>JACCEG010000031.1:365964-592419 GCA_014065205.1 Tuber brumale | reverse complement strand
GCCTATCTACTCGGACCTAATGTCCTCCTTATATAGTTGCCCTTCACGCCCTTGTGACTCATCCTTCAAGTCACACGCCACATATGACTCACAACTGTGAGTCATACCCAAAACATCATAAACTAATCATATGACCGAAGTGGTCACATGTGCGAAACCCATGACCTCTAAATGAGGTCATGTGCGAAACATAACATATCATCATAACTTAATCATATGACCGAAATGGTCACATGCACAAAACCCATGACCTCTAAATGAGGTCATGTGCGAAACATAACATACCTATGACTCATAACTATGAGTCATGTGAAAACCTTTCCTCGCTAAGCCACATTCGTGACAGATGATATCCCTTTCATCCACCACTCTTTCTAATACTGTTACCTCCTCCTCCTCATTCAGCGTTTCATCAACTTTGTAAAGCTCACGTTTCTCGTGAGGTAGGGAGGACGGTTCCACTACCGGAACCTCATTCAGGTATGTGAGAGGTCCTCTGTAGAGGGGTTCATTGTGGAGATGCTTCGGAGATTCGGAATCGTGATGTTTGGTAGTAGGGGAGATACGTCCTAAAGCCTTTTTAACGTACTCCTTGATGGCATAGATGTCTAGGCGGGGGCATGATAAATGGGTATCTCTATCACTGTAATCATCATTGGTATTAGGGAGAGTTTCAATGACTGGCAGACTGCTGCAGGGCGAGCTGGCATAGATCTTTGTTTTAGGTTTCAATTCCTCATGCTCCGGGCAGAAGGGTATGTTGCAAAATACCCAATGTATTGACGCATGTTCAAGTTTCTCCTCACTCCTACCACTAGTATAACTTCGATGATCTCGCCAATCATTTAGTGGTTCAGTATTTCTGTAATCATTTGCATCTAGCTGTGCTTGCTCCAGGCTGTAGTCGCTTCCACTTTCTGAATAAGCACCAATGTGCTCAACTGTAAGGGCTTCAAATCGAGACATTTCGTGTTCGATAGTAGGTTCTTCGCAAGAAAGAAAGGATGAAATAGGTGAGGTAGTAGGCGAATCATCTTCTTGTGTGGCATCGGTTGCAGTATGTGGGTAATCATCATTCTCATCTTAAAGACGGGATAATTTGTCTGCTAAATAGTTCCATTTTCCTAGCTTATACACTATTTCAGTGTCGTATTTCCCAATAAACCCTCTCCATCGCCGTTGTTTCTTGGTGGGTGTTCTGCTCATCTTGAGGTACATCAGAGGTAGATGATCTGTGATGATAGTAAACTTGCTGCCTGCAAGTATGTGATGAAATGCGGTTAGTGCATCTACTATCACTAGGGCTTCCTTGTCGGTTGTGCCATAATTCATTTGGGCATTAGAGAATTTTCTGCTATGGAGTGAAGCTGGTCTAGCATTCTCAGGGGTTTCTTCTTGTCCTACCTATGCTCCTACCCCTGTATTGGATGCATCAGTTATTAGCCATATTGGAAGTGACGAATCATATTGTAATAGTTTCATAACCTCGTGTTTTGAAACACTTCGCTTAATATTCTCCATGGCTTGGTCTTGGGTGGCGGTCCACACAAATTCCGCGGTTCCGGTGAGTTCCATTAGAGGTGATGTAATGGTTGCAATGTGTGGCAAAAACTGACTGATGTAGTTGACCATTCCTAGAAACTCCTGTAATTGTTTCTTGATTTGTCGCGTAGTCTATTCTTCGATCTTCGCTATCTTTTCCAGTGCTGGTGAGAGTCCTTCGTCATTGATAACATGGCCTAATACTTCTATACTGGTGGCGAAGAATTCTGATTTCTTCCTGCTTGCATAGAATTGAGCTTTCTTTAGTTTATTGCAAATCATAGATATGTGTTTCAAATGTTCGGACTGTGTATCAAAAAATATGAGTATATCGTCAATATATACCCACATGAACGATCCTAAATAGTCGGCGAATAGATCGGACATTATGTGCATGAAAGTTCCTGGAGCATTCATATCTCCTTGTAGCATTACTTTGCTAAAGAAACATCCAAATGGTGTCTTAAAAGCATTCTTGCTCACATCCTCTGGTTCCACTCTTGTTTGGAAGTAGGCATCACTAAGATCGATTTTGCTTCGGTATCTTGCCCTTCCCAGAGCATTCAGGATCATTGTTTGGTTTGGAATGGTTTCAACATCCTTAATCATTATCTCATTCCTGGCTGTGAGGTCTACCAGTGGTCTCATGCGTGTCTTATCTTTCTTTTCCTGAGCAAACATTGAAGCTGCCGAAGAAACTGCTTGCTGTGCAATGATTCTTGCTTTCTCTTTTTCTCTTAACCATATACTCATGTCTGTTGCCCATCGTTCTGGTATTGAGTAGGTAGGTAATGAGCGCTGCTTTTTTCCTGGTTGTAGATCTATCTTGTGATTGATCTTTCTTAGGGGCAGCAGATTTTCCAGTATTTCCATGGGAAATACCTCCGGGTGTTGGTCCATGATATCTTCAGTGCTAATCACTGCTACTCGGATCATACCACTAGTAGGTGTGCAAACAATTCAAATATTCTGCTTTGGAAACAGAATCGCTAATTTGCCACATTCAATTTGAGCTTGGTGTTGTTCCAGAAAAGGCATTCCTATTAGTGCATCATATTTTGCTAGGTTGCCAACCAATATCCTGGTTCCTGGTGCGCTCAGCATTTCTGCTGATATGTTGACTGAATACTCTTTATGACCTTCAGACCGTGATCCTTTCATAGCTAGGTGTATTCTGATCAGAGTCTTCAAATCCTGACAAGGAATTCCGTGCATGGTCATAAAGGTAGCGCTAATTAAGTTGGCTCCTATTGATCCGATATCAAACAGGACTCTAGCTTCTTTACCATTGATATGCATCGTTCCTTCGAGAGCGTCATGAGGTTTGACATTTGTTGGTCTAGCGGCCATTGTGATAATGTTTTCCTCTTCTTCCTCTATTTCCATATTATTGATAAACACCTCTTCCGCTAGTTGTTCTTGTTCCACTCGGTTGGAGGTGACTTCTTTCTTCACCTTAGCTTTGTCCTTGCTTTTGCCTTTGTCATCTTTGCTAGGATAGTCTCTTGCTAGATATCCTTTACCTCCACAGGTATAGCAAAGACCCTTTTCTTTTCATTCCTTATGTTTAGAGTGGGTCTTGTTACTTGTTTTCCGATTGTCCTTGCGCCCTTCTTGTTTGGAAGTGCATTCTTTTGCTGGTTTCTCGAACCTTTCCTTCCCATAAGCTCCAGTGCTTTTCAAAGTAGCATCTATGCTCTCTGCATTTTGTATAACTTCCATAACAGTGTCTGTTTCAGTATACTGTAATTCCGCTTCTTGTCGTAACCTATGGTACATGCATTTAAAGAACTGTTGAATGAAGGCATAATCGCTTATGGTATTTGCTGGGAGACGTGATCGGTACATCAGCAAATCAGTTGCTATGGTTGATATTCTCTGTGTCTTGCCATTACACACTTGCGTGATTTCATGGAATTTGCGGTAGGTATCATCTTTCTGTTTCGACAATTAGAATCTTTCTCGTAGATATCCTACAAGGTCTTCTCTGGTCATGTCTTTTCCAAAATGCTCAGCTGCTTGGAAAGCTGCTTCTTGAGCTCGTCCTTCAGTATAGAGGATCCAATAGTTTCCTCCACCATCCTCACTTGTTTGCAATCCGTTTAGGCATAGGTATAATTGTACTGAGTTATACTATCTATCGAACGCTTCCAGTTTGAGGTCATCTCCTTCACCAGTAAACTTACTAGGTGAATGTACTTTGATGCTGAGTTTGGCCGTAAAGGCTGGGTTAGGCCTGGGAGTCGGTGGTCTTGGAACCCCTAGTCCTGGTGCTTCTGGTCCTGCTGGACCCGCTTCGAAAGCCATATCCCCTGATCCTTTGTCGCTATCAGAGCTGTCTGGATCGTTACTCGATGGTGCTGGAGGTACCTGTATACCTGTAGCCTTTCTTGGGGATTCTGGATACCCTCCGCGGGTAGTGGTTGGTGGTTCTAGTAGTTGTTGTGATGATTCTCCTGCTGATTGTTCAGCAGCATCTCTGGCTAACTGCTGAGCAGCTGCGTCACTTGTCGCTTGCTCTTTTGCTGGAGTCTTTGTGAGCCGTCTTTTGGAATCCCTGGTGCGCTGTTGAGAACCTTTCTCAGGGGCCTTGCCCTCACTTGGTCCTGGAACGCCTTCTATCTTATTAACTTGCTGAAGTTAAAAAAATGTAACTGCCTCTCGGGAGATGCGGTAAATGTAGGGTTAACGGGCTTTGTTCTTTACCGAAAGTGGTAACTAGCGAAGCAAAGTCCGGAGGCTTTAACTGAGGTTGTTGAATAGACTTCTTACTATTTCTCGACTACTGAAGTCTCAGAGATGTTTGGTGGATCTCAAACTAAAGATTCTCAAAGCGAACTGAAGAAGGTAACTGTTCAACCAAGTATATTGAAAACTCTGTCTGTCAAAGTCTGCTTCTTCTAACGTGAAGAATAGCAGTTCTTAAATACACTTCTTTAGGCTACCAAGAGCCTTGTTCTCATAACATATAAGACTCCAAAACGGTAGCCTTGAAACAAAACATAAAACATATAGAATATCAAACCGATACTCGAAACCAAATATAAAACATATAGAGTATCAAACCAATACTCGAAACCAAACATAAAACATATAGAGTATCAAACCGATACTCGAAACCAAACATCAAACATATAGAGTATCAAACTGATACTCGAAACCAAACTTATAACATATAGAGTATCAAACCCTATATTCTCAGGCTAGAGGCACACCTCGTTTCCTGAAACAAAACATAAAACATATAAAGTATCAAACCCTATACTCGAAAATCCTAAACCAGTAACCTGTACCGGTTACATCCTAGTCACAGGCATCAATCTTCCCCTCATTGAAATCCACTATTAAAAATCTTTCTTCAGAAATCCAAAGTATAGTTGCTCCCAACTTACTTAAGTTCAAGCTACAACTATTAGATATCTTACTCGTCTTCCATATTCTTCTGTATCTTGTAACAGGCAATGATACTAATTAGCTTGTCTAATTTATCCAAAAATACTTCTCTTCAAACTGTATATTCTGATCATTCTTAAGTTATTTGTGACTTTGATTATTATTCTTAAGCTATTGCTTACGTTCCTCAATTAAATACTAATAATCAAATCATATCATGAGGTAGTAAGAGTATAGTGATTGAATAACTTGTATTTTATAATCTTATAAGTAAGAAAGTATAATAGATGGTTGATTAAATTACTAACTACTTAGCTCTACTTGTTCCTTTATCTAGTTCTTCCTACAACATCCTTGTAAATCAAAACAACTATGAGTCATAACTGCAACTCATAGACTCATATAACATAAAAGTCATATGACCTCATCATTGGTCATATGTATGAAATAACATATCTTCTTGTACAGCTCTCTTAATCAAGTGCATAGCCCCTATGACCTCTTAATAGGTCAGGTGGGTAAAGGTAAACTATAGAGTACAGCCTTATTGGTCTCATATGTATGAAATTATAATAAAACAAATAAAACCCTATAACAAATATTCTCATTATTGTAGAAACTTCTCCTTTCTCTCTATATTAGTCTGGAATCATGACAGTGGTTCTAGCTGCAACAGTTACCTCTGTTTCCCCTTCAATAACCTATGTACAAGCCCTTTCCAGTATTCTAACCACTGTATGTAAATTTTTCAAATTGGAAAAAAAGAAAGCAAGCAAGACAATCACCTCCTTACAGGTAGTCAGCAAGGCAGTAGTCACTTTCTCAACTTGTAGGGGTCTATCCAAGCTCATAACAGCTAAGTGTAGATGTTTCACAGTCTGCAAAACCTCAGTACTCTACAAAGAAGTGGTACAGATAATTATCACTTTTCTGGATATCACTGCTGAAATTCTGTAGGAAATAGGTTGCAACGTTCTTCTCTCATTCTCAGCCTCAGTTAACAACTGGTATTCACTCATCCTCTTGGTCAACCAATACATCATCCCAGCATCCTCTTTCTCCCCCTGTTTTAATTTTCTAACTACAATCTTAGATCAAACTTTCTTCATTGGTGACAATCCCTTTCTGTTATTTCAGCCTACTCCTAGTAAAATCCAACTAGCACTCTACAGCCTCTCCTGTAAGTACCTTCCAACCAATAATGCCAACCTCCTATCAGTCCTCACCCTCTCAATCTGTAATGCATGTGAATGTTAGGCGGACGCCAAACTCAAGTATATAACTGAGAGACGTAGGCCAAAATCTTCGTTCGAAGAATCTGTCGAGGAAGGCTCATCTCGATAAAATAAAAGTAAGGTAAAGATTTTTGAGGTAACAATTTATCTTGATAAGATCCCTTCTCCATTGCTTGATGATCCCTCATCAGCCTAAAATAAGTATCTTGTATCATACTCCATGTATCAAAGTATATTTATTATAATAATAACTTTGACCTCAGAGGGAGTTGAACACCTGACCTTGTAAACTAATACAAAAGTCATACCAACTGAGCTACAGTATATGGTGTTATTAAGTGGGCTTCATTGATGTGACTTTTTAGTTATGGGACGCAACTCTCGAAATCTCGCTAATGACGTGCGGGCCCCATAAGGGGGCCGGAGGGGGGTGTTGGCACTCCGGTAAATTGAGGGTCTGTGCGCAGTTACCCTACCGTGGGTCTGTGCACATGTCTCGGATTTCCATATGCCTAACAGTGAAGTTATAATCTTGAATGCAACTTACATTATTATTCGTTAACAAAATTAACTGTTCACTAACTATTAATGGCAACACTACTACCCCACTAACCCCACCCTTATGAAAAACACAAAAAAAAGATTGATATTTAGTATACCATCCATCAGCTTTAATAATTGCTTCTACCCTATCCACCATTGATCCTGTCAATATATTAAAAACTTTTAGGTCAAGAAGTTTCCAATAATCAGTAATAGCCTCCTCTATTACTTTGTTGACATCATTGACAGGAGCCTTTATGAGATATAGCTCAGAATAGTGCTTGTGAAGCCTATCTTTCACTAGAGACCAAATATTTTTCAATTGGATCGAGGTCTGGTGAATAGGTAGGAATTTCCAAAAGAGTAATTTCCTGCCCTTTGAGATGTTAGGCATATGGAAATCTGAGACAAAATGCACAGACCTCACAGTAGGGTAACTGTGTACAGACCCTCAATTTACCAGAGCCAAACATCCTCCTCCAGTCCCCTTATAGGGCTCACATATCATTAGTAAGATTTCGAAAATTGTGTCCCATAACTAAAATATCACATCAATGAATCCGACTTCAGAACACTATATACGTCGCCACCGTCCATCCGACTGCATGCTATTCGCAGGTTATCTGAGAGGAGATCTTTGGCGACATCTTGGAAGTAGAACAGAAGAAACCCATTGCAGGCGCATTGAGATAATAGGCTTCAAGGTTAGACTTCCTAATTATGGGCCACACATAACAGGACGTTTTTGGTGAAATACTCCAAAAGGATGTCCCAGTTGTGGAAACTATTAAGGACATACCAAATCGACCCATACCCTTCTGAGATCAGCTGTAGATTGGTTGGTCCTAGAAATAGGACTCTTTTATAGAGGCAAGCAGACCAAGGGGAAGTACACTCAGATAGGAAGACCTAGATAAGTCGAAGACCCTTAAGATGCTGATACATTAGACTTGGACTTGCAATTAGTACTAGGTAGCCCAGTATGAAACTGATCACTTCGTGACTGAAGAGACTACTGAAATGATAGGTAATAAGACTAAAGTAACATAATAGTCTGTACGGATAACTGTGTTGAAGGCCACTATTTAGTATAACAAATAGTGCAGTTATCTCAACAGAGGAATACTATTCTGTAACCGCAAAAGGGTATGAGAAGTTTCAGGATCAAACAGTGCTTGCACTTATAAGATTCTGAATGTTTGCGTATTAAAACCAGAGTGGTACTTCAGAGGGATAGTAGTTAAAAGTAGTCTGTGAACACTCAGATATGGGATATAAATATCGAAGTGCCTCCCGAGCTTTACACATATCATCAAGCAACAGAGAAGAGATCTTATCAATATAAAATTGTTTACGCTTTAAATCTTTACCTTACCTATTTGTCAAGACGAGCCTTCCTCGACAGATTCTCCAATCAAAGATTTTGGTCTATGTCCCTTAGTTATACTAGAGTTTAGCGTCTACCTAATATGAGTCATCTCCTAAAGAGCAAGTAAGTCTTAGCATTATCAATGATCAAAAATACCTCTTCCTCTCTAACTTTTTCCCTAATGTCTTCTCATATTCCTAGAAAGTTATACTAATCATAAACATATATAATTGACTTTCCAGTAACTCCCCCTATAACAGAAGTAGGATTAGGAGAAATAGGCAAAAAGAGACCATGAGTGTAACCACAAAAACAATAAGTCATTATCTGGCTAATCCCTCTTTCTTCTCTTCTAGCAGTAGATTCAATACAATCCTTATTCTACTTTTCTTTTGGATATCTAAATATCTATCATCTCCTCTTTTCTCCTACTCTCTCAATAGCCACCTCATCTCCTCACATTGCCTTTCTTCTCCACATCTCCCTTGTCCAATGCCTATAACTTGAAGCTAATATCTATTTCAATCTCTCTTGGATTTAAATATTTATCCAAATGAACCCTTTCCTGTGTCAACCACTTTTTCAAATGCCTTTGTGTAAGTCTTCTCCTCACTATCATAGTAGAAATATTAGGAGCAACTCTTTTGGCAATCTCAGAATAGCTAGTATTGTGATTGCTGAGAGCTTCCTCCACCATGGAATTATCTTGCAACTTTGTAGTTTTAGAATATCTTCCTCTACCTTTTCTCTCCTTACCCTCTTGATTTGCTTTTAAGATTGTATCTTTAACAGTGTTGAGGAGGATATCAAGATAGTGAGAAATTTGGCAATAGCTTATTTGAGACTCATGTAATCCAAGAATTCTCCCCCTTGTAAACTCAGAGAGGTGCTTAGAGGGAATTGGCTTTTTGGCATGACTGCGATAAATAAGAAGTATAGTTTCTCAAGAGAATTAAATTAGGAAAATTGGTTGGGTTTTGGTTGATATAGAGGAATTTCTTTATGTAGTGTTGCAAGTGAGAGGTGATGAGGAGGGGTGCATTGCCATTGATGATTGGTATATGATTAGTTTTGTTAATAGACAATATCAAGGTCAAATGGTATTTACACTTATTTTGAACTTAAAAAGATAATTAAATAGTATTAATAATAGTAGGAGGTCACAAACACTCAGACATGACATATAATTATTGAAGTGCCTCTTCTACTTAAAAGCATCATCAAGCAATGGAGAAGAGATCTTATCAATATAATAAGTTCTACCTGTCTTTATCAAAATCATACCTATACCTATCTCTTAAGTAACACTAGCAAGTTACACCATCGTGAGCCTTTCTAGACAAGATCTCTGTCTACAATAAAGTACCATGGCCTTAACTATTTGCATTCCACTAGAATATGTTACTACCTAGCAAAGAGATTAACTATTAAGTAGAAATAAGGCTCCTTGCCTATCATATACTTTAATCTAAGAAGTAGGAACTGTAACAGTTACAACCTCAGTCCAGGTACAGAAACTACAAGCTGTATTCTTATCTCTTAATTAATTGAAACTAACAATATACAAATTGATTGCTGGTAACTTAGGGGTTTTGAAATTCACAATTGTCTAATAGAGTGATTCATTCTGTAGGCAGCTCTCAGTACTTCGTACATATTATTCCAAAACCTGACTTAAGTGCTGAGAATTTATATGCACCTTCATACAAAAAACAATACTCACTTCTAAAGTCACCAATTCCACATCACTATGGTTCAGGCAATATTACACCAGAAGCTTCAAAATTTAAATTTCAGAATTCGGACATCCAAAATTACTATTACACAAAGAATTAAACTACTTCCACTGTAGGCAGTTGAATTATGGCACTGCGGAAAACAGCATTTATAGTGTAAAAGTGGACATGAATGATGACTTTTTGTCACCGAACTGTATATATAATATATAACATTATTTACTGTATATTAGACGGCACCGAATAGGGCTTAAAGAATTAAAATAAAATAAAAAATAAAAGCAATGTGCTACGACCACATCCAAAAAAAAAAAAAACAGGATGCTTTCTAAAAACGCTTTCCCAAGTCGAGAAGGGGTACGTAGAAGGGGAATTGTGGTGTTGGATTGAAATAGAGACCTCGTGGAAAATCATAGAGCATAAACAATACATAATGGTGGTGGTATCTACTTGCGGTCTCCGGTCAGCCAGACCGACCGAAAGATACGACACATCCTATAGAGAATCATGCAACCCCCGCACGTCTGTCACCTATAACGACAACACGGCCGCCAAGTTAGCGGATAGAACCGTGGGCCTTAGTGGACTGTAGCCCCCTTTAAATTTACCGTTCCACCCTGTCCGAAGTTCTTTGCGTTCCCGCTATAATTTGTCGTATTATAGCTTTTGTTGATGCCCCGGGGATTCCGATTCTTATCACCAAATGACACGTGCGGGGGGAGAGTTTCGGGTGGAGGGCTGGCAGGTCTCTCGGGGTTGTCTTGCTGGCGCGCCCCGAACATGACATTAAATAAGAACGCCAGACTATATCCTTGGAATAACGAGATTTTCGGGATACATGGTAAGCATACACCCAGAATCTATAGGGGCATACCCAGACTTTTCAACTAACCGGTAGTACAGCAAAGCTACCACTGGCAGCCAGCGCCCCCAGGTTAGGGCCGCACCGCGAATCCCTAGGGTAGGTTGCGGCATGCCGCCCACTAGAGAGGTGTTCTCCTGAGTTCCCTCCGATTGAGAGCCCGAATGAGCGAATTGGGCTAGGGATTGATTGCTGGTGATCCTGTTCGGTTGGTTTAGCAACGGCGAACCTTGGAAGCTCGTGCAGGAAAACTTAAGAGGAAGGACTGACCTGCAAGAGGTTTGGGCGCCAGGAGAAGTGGAGTTTCTATCCATTCCCTATGCCCTTGGCCGGGTCTCGCAAAGATGGAAGGGATAGTTTTGGAGGAAGTTAAGACCGAAGTTGGATGTGGTAATGAAGTGCAGACGCCGTTTTAAAATCCAGCACCGCACCGAAGCAGTGCCGGTAACTCCAGAGTTGATCTTGTTCAGTAGTGTTTGAATCCGGTGACAATACCGTATACAGTGTTCAATCGGGGCACGACGAAACCAGCGAGTATTTGGCAGGCAAAAAAGTGAATTCGTCGAAGGAGGGTAACAAAAAAAAATGCCCGTAGCTTGATCCCGTTCGCCCGCCGGTTTTCGTCGTACCCGATGGAAGACCATCATCCCGTCCAATCCGCTATCTCCGACAACCTCTGATCCCGTAGTCAGAGACAAAGGCTCCCAAGAAGGATTAGTGCTTGCCCCGCACTGTAAAACCTGAGTATTGTTGACTGCGTTGGATCTAATTAACCAGTACAAGTGCTCGAGTATTCGAAATTCTGGTCGCCTGTCAAACTTGACCAATCATGGGGCCGTGTTTTTGCTATGTTTTTTGTTCCCTTTCCAAAAAAGGGAATTTTGGACAACACAGGACACAGTCCAATTACTCAAGTTTTTACGGGGATACTTGTGCAAACTCCCCGTTAGTATTTTTTGGATGCTTCTTGCCTGAGACGAGTACCGGCACCGTACCATACTATAGCAATTCTAAAAGGAAGAACGCTCACCTCAACACCTTACCAGAGCGGTCTCCCACAGTATGACCCCTAAAAATAAATAAATAAAAATAAAAAAAACCTCCATTTCCGTCGCACTTAGCTTCCATCGCCACCGAAGGGCCCCAACAGACGCCAGCGTGCAAGACCAGCCACGGGTGAGGAGGGCGGATAACGCCTCTAGCGCGACGCTTCCTTGGGGCTGGTTTGGGTCTCATGTCACGTTACTGTAAAATGGAACCAGCGCTCCCACGCCGGAGCCGCCAGGAACAACCCAGAAATATTTGCAAGCCCTGCCAACAAACACCAACGCACAGCGCCCCGGCGCCTATTCCGACACCGAAAACGCTAACCTCAGGCGATACAATTTTTTTCGTATTTCTGCGCATATCGCTCACGACTTCCCGACAACCCTTTCAAGTTCAGTTGGTAAAGAACTCTGATGCCTTGTTCATGGTCTCTAGCATTAATATGGGGCTGTCGTGATGCTGTGTTACAGTACCACGTGTATATTGTGACTCTGGAGACCCTTGAGGAACGAGGCTGAGAGAAAAATCATCCTTCTTCGTGTCTTGGGTGTATCTCAGGCCATTTTGATGGTATTACGTCTAGATCAAGCAGTCATCGTCGGAATCATATTGAGTCTTTTGGGTGAGCCGCCAGCGGTACTGCAGTTAGAGCCTTCTTCGCCCAAAGTGGTAGATTTTTCTTTCTATCAATTCTACAAATGGCTACCTTTATCTAAGACAGAAGGAGGAAAAAAAAACCCCCAACTGTTTTCTTTTTTCCTCCCTTTTTCCTTCCCCGCTCCCCAAGAACCTCTAAAGCATTTACGCTGCCCAAATAAAACGCAAACACCAATATCTTCCCCGCACCAACCTCAAAGTGCTGTACGTATAGGGCATAGAGACTTCCGCGAACCCCGAGTGTTGGCTCATAGCCGTAGTTCTCTAAAGCAGTTCTACCCATACAGATATGGCATTAAAAAAAAACCGACGAGTGACAACTCCTATGACCCGCGGCCAGTCGCCCTTGTCATACTCGAGTAGTACGGTAGCCAAAAGATGCTCGTGCAGTGGAAAGTGAAAAAATTGTAAAAAGCGATGGATAAGATACGGGCAATACCGGATATTACGTCAAACTGCAGAGGGGTGGTGAGAATGAATGAACCCTAGCTCTAAACCCAGACCGTGCAAGCCACCATGTAAGAGGTTGTATCATATTCGAATACTATGATAGGAGTAGAGGATCACAAGACCCCGGCAATTGGGGGTCTGGTCTTCATGATCGGTGGGCTGCTCATGGTGTGAGCAAGGGTAACAAGCTTACCCGAGTACCCTTCTCACCTTCCCGCAACCATATTTCGAGCCACTGATAAAAAAAATAGGGGGACTTTCCCTTGATTGAGGGTTTAGAATAAGTATGATAGTCCCGGTGGGTTGAATAAAGACCCTATGCAGGCTAAAACCGCTATTTAGAGACTCGCGAAACCCCCCAATAGTAGAGCGAAAGCAAGAGAAATCTATGGCTTCATACCCGTATTTGTTTACCGTGCTCGAGTAGATTGGTGGCCTTAACACTACAAGTACTCGAGTACAGTAACGGTACCGGAGCGAGTCCCCCCGAGGTCGGGGAGAAGGCCGGACAGCGGGCCGACCCTCCCGAACCCCTGCTCACCCCATGACGAAAACACCAGGGCTTCAGTATCCTTGAACCTTTGATAACTTTAGTAAGTGGTGGCTAAAACCTCCGAGGCTAGGCCCCTGTCAGTACCCAAAAGCTCCATTCCTATCCACCAGCCGTAGACTGGCCCAAGTCTGTACGATACACCATAAAATATGTCAATCAGGTTGCAAGCTGCCGCACAAAACCTTCCACACTACCGTACCCCGGTCTTAACCCCTCAAGTAGAGAGGCGTCATAGAGTTTCCGCGTGCTCTCACCCACTGCAGTAGAAGGCTCCTTCGCCTCTCTCTCTCCTGGCTGAAGTTAGAACTTCTCCTAAAATCCCCGAGAAAAAGGACAACTCTTCTCCCGGAAACCCCCGATTGCTAGAAGACAGCTCCCACAAGGCAACAATATTCATGGAGGTCATGGTGTTGACTCGCCACATAAAGAGCTCGGGGGATCTACTATGCTAAATGCCGCTTGTGGTCAGGGGCGTATATCCAATACGCAACTTTAAGGCAAAGATCTCACTTGCATGACCCCATTTCTCACTTGCACCTTAAATTACCCGGTAAAGAGTTGGTTCCACAATGCGTTCCACACCAAAAAAAAACAGCAAAAAAGGGGGGGTTGGGCGCATCCTTGTTTTGAATATTTTGACAATCTTTAGCGATTGGTTGGGTTTCCCTTAGTATCACTGGACATCACTCGCTTTTGTTCTCTCTTTTTCTTTCTTATTTTTCACTCAGGATCAGTGTCCAGCACGAGGGCCCTCTCAGAGAGTCAAGAGCTAATGGTGATGGGGTCGGCCTGGTAACCCTTATGGATTGTAGATGTATCCTCGGGGATGACTGAGGGGATGCTCATGCCCGGCACCAAAAGTCTCGATTCCAATGATAATGCCACCAAGGTGTTTTCGCAAAGAGCACAGGGGACAGGATAAGAAATGGTGATCTCAGAGATACCGCAAACTTTACGACACAATCGAGTGAGCGTTATTGTCTCCACAGCAAACTTTAGTTTGATTTCCGGGGAAAACCCAAGGAAACCACATTTAGTAGATATAACCTAATAGAGATAGGGTTGGCTCTCCCTCACGACCTCGGTTTTGTAGTAGCCCTCAGGCCCTGGCAGGAAGGCTAGTCCTCGGTGCTGTTTCGATAGGCAGTCTTTGCGCGTGGGATATCTGGCTGGTAGATGGACCGTTGGCCTCTATGGTCCCGAGCGGTACCTGCAGGTTTTAAAGAGCTTGCCCGACGTAGATGCGTGGAGCGTTGCCCAGCCACTCTATTTGGCCAAATCATCTAACCAGCCCCCCAGGGACAAAGACAATCCCTCTTATCCACTACGAGCCATGCCATATCGTCGAAGCCACCCAGCAGAAACAAAAAGACTTTGGCCAACTTCATCAAAACAGTCTGTCAGAAGTATTTCTTCAATGTGAGCTGGAAGTGTGAATACGTCCGGCCATCTGCTAGACTGCTTGGGACATCAGGATCCAGGAAATGACAGGAGTCATATTGATGCATATAAGCACTACTGGTTGTTATACGTAAGACAGACTTAGGTATATCTATAGATGAGAAAACCAGGCACGGAAGAAAATCTCTCTTCCTTTCATCAATACCGTTCTATATATCCTTCCAATTAGTTTTTCCTTTCGATTTCCGGCTTCCTGTAAATGACCTCTGACATAGGCCATCTGGCCAGAGCGAGTGACCACTCATGAATACAGGAGAGAAGCTTGAGCTCGAACTGCTCTGACAGCACAAATCGACAAGCAAAAAACATTATAGCGTCAATGGGTTCTCTAGATATACCTAAGCTATTCCAGCACTACGTCCCATGGGTTCTTTGTGGGGCTAACAGTTGCCAGGAATATCGTGTGTATATATCTCCAGAGCTGAAGGTAGTTGTTGGATGAGTCGCTGTAGTATCGGGGCGGTACTATACTCTCAGTGCCCAATACTTCATGATAAAAAGTCGTCACTTCCCATGCCTCTGGCCATTAGAAGAAGCCACCCAAGAAGCTGTAAGATATAGGGCTGGAGGGGTATCTAAAAAAATTACACGCGGGGATTGCAGAAATTAGACTCTAGCACTCCAGATCAACCTAATTCTTGTAAACCGATAAATTCCCACCAGGACTCTTTTTGTTGCTTTAATGTTTTTCCTTTTGTCTATTTTTTTTTAATTTTTTTTTCCCCGTGTTGTATCCCCGGATCCCCAATTTACCAGTATGGGAAACCTACGGAAGGGAAGGTGGTAGGCCGCCTCCGGGTCTATCTATCCACTCGAAAGGACCTTGGGGGCACTGATGAGACGGAAACAACAGGATATCGTATGACCTGGACATCAGGGTGGAACCCTGTGTAGGATGACCGAGCCCCGGTGAAGTCGGCGTGAACTATGGCGGAGGGAAGGGGAATGGGTAGAATGGGCATAGGATCAGAACAATACAGGATCCGTGCCCCCCCCCGACCGCCCCAACCACCAAAGATCTAGAGCCAGCCATGATAATATTATGATAATATTATGATGCATGCAGTCTATAATGTCAACCAGCAGTATTTCAAAATGTAATGCCTTATGTAATCAGGATCAGGGTTATTTACCAAATATTTACTACATGCTAGATGTGGGTTTAGGTTTGCATGTGTGGGAGTGATAGATTATGCTTGTATTGCAATTTAATCATTGATTACTTTTGATGTTTTCCCTTACTAGAAAATAATTTGAGAAGGTGTAAATTGAGAAAGATCAGAACTTTTAATAATAATATTATTATATACATTAGGATTCAGAAAACTAAGTAATATGGCAATGAGATTTGTACTTTCAGCTTAAAAGAGTTTCATACTCTTTTGATCTATATATTGGACTGATAGGCCTTTATAACTCAATCAGTCTTTGACCAATATTTCCAAATTAACCTATTTAATATACTAGCTTGTGCCTCAAGTACTAAGCTATTTTAAAGATTCGAAATTATATTTAGATATTAATTGCATGTTAGAGAATCTTGTTGCAATTTGAGCTTTTTTGAGATGTGCTCTGCGATGGATTGTTTATAAAGTATACAGGTTTGTCAAGGAATCAGAAGAAAAGATATTGAAGAATTAAAACTGTAAAGAGAATAATATATAAGTCCTATACCAGCAGAAGACTTTTCCTTCTAGTTCTAGACATCAAATTCTTGCAAAATAACCCTGACCCTGATTACATAAGGAATTACATTTTGAAACACTCCTGGTTGATGTTCTAGACTGCATGCATCATACAATAGATTTCCTGAATTTCCATGACCAATTCACCACCATTTAGCCAAGTCAGGTCTCAGGCGCGAGGATTGTGGGGTAGAATAGTTTTGGGATTTAAGAGGTAAGCAGTTTTGATTAACTTGTGGACATGGCCCTGTGCCAACTCGTGCATCACAAAGCTCTGTACCTTTAGCCATTTTTACCCATGAGGGTAGCTATCATATGTCTGATTTTTGATTTTTGATTTTTTTCCCTGTGATGCACAGTACACCTCAAGTTACTTCCGCCATTCTTGGAACTTAGACATCCGTGATTTCTCTCTAGAGATATTGTTCTAAGGGTTTCCATATCATACTTTAGAACACTATAGGGTATGTTGTAAAATAGGCGCTATTCAAGTGCGAAAAAAGCCTATGAGACTCAGGCCAGCTCTTATAAAGCAAATACTATGGAAAGCACTTTAGAGGATCATAGCCACGGGAGAAGAGTTGTTACACACCCAACTCAAAGTCAAAAAGCTCAAGCCATCTATACCTCCTTACTAAATACGGCGTTGCGGGGGCTTCAGGGAGGCCCGAGGATCCCCATGGGCTGTGGTGCTCAGTTGGGGCACTTTTGGGGGGGATAAGATAAGATACCCTATCACAGAGCTTTGGCCGCCCCGCATTTCCTCCATTTTTCCTTTTTGTTTCGCATGGTGATCCAGGAACAGCTTAAGGGGAAATCCCAGGTTGCAAATAGTCAAGGGAAAGATTTTGGATAGCCAAAACGCTGTCACGGCAATTTATTCCACCACCTTCCGCCCCCCGGTAATATCAGATCTGTGTTGGACCCTCGAACTGCACTTACCTTCGTTTGAATCAAATATCGCCCACCAATTGTGTGCTATTGCTATAACCACTTGGGCAAAAAGTGAGAACCCAAGACACTGACAACCCCACACATTGACATTCAAAATATTCCCGCGGACATATCGCATCATAAAGACAATGATAGTAACATTACTATAATTGCTATGACGCTATGATATAAAAAAAAGAGTAAGCGGATACATTTGGCTCTTGGCACCCAGGTCATCGTGTCAAAAGCCCCTTCTGTTGGTACTGTGCTTGCCCACTTTCACACCAAAAGTGGCCATTTCCACAACCATGCAAAATTGCTAGGTCCACCTCAATTGATTGTGTATCAGCTCCGGGTATGATACCAAACAGTGGTGTAGAATTCACAACACCGAAACTCCAGCCAAATCAGAGGTATCTTGAGCTGTTGGTTGACTTGTGAAAATCAGAATTTTCAAAATCAGTATGATAATAATATTATTATGATGATAATATTATGATACCTTTTTCTATGGGCACCCATATAGATTCTAAGGCTTGGCATGAATATTTAGGCACCTTGAGCTTCTCCCTTGCCTGAGCAAGATATAATTCTCAATTAATTGCAGATAAAGAGAAATTTTAACTAAATCACCGAGTTCCCATAACAGTTACCCACAGCTGCATTTTTGTAATAATTGGACTCCGAGTTCTTGAACTGCTGCTGGTCTAGCTGCGGCCACATTTCGCTAATCACGACTGGTACCTTACCCGACAGACGATGGCGTACGCCCAAGAACTATACAAGGGGGGCCCGAAACTCCCCCGCTCGCGCGACAACGGCACAGTACGGTATGATAGTTACCCCCCTCAGCCCAGCCTCGCTCCACCATTTCAGCTTGAATGATTTCTCCCTCTAAATCCACACCGGCGTCTAAGTTACCACTCTTCAACAAATCTGCCATGGCTGCCCCTTCCAAATCTAATTCCGCCGCGACTGCTACCGCGTAAACATCGAGAAACCCAGCCTCACAGACCGCCGCCGCTGCCGATCGTACCACCGTTATCCCTCCAGCTCATCGCGACGGGCGTTTATCGGAGTGGTTATCCGCTGCAGATAAATTTCCCCATGTTAGGGTAGCTGAATCTTAGGACTATAATGTGATTTCTTCTTAGTTGTTTCCTCTACTTGTCTTGTTCATTTGCCTGCTGGAGACCCAACCCACAGAGAAAGAACCTCCGGGTGGTGTAAAGCTAACGACATCACCCTCCATCACTCCCATTCCCCAACTATCAAAGAACCATTCGTAACTACCAACATGGAAATCGCCATAGCCGCTCCGGTGATCCCGCCTGACAAGCGCACCCAGTTCCAGCATAATCCAATAAGGGGAGACATCGCGTGGGAGTACTAGGGTGTATGAGGAGGATTCTCATGGGGTCGGGTCTTACTGCAGCAAATGTGGAGTATGAGAGGTATTCTAGAGAAAAGGGAGGGCTGATCTTGAGGAAGGGGGTAGCTACGATTGACCAGCACTAAAGTTTATGGGACTTTTCGACCCGGGGTTGGAGTGCGATAGGGGGTTTGCCCCGACCTGGTTAAAGGGGTCTTTCCGCTGCATGATAGATGATAGCAGAAGGTATAGATATTCAAAATAGAGTCTTGATATTAGATGAGATGGAGTTCTTGGGTTTCTCTTGTCATCATTTTTCAAATAAGTTTATTTCCTAGTCTGCCTTCATACTCAACACAGCCTTTGGACCCAATGGCCAATTATTCTATTCTACAAATACGTCCGCAGTCTGGCCCCATAGTAAAATCTCCACGGGATAGGGGCCACGGATTCATAAAGGCGCACCTCCGAAAAGCAGAACTACTCAACTCACCTCTTGAACTTGAGGAAAATACCCTTTCCCATATCCTTTTGGCATCCGGGCTACCTAACACCTTCTCAACACTATTTGCCGGTAGCCGCTCCCGCCAAAAACACAAGCCCCTCTGCTCCTCCCGTGGACTAAGATCCAGCTTACTCATCAGGAACATAGCGGGGCGTGCCAAGTCTTCAGAACTCTGCCCCTCCATCCGCATAATATTACCATACCCATCTCAATCCCATAAAATAATCCACGTCTTCCACACACTCCTCAACCCTAACTGATTCACAAAAACCAACTATCATGGCCTCTTCTCCATTAGCCAAATACAGAGGCGTAAGCATCCCCGTACCCCCTGAAAGACTAAACTAACAGCCACCCCAGGCAACAGTAGAAGACCTCGACCTCCCTCCGGCGCTGAGCATCTCCCCCTCGGCTCCCATATCGACGGCACTAGCAATGGCCCACGATCGCGACTACTCACAACTCACTGTGACATCTTCCACCACCCGCGCTCTCCTCGGTTACCTCTCCGTTCCAAAGATCGAATCGCTGTTACAATCATCCTCCCCCGGAAGCAATATTAGACTCTCCGACCCCGTCAGCAAGGTCATGAACAGGTTCGATCGCAAGAAGGGGAATGTGTACAAGGTTATCACGCCAAACACTACGTTGGAGGAACTCGAAGAGTTCCTGAAGAAGGAGGAGTTTGCTGTTATTACCGATGAAGGGAGGAAGTTCGTTCTGGGGGTTGCAACCAGGGGTGATTTGGAGGAGTTTACAAAGAGGAGGCCTGCTTAGTTTATTCCTATAGGGTGGGAATGTGAATCCGGGTATCGCGGTTTTCTGGGGTCCCCTGGGCTGCTGTTAGCTGGCTGGTTTACCTGCTAAAACAAGGCTTGACTTTACCGGTATCATTTTTCTCATCTCTACATTTTATTACTCTTCTTGCTTCTTACTTCCTCTCGAGGCGTTTTGTATGTATTTTGGCAATAACTTTGCCGCTACGGCGGTAGGCGTCTAGCTCCGAAGAACGTTTCACGACCTTTATGCTTCGTGCCCCAATGAATACTATCATACCCATAACAGAGTCAGCACTCGAAGTCCCATCTATGCTATTCCCATACTCAAGCATTCTCGGAGAGACCCCTGGCCCTATGAGAATCATACCCCAACCGCACCGAGGATGTTCACAAATTGCTTCTCCAAACACCTTGATGTGGTCCGAACTATGATAGAAAAAAGATGAAATAGGAGCTCCTGAGTTAATCTAGCACGAATCACTTAAACTTAATGCACCCATTGATCAATGTTCCCGAGTTACCCCTACCCCTTACTTTAGGAACTGCTTCTGAATACTCTATCAACATATTTTCTTCAATCGCTCCACCCGTCTAAACCCTCCGCCCCCAGAATCGGATCCCATCCTGCAGGCGAAATATTTGGGGGATATGCCGGTAACGTAGTGTATCAACCACTTGAGCACAGTAAGCCTCATAGATAGACAAGACATGGTATGATATCCCAGCAGCAACCACATCAGGTGCGCCCGAGTGTGAGAGGACTCCCTACTCCGAAAGGACCCGATTTACCGTGAGTATGAAGCATCTCGGAGTTAAGTGATCTCCGGTGCCGGTCCAAAAATTTTCGGAATTCAGAACCTGTGAGGTATGACAGACCAGGAAGTGAGGATGCCGGTAGCTGCATTACTATACTCGAGTACAGTGCAGTAGCAATTAGCTTCTGCGGTTCTGATAACACAGAAGCAATGACGTCACAGCAGTATCAAGATCTTTCTCTCCCCCATGTCCCCTTCCTGCTGATATCATCCCCCCCACCTGAAGTACTCGAGTACTTGTGCAGGATAAACCTAGTACTTAATTATCTGCCGACCTCAAAATTTCCTTTTTTTCTCCCCCTTCTCTCCCGCCCCGTTCGCCAATTCCCAAGGTTTTCCCGTCCAACTGTTCCCGATATGTCTGGAATAGCCACACCTACATGCGCCAACCCCTCAGCAGTCTTCCCCTCGACACCGTTCTCCATCGCGGTTCTCCAGAAGAAGGCACTCCCGGCTCAGGCTTCAGCCGCATCACTATACCCATACTCATCCATCTCAGAAGAGGCTAAGAAGCTAGGGAAAAAAGCCCAGGCAGAGTTTCAACATGCCTCGGAAGTAACACAAGGGAAGGCGGGGAAAATAGACATGTATTCCCCAAAGTTCTATGCAGCTTGCACCATCGGTGGAATCCTAGCTTGTGTATACCTCCCCCACTCCCCCCCCCCTCTTCCAACAAACGGCACCACGAGCGGAGCTAATACACTCCAGGGCCTTACACACACCGCTGTCACTCCCCTCGACCTGGTAAAATGCCGCCGACAGGTAGACTCAAAGCTCTACCGCTCAAACATCCAAGCCTGGCGCACAATCTTGAGGGCAGAGGGCATCCGCGGCATCTTCACAGGCTGGTCGCCGACGTTCTTTGGCTACTGCGCTCAGGGAGGTCTGAAGTACGGTGGCTACGAGTTCTTCAAGAAACTCTACTCGGACCTTGCGGGGCCGGAGAAGGCGGCGAAGTATAAGACGGGGATTTATCTGGCTGGATCGGCGAGCGCGGAGTTCATTGCTGATGTCGCGTTGTGCCCGCTCGAGTCCGTTAAGGTCAGGATGCAGACTACGATCCCGCCGGAGTTTAAGGGCACTACCGAGGGGCTGAGGAGCGTTGTTGCGAAAGAGGGGTTTGGGGGGCTGTATAAGGGGTTGTACCCCTTGTGGGGGAGGCAGATTCCTTGTGAGTCCCCTTCGTCCCGGGGTGATGGGGAGCAGAGTGCTGACTATGTGGCAGATACCATGATGAAGTTTGCGTCTTTTGAAACGGCGGTGGAAATGATTTATGATTACCTTCCTAAGAGCAAAGATCAGTATGGAAGCGGAGTTCAGACAACAGTGTCGTTTGCGGGGGGTTATATCGCCGGTATCCTTTGCGCAATTGTAATCACATCTCATCCCTCTTTCTTATTCCCAGCCATATACTAACCCCACGAAGGTCTCCCATCCCGCAGATGTAATGGTCTCAAAACTCAACGCAAACCGCCAGCCCGGCGAGGCTTTCGGTGCTGTCATGAAGAGAATCTATGGGGAGATCGGATTCGGAGGACTCTGGAACGGCTTGCCGGTCAGAATCGTCATGATCGGTACCTTGACTGGCCTACAATGGCTATTGTACGACAGTTTCAAGCTAGCCGTTGGGTTACCAACCACTGGTGGTCCAGCGCTCGAGAAGGGGAAAAAATAGGTATCATTGCTCAAGGGCTATCGTGCTGTAATGCGAACGGACGGCTTGAAGGTGTTTATAGATGATCAATGACACAAAAGTCCTATCCCTACTTTTACCCCTAACGAGAAACAAAATGTCCCACGCACAGTTACTCGCGTTATCGAGTGATTCTAGATGACCAACAGCTTGGCGAACAGCCGTGATCGGCGCAGGGAATTTAACAAACCATGCATCCATTCTCCCCAATTTACACGAGGTACCCCGCGACGATTCCAGGGTAGACATTCTATAGATACCGGTATGATAAGAGATTATGGGAATGGGAAAAACGTGAGTGGAATGCTCGTGCATCATTCCAATCCAGCCAATTGGGCACACGTCAAAATCAAGCAGCATTTCGCCGGGTGGTTGAGGCTGAGGTTCATTCCCTCGGTTCCCGCACTAAATTCAAGCAGCACGAGCCAATCGTTTTTCTCCGCCATTGCGGCTCTCTCCCTCCCAGCTCGGAGGCAATTCCCCTTTGGCAATTGGCCACAGCAAGGTGAAAGTCTTGGCGGGCCACTTTGGGTGGGCAAATAAAGTTTGGTGCCATCCCGTTCCCGTAGCAACACCTGTCTTTTCTAATAATAGCGCGCACCTCACTCAACCCCTTTACCCAGGTGCGTGTTCCTCGATGGGTAAGGATTTCCAATGGAGATGATCAAGATTTTTTCTTCGTGTCCCTCCCCTTCCTTTTTCCTCAGCCCTCCGTTCGAACCCCCTCCCACTCTCGTTCGTTGCCTTTCGCTATCCATCTCACCCACTCTCACTCGTTCTCTTTCTTGTTTAGTTCTTTCTTTGCCCCGTGTTTGTTTGCTTGCTTGCTTGCTTGATTGCCGTATTCACCCCTCACCCCCTGTTGCTGGCCTGTACTCCCTCACCCATACCCCCCCTCTCACCCCGAAACCATCCCCTAATTTATCCATCGTCACCCGGCATTATTTTTCTTACTCCCTCCGCCTACCAGTATCATACGGTACTTGTTCCTCAGTTACGGCTGTAGGGGTTTCCATCGTTGTATCATACTTGTATTTTATTTATTTATTTTCGCCCTCTCTCCGCCATCACCGCCTCTCACTATCTTCCTTCGCTCCCGACAACAACGTAGGGTTGTAGCGGTCGTTGCTGGCGTGCGTTTGTTTGCTCGTTTTGTTTGGACTTGGCGGTTAAGGGGGCATAGTGGAGTGGAAGCTTTCGCTACCGATAACTACAATCTTTGACGGTGACAACGGGTTACCGGAGTTCATTTGTTTGTTTGTGCCTTGCAACTGATTGAGAGACCTGGGATTGGAGGACTTCCCTGAGTCTTGAGTCTTGTTGTGAGTTGCCTCCTCGACTAACTGGTTAACTGCAGCTTCTTTTTTAAATTACTAGTGGTAGGATTTAGCAGCCGTACTAATTTCTCTGCTATCCGGTTAGATCCTCTTTGGCACCCTACTATGTCGCTGCCTCAGCGACCCGAGCCAACATCGCCCGGACATAGGGGCTCCGGGCGGCATCATCGGCTGAACGATGTGGAAACTGGACCTGCATATTATGTCGACGAGCAACAGTACAGTGGTCCTTTGATGAGAAGACCAACATTGCCGACGGATGGTGGATCTCAAGCTGGTGGGATTCCGGGGCCTGCGGACCCTTATACACCTACCGGCACTCCCGGGGCTGATTTCGGACGAAGAAGGAGCCTGATTAGACCAGAGCGAAATAGAATTGATAGGGATCATCCAAATTACTACTACCGACAGCATGCGCAGCGACAGAACATGAATGTGCTTCCTTCTACAACGGGCAACGATCCCATAGTCGAAAACCATACGGAGGCCTCATCGCATGCCTCAACAGATTCAACCGATCTCAAGAGTTTGACTCGGCCAACTCAGTCAGGCCCTAGGTATTCGGAGGACGGAATGGAAGCGGCGCCCAGAAGGCATAGCTCGAAGAAATTGATCAGGGCGCATTCGAAGAGGCATTCATTGAACGAGAAGGAGAAGCTGAAGAAACAGGATGATGCTGTTCGCCCACCTTCGCTGTGGAACGTTTACTGCGCAATCATCACCTTCTGGTGTCCAGGTGCATTTTTGAAGTGCTTTGGTAAGCCTGCCAGGGCGCAACAACGAGCGTGGAGAGAGAAAATGGGTCTCATCAGTATCATTCTTCTCATTTGCGCGTTCGTCGGCTTCCTTACCTTCGGTTTTACACAATCGGTTTGCGGAGATCCTATTCAACGCTTAAAGGTCAATCATGTCGGCGGTGGATACTTGATCATGCACGGACGAGCCTACGACCTCACGGGGTCGAAACATCCAGCTACTGTTGATTTCCCCGCTGGTAGAAACGTTCTGTACGATCTCCCCGAGAAGAACGGCGGGAAGGATGCATCATTCTTGTTTCAGAACGTCAATGGCCAGTGCAAGGGACTGATCACTCCTGCTCCAAAATCGACGATACCCACCGATTCCAATGGTGGAATGGCTTGGTATTTCCCTTGCAGGGTTTTCAATCAGGATGGGTCTACAAAACCGAACTTGAACATGACCGATCAGAAATATCTTGGGTATGCCTGCCATACCAGTGGTTTCGCAAGACAAACATTTTACAAGCTCAAAGGTGCAAATGAAGTTTACTTCTCATGGAACGACATCAAGAACAGCTCTAGAAACCTTCTGGTCTATTCGAGCAGCGTGTTGGATCTTGACCTTCTCAATTGGTTGGATAGCAGTCAAGTTAACTATCCGTCTCGGTTCAATGAGTTCCGCCAAGATCCCAAGCTTCGCGGGACTGATGTTACCCATCTCTTCCAAGGCTCTACTGAGAAGAAACTCGTGAAGTGTTTGTCGGAAATCATTCGCGTTGGCAGTATTGATACTGAAACTGTCGGTTGTATCGCCTCCAAAGTTGTTCTCTACGTGTCTTTGGTCTTTATCGTCAGCATTGTTCTCATCAAGTTCTTGCTCGCCTTGTTCTTCGGATGGTTTTTGAGCTGGAGATTGGGAGCCGCTAGGGCTAGTGATATCAGGAAGGATATGAAGAGACGAAGGAACGAGATCGAAGACTGGTCAGATGATATCCACCGTCCACCTCCAAAGCTAAAGGATGCAAATGCCCCCCCCCCCGCTGGAGACCGTTCTTCTAAGAGAGGAAGTTTCCTGCCAACTACCAGTAGATTTACCAGTCCTTATGCTCAGGACAGACCTCAAAGCCGTCACAGACCTTTCCCTACCACTATGGGCTCCCAGAGTTCTACTGCGAGGTTACTATCTCCTGGGCAAGTCATGTATCAACAAGTCGGCCAAAATGGATCTAAAGGAAGCTTGAGTGGAATGATGACCGAGCCGATGCCCGGATCGAACCTTCTGGGTCCTAGCCATGGTGGTCAGCCTGGTGAACGACTCAGTGTTTACTCTGAACTCGATGGACCCGGACCCGCTGGATTCATTCACGAAGCTGTTGTACCTCAGCCGCCACCTGAATATCAGCCATTCGGATTTCCGCTTGCCCATGCCTTGTGTCTTATCACTTGTTACTCCGAGGGCGAGCAAGGTATTAGGACTACACTGGACTCAATCGCGACTACTGATTACCCCAATAGTCACAAGCTCATGTTGATTGTTTGCGACGGTATGATCAAGGGGCATGGCGAAACTAAGACTACTCCAGAAATTATCTTGTCCATGCTGAAGGATCACGCTGTTCACCCCGCTGCCGTTCAAGGCTTCTCGTACGTTGCTGTTGCCTCTGGCGCCAAGCGCCACAACATGGCTAAGGTCTATGCCGGTTTCTATGACTATGGAAGCAATTCCCAAATCCCTGTTGAGAAGCAACAAAGAGTACCTATGCTTGTCGTCGTCAAATGTGGAACCCCGGATGAAGAGGGCGGTGGAAAGGCTGGAAATCGTGGTAAACGTGATTCTCAAATCATTCTCATGTCCTTCCTTCAAAAGGTTATGTTCGACGAGCGTATGACTGAACTGGAATTCGAGATGTTTAATGGCATTTGGAAGATTACTGGAATATCGCCCGACTATTACGAGATAGTGCTTATGGTTGACGCCGATACTAAAGTTTTCCCGGATTCGCTCACTCACATGATCGCTGCTATGGTCCACGACCCTGATATTATGGGACTTTGTGGAGAGACCAAGATTGCGAACAAGACTGGAAGTTGGGTTTCTATGATTCAGGTCTTTGAGTACTTTATCTCCCATCATCTGACTAAGGCTTTCGAGTCTGTCTTTGGTGGTGTCACCTGTCTTCCCGGATGTTTCTGTATGTATCGTATAAAGACTCCGAAGGGTGGTCAGAACTATTGGGTCCCTATCCTCGCCAATCCCGACGTCGTCGAGCACTACTCCGAGAATGTTGTTGACACCTTGCACAAGAAGAACCTGCTGCTTCTCGGAGAGGATCGTTACTTGTCGACACTGATGTTGAAGACCTTCCCCAAGCGCAAGCAGGTTTTCATCCCTCAGGCAGTTTGCAAAACCATTGTGCCGGATGAATTCAAGGTTCTTCTCTCGCAGAGACGTAGATGGATCAACTCGACTGTGCACAATCTCATGGAACTGGTTCTCGTCCGGGATCTTTGCGGAACATTCTGCTTCTCTATGCAGTTCGTCGTCTTCATCGAATTGATCGGAACGCTTGTCCTCCCCGCCGCTATCACCTTCACGTTCTACCTGGTTATTATCTCGTTCGTCAAGAAGCCAGTACCCGTCATCCCGCTTGTCCTCCTCGCGCTCATTCTTGGTCTGCCCGCAGTCCTGATTGTCCTCACTGCCCACCGCTGGTCATATGTCCTTTGGATGCTCATTTACCTCATTTCACTGCCTGTGTGGAATTTGATCCTGCCGTCATACGCTTTTTGGAAATTTGATGACTTTTCCTGGGGTGATACCCGGAAGGTTGCGGGCGAGACGACGAAGAAGGTTGGTATCGAGTATGAAGGAGAGTTTGACTCGAGTAAGATTGTTATGAAGCGATGGGCGGATTTCGAGAGAGGCTTGTCCCCCAAAAAAATGGCACAAGAGGTATGCTAACAAGAATATAGAACGCCGTCAACGACTCCCGCAATCCGGCTGGGCTCCTCAACCTGCTGGCTCTTGGAGCCACCATCAGGGGGGGTACGAGGAAGAGTACCCTGACATGTAGGTTTTGTTTTTTTGTTTCCTTTTCCACCCGCTTAACGACTGTTTTTTTGCAAAACTTGCTGCTTCTCATACCCTCATTGCTCCTAACCCTATCAGCACCGCCTAACTCACTACGTTATTGTACGAGTACAGTGGAAGATAGATAGCTAGATTGATTAGGGACTTTTTTCTTCCCTTGATTCCACTCGGTTTTGTTTTACACCCATCATACCCAGTGCTTTTTTTTTTTTTTTTTTTTTTACAACGTGCTTGGTCGGTTGGTCGATTGAATGGGAGCATATACCATTGCGATATTGGCTTTTTCCTTCTTTTTTTCCTTCTTTTTATTAAATTTTGTAGTTTGTGGGCGGAGGGTTGAGAGGGGGAGGAAGGAAGAAATGGAGGGAAGGCCAAAACATGAAGTATTTAGGAGCATTTTAATGGGAGTGATATTCTTTTCAGTGCGAATCTTGTAGAAGGTATTTGCAGCGGTGTGGAGGCGGAGGTGGGGTGATTCGAGGTAGAGCTGTAGTTTCGGGAGGGGCTTGTCTGCAGGATTGCTTGTGTTGTTGACTCGTGCTTGTGGCAGGCAAGAATGGGAAAATGAGGGACCGCAAAATACATACAAACCCACGACTCGTATTTTCGGACACTTTCTCGCCTAGGACGAGTATGATGATAGGGTAGTTCGAGCACATGGAAGGTGCATGTATTTCGGTAGTAGCGGTGTATTTTTTGAAAGATATGGCACACAGCAAATCTCCCCAGCAAGGAGGCACAGTTGCTTCATTCCTCACTACCACCGAAACAAACCGCACAGTGCTCGAGTAGTTTCTTGGGTCCTTAAAACAAGAAAAAAGGTCTTTATTCTCCTTTGACTGGAACATGAAAATAGGATGAAAGAAGTGTTATTTTTGGTGTCTACTGGTGGTGTTTTCTTTTTCTGCTTGCCTTTTCTGAGTTTTTTTTTTTTTTTTTTTTTTTTTTTTTNTGGGGGGGGGGGGGGGGGAGGATGGTAGGATTGAAGTACATTGGACAGGAGTGGATTCCTTTTGTTTAATGGGTTTTTAAAGGCCATACCTTAGGGTGCATGCCATGCCATGGATTTTCCTGTACTTAGGTGCGAATAAACCACGGATCTAACACAAAAAAAAAAAAAAATCCCACAGAATAGTTGCTAGAATATCAAGCAAGTTCGGATATGAAATCAAGATTGATCCATATCACCATCCAGTTATCTATCATATAATATCATACTACAACGCCATGCACATACAGCCACACCTCGCTGTCCCGGATCTCAATAATCCGGATACCTCGCTATCTCATAATTATGAACTCTGAATTTCCTTCTGACCCCGTTGTCCTGGATTTCCCCGGACAGATTCTTCAGATTTCGGTCGTCGAGGGACAGATAGCGAGGTGCGACTGTACTGTACAGTACAGTACAGTACGTATCATACAAGTTGAGAGAAAAACGAGTAGCGTAAAATCTTGTTACTGTGCCATAAAATAAAATAAAAAAAGATGGTAAAAATAGGTTAAACAAGAGTAAATTAGGTAAATAAAGATGAGAAAAGTAAAATCAATCAATCAATCAATCAATCGGTCAGTCCGATACAAATTATGCCCGTGTGTGTGTGTGTGTTGGGTTTATACAGGTACAATAGTTACCGGTAGGTAGGTAGGTAAGTAGGTAGGTTTGACATTCAAAAGCCTCCAACTGTAATATTATTATTATCATATAGTACTAATTCTGAGTTCTGATAGAGAGAGAGATCTGCTGATGAGAATTCCAGGGTTTTTAGCCAGGAGATCTGTTGACCTCCATGATACTGTACTAGTACTGTACACATACCGGTAACCAGGTAAAGTGATAGAGTATTATAACTTAAATTGTGTTATGATAAACCGACTTATGAAAAGCCAAGTTTGCACGAAACATTGAAACCCCCCCCCCTCCCCTACAGGTATCATATACTATGATACCGGTATTCAAGCGTCGGATAGATAGACTAGACGTTTCTGCAACAAGACGGCGATGACTGAATGACTGACTGACTCTTCACCAACTTCCTATTAGCACTTGTACAAATAATTGACTACATCCTTTTTCCCATTCCAACTAAAAAGTAGACAAATTATTAGAGAACTTCACGAATCCCAATTTGGTAGATTTCTAATTTTTTTTTTTCTCACTCTAGGGGGCCAAGGCTTCTGAAAACATAGAAACCCATTTTTGCAAAAAAAAAAAAAAAAAAAGGTATTGCTTAAAACGGAGTAGCGCCTGGATTGTGCTGGACTTAAAAAAAATTTCCTTTAAAGTTAAGTTAAGCAACCAAATTGGGACTCCTGAAGCTCCCTCTCTACTACCGTATTCCATTAACTCCTCGCTAGGCCTTATATTTTGAAAAAAAAAGAAAAAGAAAAGGAGAGAAGAAAAAGAGGGGGGGAGCCCAAACCCGGTAGGATATTTTCGTCATGAGCCCTCTCCCCAGGGGCACAAACAAGTACTGTAGCTATTGCATACGGTACACTCGTACAATCATAGTATACTTCAGAGAATTGATGACAAAGTCTCGGCTTTGTGAGTGGTTGGTTCCTGTTTCCTTCATTCCTTCCTTCACTCAACTCATTTCTCCTTCGTAGGAATGTCACTGCGGAATGTTGGGGTGGATGGTGGTGGGATGGTTAGTAATAGGTACAACAGCGGCGATCAAAGTTAGAAGGGGTATCTTTTCCGGGGACGAGTAAACACGGCAAGTTGCATATGACCAATAGTATCCTAATATAATATTTCGGCTAGCATACTCGGGTGCACCCAAGGTAACTGAAGGCAAAGTGGGGAGGTTTAAATCAGATTGTAAAGATATCATGAAAACTCTGTCTTCATTAACAAAAAAGTAAAAGCTAAGGGATCCTTGCCAGTAAAAATGAATAATGGCCCCCAAAGTGCCACACTTGATCAGTTGTTAGGCCACGACCAGTTTCCCGGTAAATTACGTTACCCCGCTTGCGAGATCCATTACATCAGACAACTCATATACCAATCACACACCGCATTCTCACTAGAACTCTGTACGATATCTCTCCCAAGACACGACGAGACAAAAGTGAAATTTAGAAAAAGAAAGAAAAAAAAGTATATAAACCCCACAAAGAAAAGTCATCAATATAATGCCGAAAATCACGACCGCTCACTGCACAAATGAGAAGGAAAAAAGGAGGACTAAATGGCAAAGAGGTAAATTATTGTATCCAAGAAGTTTAGAGTTGTACACGTGAGACTTCTTCAGTAGAAAACGCAATCATTAGAAAAGACCAGCGCAACCAAAGTTGGGCTCAACACCAAAGGCGCCGGACGTCTTCCACAAGTCATTCTCGTAGCTGAAGTAGGTGATCTGGCCAGGGCACTCCTTGACCATAGAGGCGATGGCAGCCTTCTGCTCCGCGACACCGGGAACAGCGTTCCCGTTGGGTAGACCTGCTGAAGGCCATCCAGCCTCAAGAACCCATCCTGGCTTTCCACCACAGGCATCTGCAAAAAGAAAATTGATCAGCAATTGCTCAGGATATAAAGAATGGAGATTGTCTCACCAGAGGCAAGCTTGAGTTGACCCTTCACAAATTCACCGGCCTTTTCGGCAGTGTTTTGAGTGTTGAAGAAGGCATGAGCGTTGACACCGACAACATCCATAGCAGAGCAAAGAGCGCTACCGTGATCTTGAAGGATGTTGAGGGTCTCAGCAGTGGTGACATGTCCGGTGTACCCGGCGCCCTGAAGCTGACCCTTGACCTTGAGGATGTAGGCAGCCAATTCCTCAGCAGTGCAGAACCCGTTGAAGACAGCCTCATTACCGACAACGAAGAGAATAACCAAATTGAATTTCTTCCATTGGAGGATATCCTTAACCTGCTCATCGGCAGTGGAGACACCGCCGGCCTTGATGAAGACACCGAGAATGATACCAACACCGCTAGCCTCACAAGCAGATCCAACGTTCTTGAGACCATCACAGTCAGTGGAGTAGAGACGGATGTTCTGAAATCCCTTAGAAGCAATATTGGCAATGTCAGCAGAGACCTCAGAAGCGGTCTTGCAGCCACCATTAGCGGTGTATGGGGAGTAGGTAATAGCCCAAAGACCACCGCCAGATATCGGCTTGCTAGATGCAGAGCTTGACGGAGCAGAAGATGAAGAGACGGGGGTGGCCGAGACGGTACTCGAAGGAGCTAACGGTGTGGTAGTAGGCGCAGCAGATGAAATAACGGGAATGGCCGAGACAGTGCTAGCAGGAGGCAGAGGAGTGGTGGTGTGAGCATCCGGGGCCGAAGTAGGGAGTCCACTAGTGGTATACGGGCAAACAACAACGGCACTGGTCACAGTAACGGTGGTAACGACCTCAGGATGGGTGTAGGTTCCAGGAGGATATGCGGTTGGGACCGGGTAGGTGCAAGGGACAGTGATGGTTCCGGTCACAGTGGTGGTTAACGCACCAATAGTGTAGGTACCAGCCGTGGGGCAGACGTAGGTAGTCATGACAACCTTGCTGATAGTAACACCACCAGCAGTCTCAACAGCAGCCACTGGGCAGACAACAGTAGTGGCAGTGTGGACAACAGTAGTAACACCTCCAATAGTGTGAGTTCCAGGAGGCAGCGAAGTAGTCTCAGGAACGCAGACAGTCTCGGTGCTCGTTAGGACAATTGTTTGGGCTGGGATGGTGTAGGTGCCAGGTGTCGGGCAGACAGTCACTATAGGGGTAGGGACAACCGGAGCAGAAGCTGAAGGCACGCCCGCGGACTTCTGCTTAGTGACAGTAACCACATTGGTTGAGGTGAATGTTTTTGTCACTGTGGTCTTGACAGTGGTGGTTGGCTCAACAACCGGGACCACGGTCATGGTCTGCTTAATGGTCGAAGCATTACCTGGTGGTACAGTTCCTGTGATATCAAATTAGTATCAATCCTTCGATTGAATAGGAATTGAACAATAACTCACCAACAGGGACCAAAATTGTGCTGGTGTAGGTTTTGCACTGAGGAGGACTAACCTCACACTCGCCACGGGGAGCCAAAGCAGGCGGGTGAGCATGGCGGCGGTGCTGGTGCCCCCGAGCGGCGGCCGAACCAGAAAGCAACGTGATAGCCGCGAAGGCGAACCATGGAGACCTCATATTGAACGAAGGGGAAAACGAAAAAAGACGATTTCTCTAACCGTCAAAAAAAAACACGCCAGTAATTCTAGGAGGGAAAACCCCGAGAAAAATGGAGAAATGTTACTTTTCGGGTATATAGGATAGAGATTAGAGCAGAAAAGAATGCCCGCTAAAGGAGTGAAGCGGTGGTTTGAGGAATTAGAAGATACGCAAAGCGCTGTTAACGTGAGAAAGTTGACCTTGAGCGTGTGGAGGAGAGAAGGAAAGGAAGGGGGATGAGGCAATGGCAAGATAATAAGGAGAGTCGCCTGCCGCCCAGCAAGTCGGGCGTGGCACAAAAAAGGGGGTTCCCCCTGCTGGTGCTTTGCTGTGGTCAACGTGAGGTACCTGAGAACAGAGAAGCGGTGACCCATGTCAAATACCCATGTCCCTTTTCCACTCCTGGTACAAGCACACCCGATAGAGCTAGCGCAGAATTAACTTGGGCTAACCCGTAAAATAATCCCTCTCTTGCCGCAGAGCCCAGTTGCAATTTGTATGATACTTGGTTAGATTCTGCTCCTTTACCCCTCAAAGAGGGGTCTAAGAGACTGGCTTAGAAGGCCATTTCGCTTCTGCAATGAGAATTGATTCTGAGATTGTTTTTTTGTTTTTTTTTCAATACGATTGGAGAGAAAAAAACACGGAACAATACCCAAGGAATACCAGCAATTTCACAGGGGCGGCTATGGCATTCCTGTTGATTCTCACACCCACACGCAACCTCGAGACAGCCAAGATCTGGTATGGTGCTCGCAGGGTCATCGCAGCAAGCGAATACAGGTGGCACAAGCACCATAGCCCCGCGGGCAAAATGTGATTGAGAAAGGGAGAAAAGGAAAGAAAGAAAAACACCCAGCTGAAGGTCAAGTCCAATTGCATGAGCAAAACTCCACAGACTTGCCAAGGCTTGGAGCGGGGGGTGAAAAATGGGCAACCTATCCAGACAAATGGGTCACCGAGCCGGGGAATTCCTGGTGGACCTAGCAAATCAAAACCGCAACCCATCCTGCAAAATAAAAACAACACAAAGGGCAAGAGGGTAAGAAAAGAGATGAATTGTGATCAATTTGCAGAATTGGGAAAGAGAGAAATAGGGTGTTGGTCCCGCAGAGGAAATGAGCCAGCAAAAAGTATCTCCCAAAGGAGGGAAACATGGTCTTATCCAGGGCGGATGAGGGTGCCTTTCTCTTCTCAGGCTAAGATCTTTGGAACGAAATCTGCAAGGTACCGAACCAATTGCCGCCTAAGGTACCGGTACTGTACTCGAGTACCGGTAGGCTGCACCACCAGATCGTTTATGCAGACATGATTATGCAGGCATGGTATGGGCACTTTACAGTACGATACCAGCACTCGAGCACTTTACGAGTACGGCGCACAAGACTACCGGTACCGGTATTGGACTGTTTTGTTCATGGCGTGTGGGTGATGCCCGGTTGTGCGACATGAACTCTCATCCGCACTTGCATTCCCATGTTGACTACCGTAGACTATAGGAAACAAAACAGGGAGAAACTTCTTCCCCCTTCACCACCATGAATACCGATAGTCTACTCGAGTACTCGAGTATGCACCCACCACCGACCCCACCCCCGCCCACACCCAACATAACCTGCTCGCACACTAAACCGCGTAACTACGGTAACCTTACCTGTACCAGTATCCCCCCCCACCAATTGGCACAAAAGCTCCGCGCGACCCTCACACCCTGTGCCTTTCTTCAGAACACCATTTTTTCTTCCATCGGGTCGGTCTGGAGGTGAATGGAACCTGTCCCGTTACCGGTATGTGCCCGGTAATTGTGTTGTTTTGCCTCTTCCGCTGTCGGACACCGGCAGCGCCGAATCATAATAATAATAATATATTATTGTAGTCTCTTTTTTTTTTTTCCCGGTCGAGGAGTGAGATGCCGCTGCAAGCGCCGCCCGCATTTGGCCCCTCTCTAGAAAGAAAGAGCACCAAAGCTCAAAATATCAATCAATACCCACAGCCGGTAGGAATAACCCTCGAGGAAGATGCCCGCTCTCGGCTACCGGTACAAGTAAAGTACCCGAAAACAGGGGGGTATATTTTATATGGGTATGGGCACTCGGACACGCGCAGATATTTTACCATATATTCCTTTGATCCCTGTTTTCGGGTACAGTACTTACCAATCGACTTTTTCTTCTTCTTTTCTTTCTATATTTTTGCAGGTCGTTTCCATTTTTTTTGCCCGCCGTCTGCTGTGTAATCGCTAATCCTCCAGCCACGATGCATGCAGATCGACCCCGGGCCCCAAAAAAGCACCTCAACAAGAAACGGGTCAACGATCAACCACCGCAACCATCTCCAAATATCAATCATTATATCGATACAGAACTGATCGGAGAACAACCCCAAGGTTTGGTTTCTCAAAGGTAAGGTGGTGCCTTGGCTGGGCAGATAGAGAAAATTATTTACACGGGAGGCAAGTTGGATACCTTCGTATGATACCGGTACTCCATACGAAGCTGTTTAGGCCAATTTGTGCTGCCAACTCCATGAATTTGGGGGTTTTTGCCAAGAAAGGCCCCATCCAGCATGTGTCGCACAACCCATATTCGCATTCGCTTTGTTGCTCGAGCACTCGAGTACCGTATGGCACGGTGCGCCATGCCAGTAAATCTGCAAATAGGCAAAAGAACCCTCGCCAACGGTACCGGTGATAGGGCAAAAAAAATACACATATATCACTATTCGCACTCTCCAACCGCGACGGGGCCGGAAGAAGGGAGGGAAAAAAAATGATGGCAATATCCCCGTTCCAAAGGCTTGCCGCATCGTTCCACAACATGGCGCCAAGATTCGCAAATTGAAGTGCAAATTAGGGCATCTTGGCGCCAAGGCATCCTGATGCTCTATGAATTGTCAAGTAACGTGGTGTCCTAGCCATTCCCATCTGCAGGGGAGGTGTCTTGAGCAAGCTCAATCGATAAAAAAGGCCGTCCGAGGGCAAAACTACGGGGGTGAAGAAACAATTTTCGAGTGAGAAAGGATGACTACCGGTGCTGGGAGATTGGGATTCCTTGGGTGAATCTTCGGGGGGGCATGATACGGTTCATACGAGCACCCTACTTCAAGGGTCGACGCCCCGTCAAAGACTGAGGGTGAAGGGGAAGAAGAAAAAAGAAAAAACACAGCTTGGCAATGTGGAAATTGTTATTACCTGGTAAGGTAAGTGCCATGTCTAGGGCTGCGGTGTGACGAGTTACTCGAGTACGGTACTCGTATTTACTTTTTACCGATTCCGTGGTACAAGAGAGATTGGGTTGGGAGATTGGTGCTGGCTTTGATGAACAGATGTGGCTTTATTGCGAGATTGGTGCTGACTTTGATGAACAGATGTGGCTTTATTGCTTGCTTGCCGGCTGGCGTTTGTGGGCGTTTGGATGGTGATGATGACGATGGGATGTCGTTATGGTATCGCCTGGGGAAGCATGATACGGTAGTCTGCTCGTACTCATAGCCCGGACCTCTTGTCCACTTGTCTTTGCTTAGTAATACTTACAAATTTAGCGGCTTGGTACGGTACATATTCGTATGAGCTTTCACTCGCCCAAGAATATCCACCTTACCGTTCTCAACAATGCTCGCTCAAGGAATGGATCCTACGAGTAGACTATACAATTAAAGAGGAGTCAATTCGGAGCAGTTCTATAGAGGTCTACTGATGGCCACCTGGCCAATAGAGGTTTCTGACCCCAAGGATCTGCGGAGGACTTACTCGAACGGGGGCAATTATTATCCTTTTCGGTAGAAAGCGGTCTCGACCATGGTTCCGCCAATGTCGGTACGTACGGGTATAGTACAAACGAAGGGATGTCGGCATATCTACCGGCACCGGTCATACGCCAGCCAGCCAACGAGAACAAAAAAAAAAAAGCGTACCGTTAGAAGAGTTTGACCCCTATGGCTTGATATCGCGCTCTTTTTCTTTTGTCGAAAATTTCTATGACAAAAGTTGTCAGCCTCTGAGCTCCTCACCCAAGAGAAGGTGTTTGGATAGGTGATATCTTTGTAGCCATTAACTCCTTTGGCTCAGGTTTGCAACAAGTGTGATTTAATGGCGGGGTCAAAATGCTCTATTTTCCAGTGGTTCACCGGTGCAAGCACCAACGACAATGAACAATCTTCTTAACCCCATCCTCCCAAGACTATATTCGCGCTCTCTCTTTCTTTTCTACCCGCCAAGTTTGGAGCCGGGGGGGGGGGAGGCAGAGGGGAAAAGCGAACACCGGATTCCCTTCGTTCACTTCAGAAGCCCTCATGACTGCAATTTCCCCAGCCCAGCACGTAAATTAACTCCGAGACTTCGTCCAATACCGTAGTTGGCTTTCACAAGCGCTAAGCGAATTATCATGGATAAGTACCGTGGTTGAGATTGGAGATTGGGGATGGGGATGGGGATGGGGATTGGTGGTTGACCGGGTTGGGTACAGTAAGCGTCTTTCCTCTGGTTGGATGCCGACTTTCTCAGCGGCGTCATGCCCCGAGATGGACCACCCCGCAAAACCGAGCACTCCTGAACCCACTTCTGACCAACCCAGATCTCCCACCGATACTCCCCCAAAATCCATCCAAACGACCACCAGCCCCGGAGTCGCGGTGGGGCTAACCGGTCCCCCCTTTTTCCAATCGGAGAATTCAGCAAGCATGCAAGCTGCAAAAGAACAATGCCGTTATCGCCTCTCGTCCACGAGGATTTGTCGTGGACAACGGAACGCACGGCATTGGTGAGCGTTTTTGTACGTACCGGTACTGTATGGAATGTGTCGGCGCTGCGCTGCGGTGCTATGTGCGGTTGGGGAGAAGCCAGGTACGAGTACACTACCCGTACCGCTACACGGTACGGTACTATCTTCTGCAGTTCTTCTGTTGGTGGTGGTGGTGGGGGGGGGGTTTTATGATGTCCTCCAAGTATTCTCTGCACTATCATACTGGTAATTCTATAGCGCCTAATACCGATGACAATCGCACAACAAAACGCTTTGCCAGAAGCTTCAAGCACACATGAACGACCCTCGAAAAAAAAAAGACCCGAACAACGCGGTTCAGTACCGGTACCCATCCAAAGCCATACTGTAAAGTAAAATAAAAAACCCTTTGCAAATCCACCATCAGATTACCACCCCCCCCCCTTCCCCCTTCCTCCCTCCCCTCCCAACCCACAACTGGTTTAGTTTAATTTAGTTAAGCGAATTTTTTAAATTTTTTTTTTTTGGAATCCGGAGATTACAAAGTACCGGTACCATACCGGTACCATACCATACCATATCATAACAGTGCCTTTTTTTTTTTTTTTTTTTCTTTAATTAAATTTAAAATGGTTGGTTTTAAAAAAAAAAAAAAAAAACAAGGGGAGGTGGATGGGGGCTGTGTGTGTGACCCGTTAGTGACCGGACCAAGAATTGAGGCTGTTTCAAAGAAGGCGGGGGGGGGGTGGCTCTATCTGATTAAAAAGGGGTTGGACCACGACGACTCACTCACTCACACACTCCGGAGGGGGGCTTGGAGGGGGGGAGGAAGGGCTTGGGTGGTTCATAATTTGGCTCTGGGAAGATGTATTGGTTACTGTAACTTGTGGATTTTGGAAATGGGAAAAATATATGATAATTATGGTGAGACCGGGTGGTTGGTAAGGGGTCATGGTTTATCACTCGGCGGACTATTTCTGGTGGGGGGGTGGTGGTGGTGGTTGTGGTTGGTAGACCCATCTCCATTCCCATGCAATGCTGGCGTTGGATCCTCCTCCTCCTGGTCCGGGTTGGGTCATCGTTGAATGGAACAGGACCGGGCGGACAAGTACTATATATATGTCAGAATGTGGGGTGTGTACTGCGGACTGTGACGTGCGCGGGGGAAAGAGGGGGGGGGGGGGGTGAGTTGACGGTGATTTCATGGAAGGGTTTTGAGTTTGGTCATGGTGGGTGGTAATAAGTGGGTAATGTATCTGTAAAGCATGGCGTTTTCCCTGTTGGTGTGGGATGCTTTAAATACCGGTATGTGTGTTAAGTTCATACATAAGGAATGCCTCAGCCTGCTCGAGATCTCTTATCGTCGTGAAGGATATCGCGGCATCTCTATTTTGCTCAACCATCCACCATTTCACCAATCTCACAAGAAAGAACTTAATTCATGGGTACACGAATGAACAAACACCAGATGGGATCCCTCTATACATTATTATCAAAGCCCCGGGCGATCATAAACCAACAATGGTTAAAAGGTATCAATCAAATTCCACCTCCCCTTTGGATAGGAAAAAAGAAGAAAAAAATACCCACAGAGAAAATGATAGAAATAGAATAAATCCGCCCATAGCAAGAGATCCACATGCAAACCCTAATTCCAGAGAAGATCCTCCTAGAAGCTCAGGCCCTAGTGGGAGCCTGTTCACAGCCACCACCATCACGTCTCCTGCCATCGCCCGACTTGTGAGAAGCCTTAGGAGGAGGATAACCACCAATATCAGCGACCGAGACGCTAGCGAGATCCTCACGACGCAAGAGGGAGTCCATCTTCCTGAGATCCAATGCCTCGGGCGGGGCCCTGCACGCGTCAAAAGTGACGAACCTCTTTATCAACAACCTCTCTCAACCTATTCCCATCCCCCTCTCCGTCCTTTCCATTCTCAACCTCCTCCTCCTCCTCCTCACCCTCCAAACCAACCAAACCCCGGGATAAACACGCTTCTTCAAAACGTACGCACCACAAAGAACGAGGCAGAACGAAACCAGGGGGAGCACAAGGGCCAAGAGCAGGGACAGCGTCTCCTTGAACTCCTCCTCGAGGCAGATATTGCCACTGAAAATTCCGTACTCACGGCCAGGGGGTGCAGGGGACGGAAGTGTACCGGCTGATGTAGTCCGGGGGACATTCGAATGCGAGGAAGGCGCTGTTTTCGTTATTGGTGCAGATAAAGTTTGCCGAGACTTGTTAGGGTCGCTATTGGGGTGTGTGTGTGCTATAGGCTGGCTGCGGGAGAAGTTAGCTTTTGGGAAGATGGGGAAGGAAGGGGAGGGTGGTGATGATCACCATTTTGAATTTTGCAGATTCGAGGATTTTGTTCTTGAGATTTGTTTTTGCGAGGGTGATGGAAAAAGGGAAAGAGAGAAATCGAGGGAACGGACAGGCAAAGTTTCGTTTAAGTTTTGTGGGATCTATCACCTTTGGACCCTCTCTCTCTCTCTCTCTCTCTCTCTCTCTCTCTCTCCTAAAGTTCTCCTAAAGTGGCCAACTTGGGGTTAATCCGTGAGAGCTGACGTGTAGGGGGGTTTTGTGCCATTTACCTTCTCTCTACACATATTCACCGAGAATCACTCGATGACCTAGACCTTGAAAGGGAGGGAGGGAGAGAGACTCGGCGTAATTTCGCATTTTCTTTTGGATCAGATTTTGGCTATGATATATATATAATATTATAGCCTTTTGATTCTACCAAGTTTTTTTATAGGGGTTTATTGTATCGTCGATATGATGGAAAATTATCTGCTAGAGGTGGGGAGGGGGGACTTTTTTTTTTTTTTTTTTTTTTTTTTTTAGTTGGAATGATCTCTGATATTGAGGTCTACTAAAATATACGTATTGATCCGGAAAGGGCTCCTTGCTGAAGTCCATTCCTCTGGATAGCTCACGCTTCCATCTACCCCATTTGCTTCCACCCCGGGTATGATAGATATCATTACCTCTTAAGGATTGAAGTCCCAGCGGAAAGAAAAGGCTACACTTCACTTGGACCACCAAAACTCCAGCGGGGTAAAGGAAAAAGAAAGAAAAAAAAAACTCCAAACCCTGGATACAAAAACTGTTCCTAGACCCTCGACTAACTGCTATTGGCTCATTTGATGCAAATCCACCCTCGACTTCTCTCCCCATCCGATACCCAACACCACTAACTTTATATAGTGTAGCACAGGAATGGGCGGAATTATGATATGATACAACCAGATCGATCCATCATAATCCACACTTCATTATCATACCAGACTCCTTTCTCCCCCTAACCCGACACCCACACCCACATCCACCCCCTTCGAGCGGGATGGGAAGGGAAGAAATAAAAGGAAAAAAGAGAGAGAGAGAGAAAGGATTAAACCAAGAGATATGATACAAACACCAAGAGAGATGCCCAAGGACCCCCTCCCCCCCCCCTCGACATCGTGGAGGTGGGACCCGGAACCGGTCACAAAAGTTATGTAAATATATCAAACGAATTACTGTATCAAGTACCATATAATTATCATAGATAATTATTTTTTAACCTTCATTTGTGAGGGTCTAAGAATTTAGTCTAACCCATCTTAGATAATATGATAATATTATTATGATATACACGTCATCATCATCTGATAGGATTTTTTTTTTTTTTTTTTTACCTGCTCGCTAGTTATGTTTAATTGAAATATTAGTTCTACAGTATGATACATTATGTAAATTACGGTAGGCACCGGAACATTCGGAGAAGGGGGGGGGGTTGTTTTAAACCTCTTATCAAGAGAGATTGTTAGTGCAAAGGGGGAAAGGGAAAAAAAAACACTTTATCGACGGACCAGCGGCTGGCAGCAGATCTCATGGTGGGGATAATGAAGCATTCATCCTCCTAACTTGGACTAACTTACCGCGCTTTTCCGGTCCGCATGGCGATAGTACCGTACTCGAGTACCGGTACAGTAGAGTACACGCTTTACTACGTCACCCACTGCCACTAAAGCGGGAAGTCCCACTCTGATCGACTCTTTCTCTCTCTCTCTCTTACTCGAGTAGGTTTACGGCAAGTTTGGATAAATTTAGATATGATAGATGGGATCTACAACCTACCATACACACACACACGCCAATCCATAAAATCACCATTACTAAGTGTGAGGACACCCCCCCCGAGAAATACGGTACGAGTGAGTACTACTCAGTACGGTAAGTAGGTTCAGGCTCCAGGATCTTGGCATCTTGAATTGTCCAATACTCGAGTACAGTACCGGTTTAATAGCATGGATGAACAACCCAGGATCTTGGGGTTATCATTCGTTAATTCACGAAAAACCTTTTGTGCACGGCTTGCCCTTTGATAGATAGATCCTCTTCTTCTTCTCTCAGAAATGCACAAAGTTTAGCTTTACGCCATTCCATCAATAACGATGCCAACGAGAGAGAGAGAGAGAGAGAGACAAGGCACGGTCTGTTACGTGAAGAAGAAGAAGAAGAAAAAAAAACAAGCCTTAAAAAGATGTTTGATGGAAGAAATACTCGAGTACTGACTGGTACTGTAGTTTGTGGTGGTGGTCCACGATAAAAACTTCTCACTTATGGCAGAAATGGATTTTACCTCGTCGTCTTGATTGTAAAAGGGGGTAAAGTTATCATATAATACCTAGACGAGGTACTCCTCTCTCCCACTTAAAATCGCAAATCACGTGACAAGACATTTTGATCCCCCTCTCCGGGCGGGCACTCGGGTCTTTATATACACAGGATCGGTTACACAATTACATTTCAAACAGGACCGAGCCTGAAACATTTTCTGCAGGCTCACTTTTTACAAGTGTGATTGGGTGAGGGTATGCGGGTTGACGGATTTGGAATTGGAGTGCAGAAGGGGTGGGGGGGAGGGGTGATTGATTGGCTTTCTGCCTTTTGCCTCAAATTGCAGGGACAAAGTGTGGTGTGCATCCATAGGGTGGGGATTGGTGGGTTTTGAGGGGGAGAGCGTTGTGGAAGTTGGACTTTGATAAGTTAAATACGGCAGGCGAGGGAGTGAGTGGTTGGTTGGTTGTGCTTGTGCGTTGTACTCGTATCATACCGGTACAGTATCATACTCGTAGTAGACTGATCTGGTCATCTTGACGTAGTGTTATCATTATCGGTATTGGATAATGATACTGGTATGGATGGATGGATGGATGGATGGAAAGTGGGGCTTTGGTGAGGGAGGAGGGAAAGAGAGGATCACGGATTCACGTATTCTAATTGCTCCGTTCGAGTCTACTCGAGTATTGCCAGACACCACCACCCCCAACGCCATCTCCAAGATGCCCGCACAAGACAGACAGACAGACACGAACAAATCAACACAATACATACATGACATTGTACTCGAGTACCGTACAGTTACCCCCCGTTACAAAGCACCCTACACCATGAAGCGAAAAACACAACTTTTTTAATATCGAATACCACCAACACCCTAACCCGCACAATTCTGGAATAAAGGTAGCTAGAAACAGGCCGCGAACAGGAGGAGGAGGAGGAGGAGGAGGAAACAAGCATTGGATTATTAAGTTTTGTTTTTGTTTTTGTTTTTGTTATTGTTTAAAAAAAAAAAAAAAAAAAAAAAAAAAAATGTTTTTGTTATTGTTTAAAAAAAAAAAAAAAAAAAAAAAAGGCTCCGGTTTAACTTTAACTTTACTTTAACCAACTCCTCTGGAAAAAGAAGATGAAGGAAGAGGAGGAAAAATTCCCGTTTACTCGGTACAGAATACATTTTAAACAAATGAGGAGAGAAAAGACCACGCCATGCCTTGGACAGAGGGACTGAAGAGGAAAAACGTAGGAAGGAGGAGGAGGAACAAAAAGGGAAAAAAAGAAAGCAAAAACAAAAAGTTATGATTCTGAATGAAAAGCGACCGAAGCTTTCTTTCGGAGGCCAAAGAAACTAGACCTGTGGTGAGCCTTCTTCTTCTCCTTCTCCTTCTCCTTCTCCTTCTCCTTCTCCTTCTCCTTCTCCTTCTCCTTCTTCTCCTTCTTCTCCTTCTTCTCCTTCTCCTTCTCCTTCTTCTCCTTCTTCTTCTTGCTATTCTCCTTCTTGTCCCCCCTCTCCGTCTCCTGGGGGACTACTACCTCCTCCTTTGGCTCCACCGGCGGTTCCCCCGGTTCCGCTGGTGCGACCGCTGGAACAGTTACCTTCGGTGATTCGACAACCGGCGGCACTTCGGTCCCGGGCGGGGAATCGTCCCCACTCTTCTCGTCATCCGATTTATCGTGGTTGACTCCGTTCGGGGTCTCCTTCTGGTCCCTCAACGGAAGTCCGGGTGTGACGGGAAGCGGTGGTAGATCTGGAATCGCGCCATTCCCCTCAGGCGTGCTTGTGCGATCCTTATCCTTGCCTCCTAGCCACTTGGCTTGGCGGAAGCTGCGGCTAGTGTTCCTGAACCTGTTCATGCCGCCCATGTGGTGGCCCTCTGGCTTGTCCTTCTTATCCCCCTTCTCCCCCTTCTCCCCCTTCTCCCTCTCCTTTTTCGACTTGATGGCGCTCGGGACGGGCGGGAACGGGTGCTTCGCCGCGGCTTCGGCCGGGTGCTGGTCGCTGATATTAGTCGGTGTTTCAGATTTTGGTAATGGCGAAGAGCTTGAAGTGTGTAGATTTGGTAGATGTTCCGCCACCGAGGAGGTCCTTACACTGTGCCCGTTGACTCCATTTGTATGCCCTTTAGATTTCGCGGATTCCGTTTTCGCCGCCTCCGCCGCTGCTCTGGTGGCCACTCCCGCCGCTTGCTCATCCACCCACATCTCTCGCTGTACGGCCTCGAATGTGGTTTCCTGATAGAACAGAACGTAGGCGCATGCCATCCCCGACCGCTCCCCGAAAAAGTTCCTTACAAACGCCTTGTCTACCGGTTCAACCAACTCATCATCGAACAGCAGCCAACCCTTGTCCTCGGTCTTGACGATCGCAACGTAATGCCCATGGTACGGGCCACCACCGATATGCACAACAACAGCATACAGTTCGTAAAGTCTGTCCGGGTCCTCGGCGTCGTCCGTCGTATTGAATAGCCTTAGATGGTATGGGTAAAGGACTCGGTAATGTAGCTTCTCGAATCGTCCTAGGTTCTCCATAAACTTGAAGCGCTTCAGGTGTAGAGCAAGGACCTTCGGCAGCCGTTTAATTTTCATCCGTTTTTCGGCCTCCTGCAGCCCGCCGCAGCTGTCGCAATGGAATTTGTTACGTTCACATAGCATTTCCGAAGCGGAGAAATTTCGTAAACATGATGTCACGGATGAATTCTTCTCTAGGTCAATCGACAAGTCAAGGAACTGCTCGTCTCGGCGTGAAACGTTCTCACAAGTGAGGCATTTGGTCTCTGAAGTTAGCAGGCCTTCGAATAGTTCATGGATCCAGCCAGTGGGAGATGTGGAGGTAAGGGACGTGGTGGAGGCAGCCGAGGAGGCGTTTACAGGTGTTAGTGTACCAGATGATTTGGCAGGGGTTGAATTGGTCACAACATTGCCGTTCTTGTAGCCATGCTTTTTTTGATAGTCCTCCACATTCTCTATCACCTGATTGAGGACATAATTCAGGAATTCGTGAGCATCCTGATGCTGCTGTCCACTGAACATGTCATTCTCCCTCCTTAGGATATCTAGGAACCTATTTGGACTGACGACACCTGTGCGCGAATTGTGTGCCACGATGTTTTCAAAGATATCCTTCAATGCCGAGAATAGCGACTCCTCCATCCCATAACTTGCATGATTTCCTTGATCGACATTCAACACGGGTCCCGTTGCTAACGCGAGCTTCTTTTTCACCTCAGGGGTGTCCCTGTTCTCATTAGGGCCGAAAGTTGGTCCCGCTGTTAGGGAAGCCGTGACCGGTATCCTTGGCCTTTTGGTCTCCTCTTTGCTCGCGGGGGTTAACGATGGCTTTCGCGCGACTGGGCCCGGGGGGCCGGACGATCCTGGTAGGGGATCTGTGCTAACTCGAGCGAGATTTCGACTATCCGACCCGGGCAGTGGGGTAGCATCGCTATTGCTCGAACCTAGTAGACTCGATCTGTGGGGAAAGTTGACGACGTTTTCTCGGAAAGGTTTTGAATAGTACAAACACTGTAGGATTGAGTTACAGTAGCTGCGGCTGAAAGTCAGCTATCGCAATTCACATAGACAGACGTAACAAAGAAAAAATAGTCTCCAAAGCTCAACAGTTAGCCTACCAAGTATTTCCGAACTGAGGCACGAGAAAATCGGGTCAAACGTCAGCCGCTGATTCCCACAAAGTACAATAGTAAAAAAGTTAGGGCATACACCAACTACATTCTCCATCCCAAAATACTTATCGCTGCCGTCCGGCCTGGGCGGGCCATCGCTTATCAAGGCCTGTAGTCCTGTTGGTGAGGGTTCGGCCTTCTGTTTCGTGGGAGATTGTATGGAAGGCTGGTGATTATTCTGGGGTAAACATCGGTCGTGTCAGCACTCTATCTCGGCGCGCATCTTCTCCCTCTCTAAAGCGAGCCCCCCTCGCATCTCGCGGGCCGCCCCCAAGCTTCACCAAGACTTTTTTTTTTGACACTCGGGAACCCAGAATGCAGACGTGCAGAAGGGCAGTAAGCTAGAGGGGGGGGGGGGTCTGGCGGCTTTTTTGAAGAGGAAGAAAAATCGAACTCTGAAGAAGCCACAAGAAAATGGAAGAGACAGTTACTGACCGAGCGGTCCATCCATGGTAGGCTCTTAAAGGAGCTCAACATTTCGAGCGACGAATGCTACCCCCAGAACAGGAGAAGGAGTAGATTCGGAGAGTAAAAAAATCTTGATTTTCTTTCGTGGGACAATATATTTTTCCTTCTTTCCCGTGGTTGATGTGCGAATTGTCGAGGCTCCGCTTGTTGAGGTTTGGAACTGTGGGTGTAAGAGTTGAGAAGGGGGGGGGTCGGCAAGTTTAGGAAGGCTTCGTTCTTCTTTCGCACGGTTGCCAGGAACTTGGAAGGGTTGGTGGAAGGTTTGAACGATGGGCTTTTCACAGGAGTGGCCGGTAGGGAGGCGGGAGGGGGAGTGGGGGCGGCAATCCAGCGGGCAAAGAATTTGGGAAGGTCGGAGGGACGGCGGATACTGACAGGTCGGCGGATGGAGAGGATTCAGCGGACAAATGGGAACTATCTCTAAGGAAGACACTCCACTTGATTGACGTGGTATGATGGATGACGGTGATGGTATGAGGGAGACAAAAAAGGGGGGGGCGTAGGATTTGGAGAGATATTAGCAGTGATGATGGTTAAGATGAAGAAGTGATTGCTGTATGAACCAATGATGATAAAGTAACGTGGAATATTGTGGGTAGGAAAAAAGCCGATAGGGGGGTTAAAGGGAAAGTTCGAAGGAATACGCAGGAGGAGGAAAGATGGAGCGAAATGTATCAAAAGAGTACCGGTACCCTACGTCCGTGGTACGTTTAATACCTTATATGATACCCTCTTGCCCGTACCCAAGTCTTCTTTTTCCTTGACCGGACGGGGGTGGATTTATCGGAGTTGAGTTCGGGTGGCCGAACGGCAAAACCGTGGACATGATATCCTGAACGGTACGAGTACTATAAACCCGGGCGGAGAGCAATACCGGTATTCACTGCCAATCCACAAAAGTGTCCCCCATGCATTGGCCATCAATTGACCTCTGTTGCCTCTCCGAATTAGATTATCGTGCTCCAGGGCACTGCGCACACTCCGTCTCAACACAGTACTCGAGTATGATACCATGCCTACAAAGACCACAGCTCAATAGACAGTGAGCCTCTCTCTATCCAACAACAACAGCAACGACAGCGCTTCAACTGCACTGGAGCCTTGGGAACCAAGATCCTCTGCGCTCTCGGGGCGGAGTTACGAGTAAGAGGACAGGGATAGGCAACACTGCGAAGGAACAGGAGAGAAGGGCCCTCCACACCAACATCCATTCCAAGCAGGCTACCTATTCTTATTTTCAAAGTTGTGGCTGTAATTCACTTCTTGGCGACATTTCAGATATCGGCGCGGGTATTGGATCACCCATCGCACGATTCACTGCACAACCACACCTAGTTCACATCAACATACCCTATTCTCACCCACACGCACGCACATGAGTTATCCAACTCGGTTGGCTTTCCCAACCACATCTGCCCTTCGCCCTTCCTCTCTCTCTCTCCCCTCCCAGGGTTTAGGTTTCCATCCACCATCCACATTTTCCCCCCAGCATTCCGGCACAACCAAGCAGGAACAGGCTAAACGTGCCAAACCTCCCACTAATTTTGCGGAGGATAACTCGCGTGGCGTTGGCAGGATGGAGGGACTTTTGGATCCCCGGTCGGCGTCCACACCCCACGGAGTCCTTACTGGGGGGACGAGGGGCTGATGTCTACGAGTACTCGAGTACCCAGTAGGTTAGAAAAAAAGCAGGAGAGGGAAAAGGTTGGGACGATAGGGTTGATGGTTTTCCTTTTGGGGCCATTAACAGGTGATCCTATATCGATGTCAATTGGTTGAACTGGCACAAAGTACGAGTACTCGAGTACGGGGGGAGACGCATGGGGGGGGGGTTCCTCACTCCTTGCTCTTTGGCCATCAGTGTAAAACACTGGTAGGGTATGCGGTTTCATCCAGCAGTCTTCCTTCCTCGTGTTTACCAGCACTCTATCTGCGATGCTCATGCCGGTAGAATACAAAGTGCTGACTGCCCCAATAACGTCTGCTGGGCGTCGCAGTACCCTCCGACTTCCTCCATCACCATCCCCCAAACCGAAAAGAAGACTGAAAAAAAGAGTAGAATTTTTCGTCCAGCACCCTGGGTTCCCAGGGGTTAAAAACAAATGCAAGACTCTTTAGACCTCAACCTCCCCAGCCCTAACATCTACCATATCATAACAGCTCCATTCTCTACTCTACCATAGTGACGTAAATCCCTTGCCCTTTCCCTCTCCCCCAGAAAAATCCATCTTAACGAAGCGGCTCAATTTAGGTATTACCGGTAGCCGGCTACCGACGCGGTGAGTGCCGGTAGGGTAAGAAAATCTTCCTTTCTTTTTCTGAGCGCAGACGGCGACGAAAAACCGCTCAAGGGGTGGTGGCTTTTTTTCCTTTTTTTTTTTTTTCTGGCTCCCTCCCTCGTGTTGCGGAATTTTTTGAAAAGACCCCCCCTAGATTGGAATTACAGTATCGGTGAGCTAATCGGGATCGTGACGGTGGTGGTGGGGGCACAGGAGCCCAGCCACATCCTACTCAAAAGAGTACCGTGGCTTCTTCTTTCATACCGGTATGGTACTAGTTCCATTCCCCGTCACAGCACTCAACCTCAGCACTGTGAGACACGTACTTGTAGGGAGGTGGCCTACGGGTCTAGCACATTACGGCAATTATATGCGCTAACTTTTTGACGCCATCAACAAGTCTCTGTCCTGCATTTATAGATCCCTTGAGCCACAGTTGTCACAAGGAGGAACGCTCCCCTCAATACCTTACCTGAGTGCTCGCAGTCTCTCAGGCTACCGTACACCAAATGCATACCATCACAATCGCACGTACGGCAAAGGGAATGGGGGCACGTAAGGTCTAAACTGGACTGAATATGGGACATTGCTATGAATCTTCCATTGCTGCCCCTTCCCGGTAGTTCTAGCTCCACAAACCCCGGACCAACACACACCCGCCGCGGATAAAGCCGATCTCACTCGCTCACTCAGTCACCATCCTGAAGTGAGGAATGGAATGGATACTGTTGGGTTTACTGTTCCCTATTGTGGGGGGTTGAGAGAGGAGGAGAGGAAGGTGGAGGATAAGAGCGGGGATCGTAGCTGGACTCTTGATATCCTTTGGCTGCTAGAAAGCTGGCACCGAAAACGACAACCAGTGGAGAGAACTACCGTAATGGCCCTTCAGACATTGTGATGGAAATCGTGATGGGGAGTACGATACCATACGATACAGTACTCGAGTATTACGGTATGGCATCACACCTCTACGCTAGCTGGATACCTGACTAAAGTACGTACCTCGGAGAATCGGGTGAAATCTGGTAGGTGGTACAGTCTTCCTTCCTTCCTCGTTTGGTCCTGTACTTACTAGGGGGATTGCCGCTTTTGCGCCATGTGTATGTCGTATTTTGCTAGGTGTGTGCAATGCCATAGTCCACCCGACTCGTGCAATGGGTTTGGGGGTTTTGAGGAAAAAGTCAAGTCCAAGCTTTAGCGCAGTTAGCGAGGATATTGTCAATGATGTGTGGTAATAAAGTTATGATAACTAACCTAGCCGGCACGCTGGTTGTTGCTTCAGCTCAATGCCATTCCCCACATACCGGTATGCCTTCTTGGAGTGGTGGATAGATGGTAGCATTGTGCTGGCTGATAACAACAAAAACTTGATTGAACCCACCGGGACAAGACTAACCGTTTCTCGTGCAACTTTAATCTTGTGAGGAAGCACAACTTGAAGCACTACCGTAGGCTGTATCCCCGACAACCTCATTAAAGTCGCTCAGCCCCGAGGCCGGAAGGCGTTTTTCTAGGGCCAAGTTTCGAGTGCACCCGCACACATAAACATGGCGTTACCATACATACCGGTACACCAAGGCCCTTCAACTCAGAAACCCCCCCCCCCCTGCATAAACGGTTTCTCAACCCCGGGCCGAATTCTTCCCTTGCAAGGCGGTTTTTGTCTCAAGTTATTCGGAATGGGTAAATAATTGATCCGGGTATGGCATATATAATACATAACCAATGCCTTCACGGGTAGTACCAATTTTTTGTGGGGGGTAGCTGTAATAACTCACCATCCGATCACTTTCCAAAAACCGGCCGAGTACAGTACAGTACCGTATCCGGAAATCCTGGCGCGGTTTAGGCCCAGGAAATGCCGGGATTTCTGGATACGGTACTGTACTTTTGGAATCGGCAAGTGCTCGTACTATACCAGTACTCCCCCTCGGAGAAGCGAAGAAGAGAGCAGAGTAGACTACGAGTAAATTACAAGTAAGTCACCGGCAGTTAAACTATCGTATTGTACCCAGGACGATTCCCTTTCCGGACAGCAGATCACCCACATTACTCAAGTATCGTAACCACCAATCGGCCTCCTCAAAGCGTGCACTCACCAATGCGCGGTACCAGCTCTGCTCGAATACTACTACCCCAGACCTAAATAGGTATGGTACAGTACAGTACAGTACTCGAGTACAGAAAGTCGGCGCCTCCATCTTCTGGATCTGATCTCGTGCGCAGTGTGATACTATCTAGGTCCGTCGACCCGGTAAACAGCGTGGACTCTACTCGAGCGGTACAGTACTGTACTCGAGTAATAAGAACTTTCTAAACCCCCCTTGGTATAGCGGAGCACGTGACACATCATTACATTACCCGAGTATCGTATATTTCTTCCGCAGAGCCCTGGGTGCCTGCAAATTCTTCGGGGGGGGGGCACGTTGGTCAGTTGGGCGTTATCAGTGGGTGAGTGAGTGAGTGAGTGAGGCGGTACGACCGACTGAATCCGACACCAAGCTGCTACCAGCACTTCATTCTTCATTCTGTCCTATGGACCTGGCTTTGATTCTGCTCCTACCCTGCCTTGTTTTGCTGTGCCTTGCTGGAGGGGGTGAGGGGGGGGGGGAGAAGTAAGGTCGAATGTACCGTATAAATTTCAGCAATTACAAAGTATGATACATGTCAAACCTGATGCTTTGGACGGAAAGGACGTTCGTTGCCAGATATATCAAGTCATCAAACTAGGGAGCGAGTACGATATATTCCGTAAAGCACGGCCTAGATCTAACTTTAGGGAGGGGGGGACCAAGCTCTTTATATACCCTTCCTACGTGGGGGGGGGGGGGCTATGAAAAATAAAATGTAAGAGGGTTACCTGTTTGGCAAACACAACCTCAAATCATGATTTGAACATGTGATTTGATTTGTATGATTTGATTTGGGATGGTTTGATTTGTATGATTTGGATGAATGATATGGATTTAGGGGGCTACAGTACAGTACCGGAGTACCGGTATGTAGATATCATATGGGTGCAGTTCAGCGAAAAGGACCACAATTGCATTTTTGGCATTTTGAGCTAGGAGCAGTTTTAGTTTGCATAGCAGCCAGGCCCTTTTTGAGAAAAATAAAAAAATAATTTTTTAACAAAGAAACTGATTATAGTTATCTTTATAATCCTATGCTATTAGCTTTATATTCTTGTTAAAACAATAGGTATAAATATCAATTTATCACATTTCTTAATACAGGTTAATCATGTCTGTAAAGTACTGGACATTCATAGAGATATTTTACTGTACTTTACAAAAACTAAACATTATACTCTTAAAAATATTCAAAAGCCAGCTCACTTATACATCTTGAGGTTGGCTATCTTTCTATGAAAAAAAAAAATTTAGGCCAAATTCTTGAAATAATCATTATAGACCTACCATTGCACCAATTTCAAAATCAAATATATTTCAAAGTAGTAGCAAGATACTCTATCATATACTACAGCCTCAGGACAATATAGCCAGTTTTGTAGTTGTTGGCAATTGTTATCTTTTTCGCATAAATGCACTCATATCATAATAAATTATGATAAATCACTCACGTGCCGCTCAACTCCAACTCCAACCCGTTTCATCACGAGCATTCTACCGAGTAAATAGTACGGTATCATACCATATCACGGCAGGCATTCGCTCGACTGCCCCCCCCCCCCGGTGACCTCCGAAGCCGGAGGGCCGCGGACCGACCTCGCCCGGGTTTTTCGAAATTCGTGTCGGCGAGTGACCTTTTGTGAGAGTTGGGAGTTGTATTGATAAGTATGATATGATACATTAGGGACCAAGTATCATAAGTCCATGGCATGGCTTCCCCCCCCCCCCAAAAAAAAAAAAAAAAAACATTTAGCCCCATTTTCCTCGGTTGGTAACCGGAGCTCTCTCTCTCTCTCTCTACTCGTACACACGTTTCATCTTTTAGTATATATATCATAGCGGGGGATTTTATATTTTATATTTTTATATTTATTTATTCATCTGGTATCATAATCATACTAAGTTAGTACTGTAAGTTATCATAAAAAAGTCATCTCACTGTCGCCATTTTATCCGAGGGAAGGTGGTGGGTATGATACCGGTAAGTACCATAGGTTGAGTGGTGTGTTTGTCAGATCTGTGCCTTGTATCTATCCAAAAATGAGATATATGATACCGGTATTACGCAAACATATACTCGAGTATGATATCATACATACAGCAGCTCGTGTGGTGGGTGAGCAGGACGTTTGGAAAGTGACCATTATATCGTGCTTTGCCATGCGATAGATAGATAGGCGATACATATCATACCCTACCAACTTTTTTTTCCCTCTTGTGGTTGTGGGTCATCGTCAGCGTAAGGCAAAATGTTGCGTAATCATTCTTTTTTTCCCCTTGATCTTCCTCCCGCCTGTCCGATTGGTGGGTGTAACACCGGCCTCTCTCGGGTTCTGCACCCCAACCCTCGGAATTGGTGTGGTCAACACCGAGTGCTGAAACGTGACCCACTTGCGTGACTCTGAAAAACGTGAGTCCTCTTGCTGACTATGTACTGTAGGTTTCTATAATTGGTGAACACTGCACAGTGCGGGATAACCCCATCAGAGGTAAAGGAATGTATCATATTCACCACCCTCAAGAATCAGCCTTTCACATACAGGTGTGGTGGATGGTAGGGGGTAGAAGGTATGGGCATATAAGTCTAGATTGTCGCGTGGGCAGTAAGGGAAAGCCCTGATCACAGATCATCACTCATCTCACCTTTCCTTGCTCTGCTTCATCCGTGATCATCAACCACCAGGTTGGATACAATGCCCCAACCACCGTAGATTACCATATCAAGGCAAGAACTTGGAGTTACTCCTATCATATGCCAAACCTTCGAACATTGGCCCCTTCCAAATCGTTTCTCTCTCTCGGTAAACATACTCTCTTTTCCATCATCATCTGCGAAGGGGGTGTGTGAGAGCGCACTTTTCACGGGAAGGTGTAGTCGTCAGCCATCATTCACTACCGTTTACAATTCCCCTTCTCCGAAAATGTGCCCTATCTACCCTTGATATATATCCAATATCCAATGAACAGTAACAAGACGTTACCTTAACCTCTGAATTTTTTTTTTAATTTTTTTTTTAAAAAAAAAAAGAGAGAAAACCCACCCGACGGGATCAGCAGATATACCAACCCTCCACGGGAGCACATAAAACGTTATAGACGGAATACTAATCTAGATAGCACGGTGACCAAGATATCAAGAACCAAGGACCACGGCACTAAAAATCCACAACGTAAAAAATTATCCACGGAATCAGGGACCCAACGCGCCAAAGCGAATCGGGAAACCAAAGGCCAAGCGCGCCCGCACCAAGCACCTACCCATGACTAAATCTGCAGATAGGTGAATCCGTTTCGGGGCACAAGATGCTATATTATCCCACTCGGGAAAATACCAAATAAGCCCTTTTCCACCCCTTCGCTGGCATCGGTGCGATAACGGTTGAGATAGGAATGGTCTGATTGGAGATATCTGCGTTGCCATTCCTGGTGTGGTATCCAGTAGTGATTGTTAGGGAGAGATGCTGGCATCCCTTGGATTCTGGTTTCTCTGTGGTGGGGAGCTACTGTTGTCATCCCCGGTGCTGGGCATATGCTCGGGGATGACAAGTTGGAGATGTTAGGTGTGCCGGTGGGGACGGCCTTGCCTAGCTGTATTGTAGGGTTAGAAGGTATCCGGTGGCAGGTCAGAGCGGTTGAGATGGCGCAGGAGCAACCAATAATGTGCTGTAACAGACTTTATTCTTCACAGAGAATCACTCTAGGAGGGAAAGAGTCGGGTCTTAATGGTTTGTGATGGATAGCGGACAGCCTCGCTGATTATACCATCAATAACTGCTGAATACTGGACTGTATTATCCAACTACGGGTCCTCAATCCAAAGAAAAACACTCAGAGTGGGAAATACTGACCCGAGTGGCCCGTTACAATCCCCAAGGAAAGTCTTTAAATCCAGTATCTCCCCGCTCAACTAATCATCCACTGCCAAATCCAATAAACGCGAAGCCTATTAGCGGTTCAACACACGTATGCAGTACGCATCTGTCAGTTACCCCCCCAAAAAAAACCCATGACACCTCAGCCATCCACCCGCCCTTATTAGTTCTTCTGTCCTCCCTCCCTCTCCAGATAAACCTCATCAGAAAAATCTAAGCGGGGAAACCTGCCACAAACCCCCGACCCCCGATCCTTACCCCCTCTTCCACAACTGCCTCCGGCTATCCCAAGCCAAGCACACTATCCCTCGCCACCACCACCTTGCCCCTTCGGCCACCAAAATGAGAGGCCAATTGGCAGACGCCGACAGTCTAGAACTCTTCGCAGAGCTGAATCCGCCCCCAGAATAGATGCCCTGCGGCTGCTGCCGGGGGTTCGGGCGGTGGCGCCAGAATCGATGGAACGAGTTTGTGCATCGCTTCTGGTGTGTTTGGTTTGCACGTGGGTGCGCAGAATGCCGGGAGAGACGGCCGACTGACTTGTGAATGCCATTGTTTTGAGCACTGGCGGAGGAGGTAGGGGGGTGGCAGTGGTAGTGGTGGCGCGGTGGGCTTGTCGCACGAGCACGGGTCTCGTGATGGGGACAGGAGAGGAACGAGAGGGGTGTCATAGTATGGTAGGCACCGGTAGTATGCAGTGGGATAGTATAGCTTTTGTTGCCTGTAAAGTTAAGGTTTGTGAGTTTCGGATAATTGAGTATGATAGCTAATCTAGCATGCCCGAACAGGGTTCCGGAGATCCTAATATAAAGCCCACCGTATAGATCGAAGTGGATAAGGGATCAGGTCAACCGGAGCTTTTCTTTTTGTTATCAGTGAACCCATATGCCCTATCGAAAATTGGGCACACGAAGGTGTCCCTCTGGCAGATGTTGTCCATTAGACCGACGACGTGAGTAAGCATTTGCCCGGAGAATTTCGGGAAGCGTGCGTGCACCTCATTAGGGGACTTGCAAGTGAGGCCAAAGGCGGGAGGCTCGAGCCTATAGACTATTTAAAGACTTCTTTCCTGTTGCCCGTATTCTGGCGAGAGTGAAGCTCGCGATGACTTTGGCCGCAGGGCCACCGAGGGGTCTGTGCCGGCACCTCGAGTCCATTCCTGGGTGCTGCAATAAGAATTCTGCCACGGAGGAGGGTGCTGTGGAGGACGCGTATTCCAGATTCCTGTGGGCGGTGCGTAAGCGATGGTCATCCGCTCTGCGGTTAATATCCCTCTGGAAGCTAGTGAGGGCTGTTTAGCGTTAGTAGAGTTCATATGAATTGTTCTGTCAGACGCATTCCCAGTTCTCCATCCCTAAAGGGGTATTATAATGATGATGGGGATAAAGATAAACCCCCAACCACTCAAGAGGACGATGGAGAACAAAGCTCACAAGTGCCAGAGCCCTTCCAACAAACCAAAATTTGCCTCTGATGAACGACAACCGGCAAGTAGTGTCAGTTACCAAGTATCTCGGGCCTGTGAAAACGGGATTGTAAACACACTTCCCAACATTACTCGCACTGGTCACACCAGCCACACTTAGTCACCCACGAATTCCTGCGCTGGGTTCTACCGGAGCGCCAGGACCAAGGGAAGGCTGTAGCAATTAACCTGCCGTTCTAGCGGAAGTATGCTCCTTGGCAAGTAAGCGGGCGAGAAAGAATGGCGCAAGGCCGTATCATACCCCTTGTCAGAATTGTGACCAACTTCTTTTTTCCCCTTCCCGATAGAGTTTTCCACTTAGGCCCAGTGCCACACGTATCATTCCAGTAAAACATGTTGCGATAAGGGTTGAGCATGGCATATGTGCTAATGAAAACACTACAGCAGTTGTGCACTTGGCGAACACCGCCTCAAGAAAAGTTTCTCATCGCAAAAAGAACGTTGCAGAAAGATCAATTTTATGCCATAAAAGCGCCATATCGAAACAGGGCCTCAAATTATCTCCAATAGCTTTGCTGCCCGCTTCATGTAGTTTCTTTAGATCCCGGGCCCGTGGCGGAGCTGGGGTCACATATTGTCACTCGTAATCGTTGATTCGTGCTTCCCGTCCTGGAGATCAAGCAAAAAGCCGTAGAATGCTTATGCCCCTCCGATCCTCGAATGAATTGTAAACGCGGGGTAATCGAAAAATACGCTAGGCGACGCTCTTTTTCCAATAGGGACTGTTCGATCTTGCCGCGGGCTTCCCTAGAGTATCATATATACGTTATAATGTTATATAACTTGGGTTTCCCAAGGCGTCCTAGAAAGCGCAAGGCTGAAAGGAGGTTTGTGCTCTTTCAAAGATGAGATTCTTGCACGCCATGCAGAAACCTGCACTTTAGCCATATGCAAGATATCCTGGGCATCTTGTATTGGTATAGTATATCGTTCTCAGGCTCCGCCGTGGGGAAGCCCAAACATGCACCAGCATCGTACCATATATCCGGGGGAAAGGATTTGGTTATTCTTCAGTAACCAGTGAGTTGGCAGTCGAGGCTCATATCAGGTCTCAGATCTCCGGGGTCCTTGGGATAGTTCTTTCTCGAAGTATTAGAAACAATGGTGAAATTGGTGCAGAAGGACGGAAGGCTCCTTGGTGGACCACAAGCGACAAAGCCTATGTGTTGAAAGCTCTGCCCTTAGGCCTGTCCTTTCTTTGGTTGGGAATGATGCGGTAAGGCTGATTTTAGTTGCGTACCCCCGGGTGTCATCAGCAATCGCAGCCGAGGCGATCAATTGGTGGCACTCATGCTCGAGTAGTGGGTTGACGTTTGTGAATATGACCGTTGCTGCATACCGCCAAAACTTGGCTTTTCTGCTCGGATATGGGTGGTATGCAATTGCAATTGTGTTCACAAACGTGAGCCACTACGAGTAGAGGCATGATGCCGTCGGCAAGAATATCCCACTGGTTGTGCTTTGAGACAAGATCAGCCCTTCGCCCGGTTGAGGCTCTTCAGCTGACGACGGTTGGTTGGTGCGGTGGGGATAGACGGAGAGCAATTGAGCTACTTGTCTCGCCACTCCAAAAGCTGAGAGCAAATGGGACGGTATAGAGCACGGTATCGTACCAGAATGGAGTATTTCTTCCACTTTCACACAAGGGACTAGGAATTGGATTTAACCTCCCCCCGGGGGCCCTGACAACACGATCAACGCGTCCTCCGAGGCTCAGAAAAACTTCCGAGTAATCGGTTCAAGTTAGCAGATCTGTTGGGCTTTTCAACCCTTTGAGCAAAATTCTTCTGCCCACCGAGCTGTGGCTCAGGAGAATAGGGCGGGAGGCTAGCTATTTTGTAGGAGCTAACTGCGATACCTTGCACTCGGGGGAGCGTTATTTAGATCGATTGGCACAATTGTTCCCTAGCAATGATAACCTAAGCAAGGATAGCCTACGAAGCAAGGCGTTGGTGTACGGTATCATCAGTGCCACTACAAGTACGAGTACTCGTACACCTTCGTATCCTAACGAAAGTGGACGATAATACTTGTAACAAAGGCTCGCCGGAGAATGAGTGCCCCCCCCTATACGTAGACGGCGGAGCCAAGTTTCCACGACTATCGCTATCATTCTGATATGTCATCCGTAGAGACAATGCGCGGAGCCTCCTCCTCACCATATTACCCACTGCTCCCTTCCGTTTCTATTTTGATACACCTTGTACCACCACCACCGATCCTTGGGGTGCAAGGGAGGAGTCACAAGTGGGTACCGTATATGGACTGGACTGTTTGTACTGAGTGAATTTGTCACACAATAGAATCCCTTTCGGCGATATGATGCGGAAAGACAGCTGAATGATTGCTACTCTTTGCCATTTTTCGCTGGCTCTTTCAGGTTTTGATGTGGGAGAGTTTCTCTGATGCTTGCATGGTGCCGGCACCTCAAAACCTAACCTCATGACGTTGACGGATATTTCAACCCGCGACAGCAACGTGCAGACAGAATTTTTCCAATCCTTCTGTAGGGTTTTCCTAATTGGTTATTGGAACACATTTACGGAGCGATTCGCCCCTCAGTCTTCTGGCTGGGGCTGCAGAGGTCTTGGAAGTTTGCATGGGAAGGGGGACAGCGAGACTTGAGGAAAAAAGTTTTCTGGTTTAACCAAGAGACATCCTGATTACCGTAGCATAGCCTACAACTACAACGATACTTGTACGAGTAATTATTAGGACTAGCATTTTTTATTCGATGTGAGACTCGGGGCGGGTTCTAAGGCGCCGGCACCGTGAAAGTGCTGCGCTGGAGTGCAATATTCTATCCCAAAGGGACCAGATGAGACGGAAATGCAAAGGGCACCGTATCTCAAGTTATGTAGCGCCATTTAGGGTGCCACAAGGGGAAGACAGACTGCAACTGACCATGCCTTGGCGGAGAGTAGCAAGGGTGAACTTGGATGGCACACAGGTTTTACGGGGATCGCGCGTCTAGCACACATTAAGGTTGAGAAGGGGGCTTGAACGGATCCCTGTCAAGATTGATTCGCGAGGGCGAACCGATCGTCAATTGTGTGTGTGATTCCGGTGGTGAAGTTAATTCTTCAATTTCATTGTATAGTACCGGTACCAGCACAGTATCGGTACACTGTTTAGCTCTACTAAGCATCCATTTTCGAAGGAGGAATCCGAGGGAATATCAGGGCAAAATAAATGCGGGTTTGGCGGCGGAAAACGTGGTCACTTGGCCGGAAGCAAGGACCCGAAAGAAAAGTGAAGAAAAAAAACCGCGCGTTGGGTGAGAACCCAAGATCCGACAGATGGAGAAAGGGAGAGAAAGAGAGAGAGAGAGAGACGCCGTCTGGCAGACTAAGATCTCTTTCACTCCCTACCTCCCCCTCCTTCTCTCTCTTCACCCTTTTTCACCCCCCTTCCTTACCGGCAGCCTTTCCGCTTTGAACGAGCCACCCTCCTTTATCGAACCCTTCCCGTGGGTTCGCATGTTCTCCCATAAGGTACATTGTACCATACTGCACCGTACTGTACTTGTGCTCGCGCGCTGTAGTCTATGTCACATTTGTTGCCATTCATCGACCTACAGTAGTCTACTCTGCCCAAGTTGCCCCGCGGTTACGAGTACTGTGCTGTAGTAGTGCAAGAAAGCTCTGCCACAGGTACTGTACCGCAGACCCCATTTTACATTAAATCTCCAGCCTCATACCCAAATGGGACCACCCCCATACGGCACCGGCACACGCAATCCAGGGTCTTCGAAACGACACTTGGAGTGCGAGTTACCGGTGATGAATTGGGGTTTAGAATATGGTACAAGTATTTGTAGAGTCACAAGGAGACTTGCGGAACGATGGGGTTGAGTGTGATGCACCAGTACAGTACTCGTACTTGTATCATATTCGAACGCACTGTAGGAGGTCGGAGTACCGGTAACCGCTGCAATATTGTATCATACGGCTACCACTTGTTGTCTCCTCGCCCTTCCACAACGATGAGGCATCGCTTGTTTCTATCTAGGGCCACCATGCTGGACGAGCACGAGTACAGTACCGTACTGTGTCAGCGCCACCACTCCACAATAGTATTCATTTTGGCTCTTCGTCATCATAGTTCTACCTTCTCGGACCTTACCCGGATCCCCTCCGCTTCCTCTCCGCATACCGCACAATACTGTATTGGTGGTCTATATGTACTGTACTGTATGGGCGGAGTACCTTTGGAAATTATTTCTCTCCTGCCATGATACCGGTATTCCCGCTCTTCCCAATGCGATTGTAGTTGCTTGATCCACCCTTTTCCTGGAGCGTCCTTTCCTTGAAACATCCACAATGTAAAGAGGAATACGATCGTATTGTGCACGCCAATTTACCGGCCCTCCAAAAAGACCTGACATCGAAAAATCAAGCGTTCCCTGTGCAGCGCACACACACCCCCAGCCAGGCCCAGCCAGGCCCACGCAATTCTGCCACGGTCTAGTCTTGGTCTTGGTCTTGGTCTTGTCTCTCACTTTTTTTCCTAAGCCCACTCGGTTATCCTGGCAAAAGAAGTGGATGACTGTCTTGATTTTACCCCATTTGTATTCTACTCCTTCTTCAGTGGTGTTTCTCTTGCTCCTCGCCGGCGCTTGTGAATGGTAGCTTCTTGTATGTCGTCGTCCTGCTCCGTGTGCTCTTTCCCTTGAACACCCCCCTCCACTCCGCTCGTTCGCTCTATCCTCCTTGAACACACTCGTTATCTTCCCTCATAGTCGCTCGCTTGCTCCGACATGGTGGAGTGTAGACGGTGAACGGAAAAACTGTGGGAAAATACCTACGCTCATTCACCCCGATTCCTTGAGCACCACCAGACGGGGAAGTGTATAATACTTCTGCCCCAGCCACCTCCACTTCGCTTTTGCATATTCGCCGAGCACCGGTAGCCTGAAGTGTTTGCAGTGCCCTCCGTCGAATCCACAAAATCTGTCTGCCCCACCTCCGACTCGTACGGGACCCTCCTGGCCTCCGAGGGGTTAGAAAAGTTTCTCTCGTTCTGGGCTTGCTTGTGGAGAGGCATCGTTGCTTTTCTGATTTTCGGGAGGAGGGAAGGGCTTGCCCAGTGCCAGGGAGCAACAGGCCAAGGATCTTAATTAGTGATTGGAGAAAGGTTCCGTATTTATTGTAGGGTCTGAGAGAATACCTGTGCCGCCACACACCAGGCTTGCATATACGGGGCGGAAGGGGGTTCAAGAACCTGAAGGAAAAAAATAAACAAGAAAAAAACCTTGACGCATTTCAGCCTCAATTTCACTCTTGCTGGCTTCTGCCGTGGGTTATTACACTGCAATACACTTCGATCCCTCCAATTGCTGTTGTACCCAGACACCACTGCCTCTTGTGCTTCTTAAACCTGCACAATTCGGGCTGGTCATTGGATCCTCTAGTCGGAACTTAAGAGGTCGAAGCTTGGGGCTCTCGTTCCAAAGAACACAACACTTTCTTTCGCCCTCCAGCAATTCATAATACTCTCGCTTTCCCGGATTTCAGCAAGAATATCTGTGGAAATTCTAGGGTAAGTTACTCCTCTAAAAACGCCCTCCACACCGACCTCCCCAGAAGCGGTAGCCGTCTGTAGGCACGAGGGAAAGAGCTGTTGTTTTTCGGATTAAAAGCTAACTGGTTCCTCAAGCCGTTGAATTCCCAGCATTTTTTGCGGTCGAGACGGGCTTGCGTTTAGGGAGAGGCAAACCCCCGAGCAACTGTTTCTACTGGCATACGTCCCGCATTGGGGTCGTAGTTTCCTCGTTTCCTCGATATCACTGGTTACCCAAACGTTCAGTGTTTTGGTGATACTGTGATTTCGAACTCAACCCCCAAAGTGGTCGAACCACCGAAGTACCGAACGTTCAGACTTGGGGTTTTGGTCCTTGAGAAGAATTAGGAGAATAGGTACCATACACAATTCAGTTCCATTCATTAAAAATTTATCATTTTCTTGAGAAAGGCCTGGGACGAGCCCTAATATTTGAGCAGCAAACATAGAATCCTTGGACCATTGGATTGTCTCAAGGGTCTGCGGATATAAGTAGTTTTGCCGCAATAACCGGTGGCGGGGAGACAAACGAGCATCTGCGAAACTAGTACGAAGGGGAACTGCAATGACCACTGTAGCGCTAAATAACCCTTCCCATGATTCTGCCGGCGGAATGGTCGCCGCGTCACCAAACAGGGACAGCTACGGGCCACGAACACCAACGTCCCCGGCATCTCCACGAAATTCTATGCAGCCGGTGCGCCGCAGGAGTCTTCCGCCGTCCTCCCCTATTCATCAAAGACAGCAAAGTCTCCTGCTGAACGGCATCAATGAACATGGCACTACGCAACCGAATCCCTACCCCTCGCCTGAGCATGCTCAGAACGACTGGCTCATGCAAGGGACCCCTCAACAGTACCAGCAGAGATTGCCGGCCTTCCATGGACGTGTACAATCTGTACAATCCTTAGAGTCTCGCGACCTCACAACTCCATCGCCCGACCTCGTTCTTGACGCAAGAGGGGATGAAGACCCGCCTGTGCAAGCACCTCTTTCCTCTCCTACCTTTACACACCACGTCACGCATCAAGCCGGCCCAATGCCTCAGCCCCAGATGGCGATAATATCCTCCGGAGAAAGCCACCGTTCGTCGAAGAGCTTGTCTGGTTTTGGTGATGGGGGTCCAGGGCGCGAATCTCCTACCAGCCGGGCCTCTTCGGGCGAGGAGGCCAGAATGTATCCACAACTCCAATACCACCACAATCAATTCTCCGAGAACGGAGCTTACCGGGAAAATAACGGAAGTGGGACGCTCGGTGCTAGTGGAACAGCTCCGTATCCCAGGAGGAATTCGTCGTCATCACCAGCATCTTCCGATGGCCAACAACCCAGCGGAAGACATTTGGCCGCGCCGGGACCTAACTATGGGAGGAATCCTTCTAGGCCTTCTTCTACGTATTCGGCTTTGTCTGCTGACGGCCGTGGAAAGTCTTCCGGATCGCCACACCAGCGAGCTGTTAGTACACATTCCTACGACAGTCGGAGGTCCTCCTATACCGACTTGACACAGCCTGTACACATGCAAGCACCACCACCCCCCATTGCTTCGTTCGACAATTCTCATCTGAGAGACAAAGTTGGTGCGAACGCCTCACTTCTCACAAACAAACAAACCTTGGAGATGTACCGGGCAAATGCGAAGAAGTCACAAGATCCCTACTTACAATACGAGTTGGCTGTATTTATGATACAAGCAGCTCAGGGTACTAGTGGTGGGAGTGAGCCAGGGACGCCATCCCCAAGGGTGTCTGGAAGTAAGAGCGACTTAAATAATCCATATGAGGCGGGCTCCAATGCCTCCAAGAATGAGACCCTCCGAGAAGCTCGCCAGATCCTGGAACGATTGGCAGGAAAACTCCCACAAGCTCAATATTACCTTGCTGATGCTTACGCCTCTGGTCTTTTCAACAAAGGCAAAGAAGAAAATGAGAAGGCTTTCCCGTTGTTTGTTGCGGCCTCCAAACACGGTCATGCAGAAGCTGGGTATAGGGCGGGTTTGTGCTATGAGTTTGGTTGGGGTTGTCGGAAGGATCCCTTAAAGGCTGTTCAGTTCTATCGTCAGTCGGCGAGCAAGAATCATCCTGGTGCCATGACTCGGCTAGGAATGGCCTGTCTGCGGTCAGATCTAGGTCTCCAAGGCCGCTACAAGGAGGGTGTCAAATGGTTGAAGCGCGCGACAGATGTAGCGGATGCTCAGTACCCGAATGCACCCTACGAGCTAGGGTGTATGCATGAAACCGGATGCGGGGATGATGTCTTCCAAGATGAGAGTTATGCCGCCCAACTCTTTACTCAAGCTGCGGAGTTGGGGCACACAGATGCCTACTATCGTATGGGCGATGCGTACGAGCATGGCAAACTGAATTGCCCGCGCGATGCAGCATTGAGTGTTCATTTTTACACAGGCGCTGCACAGAGAGGACATTCTATGGCTATGATGGCTCTCTGCGCTTGGTACCTTGTTGGCGCCGAGCCAGTGTTGGAAAAGAATGAGGACGAGGCTTATCAATGGGCTTTGAAGGCTTCTGAATATGGTTTGTTATCCTTGAGATGTTGGCTGTGATTGTGGGTTAATGATTTCTCGCCAGGTCTTCCAAAAGCGGAGTACGCTGTCGGATATTTTACCGAGATGGGCATTGGGTGCAGGAGGGACCCATTGGAGGCTAACGTCTGGTATGTCAAGGCTGCGGGTCACGGCGACGAGCGTGCAATTGCCCGGTTAAAGGTCATCCAGGAAGCCGCGTCAGGTGGTTCACCCACGAAGAAGGACAGGAGAAAGAAGGAGAAGGCCGGGAATAGGAGCGTTCTCGAAAAGAGCCGAGACGGTGAGGATAAGGACTGTATAATTATGTGAGGCGGGGCCTGAGGTTCAACGGCTTTAATTCATATCCGTATCTTTCTTTCTCCCCCCCACTCCTCCTTTCCCTCTCTTATTCGACCTTAGTCTCAGCTTCTGTCTGGCCCTGAAGATATCCTTTCTTCTGTTTCCATACCTTTCCACTTGCTTTCCTGTTGGCTAATTTACGCATATTGCCTTTTGGTTTTTCAATTTGCTTATGGGAGTTTTCTTCTCTTCTCTTTTATATTTTCCATTTCCATTTTCTATCTTTTCTTGCTGTTTCTATATCTATTTCCGATTCTTTCCTATGTGGCATCGTGGCATACGTTCCTTGGACTCGGGAGCCGGACAAACTAAAAATACATTTGCTTTCTTTTGACATCACCAACACTCTTCTTCCATTTTCGCAACTAAGTTCACAGAACCCGTTCCTTTACCAAAAAGAGAAATATGATTGCTTTTTTTGTTTTGCTATTTTTCTTGCGTTTTACATGGGGGATAATTTGCACTTGTTTCTTCCTAGGTTGGGGAGTGGGGAAGGTGGGAAGGAAGACAGGCAAAAGGCTAGGATTGGGGGGGGGTATCACACATACATCGGGCATTTGTTATAACTATCTAGTCTATGTTAGGTGATTTATAGTTAGCTGGTAATGCGTAATAAAGGTGTCTGCTTTAGCAAAAAAAGAAAAAGCAGCTATGGAGCTTCACGGGTGATTGCCGTATTTGTGCCGGGCTGTTGTTGTTCGTCTTCTTCATTGGAGGTCGAGGTCGAACGGAATGTGCTGGCCGCTACCGTCTTTACTGGAATAATTGAACTTTGCGCTGAGACGTCTAAAACTTCCTACTCTGGAAAAGGGCCAAAGAATGCGCCAAAAAAACAAAAGCTTTCCGAGACAAAGAAAAAAACAAAAGCACCAGACCTTACTGGGACAGCCAACTCCAACGTTCTAGTACATAGCCCGATTATTCCAGTTCTTACGGCACCTAAAATCTCGTGAAATCAACTATCTCCGTCGGCCATGTAATCTCCGGATTCTGGATCAAAAGCCCCCGGGTTCAAATCAATGGCGGTATATATTATATATATAAGCTCGTGAGAATGATTAGCGCATTCCTGACACGATACTTGTACGAACAGGTTAGCAAAAATGACGAATACTTGTTAATAGGATCCAGAAAGCTCAGCCTCCCAAAGCATCTGGAAGACAAACAGTTCATTGAGGGGTCTTTTTTGTCTCTGGTCGGGGAGATCCGAAATCTGTCTAATATGCAAAAACCACAGCTGAAGCTGAACATCTTAGCCTTGGCTTACAGTAAGACAGGAGGAGGAGGAGGAGAAGTGAAGTGAAAAAGGTGCAGCAGCACTTTATCATAACAAGTATCAGCAAAGGCAAGTCCAACGCGCTTGCGCGAGGTTCACTAATTCTAGCAAATACTGTGCTTGTTACTCGAGTATGATTCAAGGGGGTTTCAAAACTTGCAACCAGGCGGGGAAAAAAAAATGTGTTGTCGTACATGTGGTTGTGGAAAATTTGGGATGCTGTGATAAGTCGGGAGAGGATTTTGAGGGCAGGAAATTTTGGACAAAAGGGGTTCTGGCAATAAGGTGTGAGTTGTATGTAATGGGTTGTTGGAAAAAGTTAAAAAAAGGTGATAACTTTCATTGGTGCAAAGGGGACCTCTACATTCATAGGACAGGTTTCTGGGTACATAATATTTAGTAAGAAATCGGGTTGTTACTGCTTAAAAAAAAAAAAACCCCCTGCTGTCTAAGTCTAAGTATCATATAAGTCAAATTGTGAGAGTGTGGTTTTACATGCCTTTCTTGCCAGGAATCGTTTTTTTTCCAATTCTATGACCTCTACAACTACTACGATAGGGTAATTCAACCCCCCCCCACGGCTGGGGGCTATCCTCTTCCTTCTTCTCTTTATTGCCTGGGGGGTTTTTTTTTTCTGCACTTAGTTTGGTTGTTGTGAAGTCTATTGAGCATGAAATTTCTGGTGCATGTTTTGGGCTGTGCGGTAGCAGTCGCGGATTTATTGTCCGGTATCCAGGTGAAATAAGTGTTGAAAACTCGAACAATTTGTATCTCATGCATTGCTGGTCCAGTGGTAGGATAATTGCCTTCCAAGCAATTGGCAGGGGTTCGATTCCCTTGCAATGCAGTTTTGATTATATTTTTCTCTTCTTTCTTCTCTTAGGCTCATCTAGCCATCCTAGATGGGATACCAGTATTGCACAGTGAGGCTCTCGTATGATAAATAGAGCTTGCCCTCCACCCAAAGTTCTTGAAAAATCTGGGCTTACTAAATTACCAACATTCGGGAAAAGCCTGTAAAAGTGATTTCTTTGATATCATAAGTTATTTTTGTAGGGGATCCCGCTACGAAGCTTCCAACGGCGTTTTCTTGCTCATGGATTTAAGATCGACGACCGGTGTCATGTTGCAGCAGGCTATCGGTATTCGATAAGGATACGCAACATCTATTCCAACTTCGACCATGATAAGGACTTTCACAATGACGTTAGGTGGGAGCGAAAACCATGGTGTTAGAAGGTGTGAAGGGGAAGTGTGTCACCACTCCCACCTCGACTCTTTCTTTTTTTAATTTTCGGAGGGCGGTCAAACCACACACTCCTTTGAAGCCCAGAACCAAAGGTTTCAATATAATATTTGCGAGCAAGCCACTCTGTGGCCGGCGGCTTACGCGTCCCTTCCTATCGCTTCCGGAGCCAAGCTAGAGTACTCGAGTAGGTCACTGGAGCTCTAATCCGTCACTCAGACGACCACACCTGAGGAGACAGTATTATACTTTTTCGGGGAGACGGCATTCCAATCCGGAAATTTTTGATCAACTTTGCTGCAAGGGTAGGTTTAGGTTGCCTGGAGTCATAGCGGAATTCTTACTGCGCGCGGCCTTGGATTACCATATGATGATGCGCCAGCAGTAATGGGGTTTCCTCGAGACGGAGGGTATAATATCACCCCTTGTTACCGCCCAGGGCGTGCTGGCGATATATCATCATAGCACTTTTGCCGGGAGAGGGAGGGGCTTCACGTAATAAATTGGGTATTGTATGGAGTCAGGATGTCATATCCTCGGGCTTGCCGATGTACAGTACGCTCCGTCAGGAGATGTTTATCATTGGACACATACCGGCCATGATATCGTACTGGCGGGGGAAATACCGGTATGGTATCCTTTCGCATAGGTGAACGCACAAGCTATTCGGAAACGTGCTGATTGGCTGACGTACTATGGGGAGATCACCCTGTGATCTCCAGTTACAAGGACTTTATCAAGGGTACCACTGGAAAGTTTCCTGTTCAAGCCTGGTCGTGGCTTGTGGCTTCTTATAATAAGTCGGATTTGAGCGCGGGGGGGGGTGCCCAATTGCATTTCTTGTGTTGTTTGCTTAAAGTGTGGCGATTTGGGGCTATTTTCGTTCTCGCCGGCTTGGTTTTCTTTACCGCAGCTCCCATCTCGCTTTTACTAAAATATGATAGTCTACTCGGCAAAGAACTCATGTTGCTGGATTGAGCTTGCCCCTCTTTTTGTGCGTCATTGCCGGAAAGAAGTGACTTCGACCCGTGGGCATGAGGATAGTGTACCGGGAAAATTAGGTGCTCTTTGGAGTACTGGTATTCGAGAGCTGGAGTAATTATTATAAGTAATTGGCGCAGTACTCGTCACCGGCTAGAAGTACCCGAAAGAAAGGGGGTATATTTTGTATGAGCTCTCAGATACGCAGAGATATTTTACCATAATATTATATTTATTTAATCCCTGCTTTCGGGTAGGTATGGGACGTGTGCTCGAGTATACATGTCCACCATTGCGCTGTGCTGAGGGTCTGGGGTAGTGTCCGCTGGGTGGCAGTTGTGTATGTATCATAGAATATGTGGTGTGTGGCGTGTAACGTGTCATAGGTGGTTGTGGGTTATTTGCGGTGGTATGGGTCTTTGGGGAGGGGGGGTGGGGTAAAGTGAGATGGGAGGGTTAAAGTGGGGGGAGGGGTGGTGTACCGGTATGATAGTAGTACCAGGGCTCTCAGTCGTCCCGTCCGTCCAAGACGGGGTGAGGACGAGAAAAGACGAGACTGTCTCGTCCTGGACGGGGTGGACGGCCGTCGACTACGGACACAAAAAATTGCGCAATGGGACAAATACTAGTACCCAAGCAAGTTAAGAAATAAAAATAAAAAATAAAAAAGAGGTGGCGCTTGAGCATCCTACCAGGGGCAGTACAGTAGTGGGACTGCCGTCGACGGCAGTCCGACTGGACGACTGGGAGCACTGCATGATACTTGAGTACATAATTGGCGGGGGAATTTTGAAGTCCCTGACAGGTTAGAGTGGGGGATCGAGGTAGGTAGTACAGTACTCGAGTGTAGGTACCGGTAGGTATTGTGGATATTAGCTGGGGGGCATTGAATGTGCCTGAGCACTAGTAGGTAGGCTAGTTTGGAGTATTTCTCTGGGTGATTAGATTATCCGGGTGGAGTTTTTCTTCTTCTTCCTCGAGATAGGTTTTTTGTTGTCCTATAATTATCCATCCATTCATTTATGGCTTCCCGGGGTTAGCTGCTGCGATATTGTCATTTCCTGGGGGGGGGGTGAATTAGTGCTTTCAGGGGGTTTCGACGGAGTAAGAGGTTTAGCCTAAGGGTCCAGGCCAGGAAGATGCCTACCCGTCAGCAATATCTTCTTCAGATTCCCCATCAGAATGCGCTATGTACTTTATATCCAAACTGGTAGCCTATGGTCTTGTGTTCCACCCATCATTATCTCTGTTAGAGCGAGTTTGTGGGGCCCCCTGCTATGAACACTTACTCGTAGTATCAAGCGTTTTTAAGAAGAACTGCTACCGCATACCACCCAGATTTGAGCAAAAGGGCCAATTTTCGGTCGTATGCAATAGCGGTTCTTTTTAAAAACGCTTCGACGTTACGAGTACCGTTCCGCTGGCGGAGAGAGTGCCGAGAGTTCTGGATGGGGAGGTTCGGGGTGCCGCCGTTCTACAATACTGACTGACAGTGTCACGGCGAGAAGGATTTAGTTCCGCAATTGAAGAGGAGGAATGTGTGTATATCGAGAATGAAACTGGTGATTGGTGTATCGTGGGTTTGGGTATTGCGTTAACTTATACTTTATAATATTACGTATAATTACTCGAGTATACTGGGATACGCTGAATAGCTTTGTATGATATTGGGTGTGCTATGGAAGAGGGTGTGAGCTACAGATGCGGAGCGAGATCTGTTGACTTCTGGAAGAGCTGGAGGAATTGAGAAGTGTATGTCGGGGAGCTTGGCGTGCAGGGTTGGGGCAGTGAGCTTTGAGGGTTCACTTGGGCCCCGGGTATGACAGTGTGGCTATTTATCAGGCGGGACTGTGGATGGGTCTTGTTGATAGTGGGGGGAGTGTGGCTTGGATTACGGTAGGTGAGGTGGGGCAGCAATTTTTGCGAGTGAGGAGTTGTGATTTTCTCTCTCGATAAATCATAAGTTTGGGGGCTTTGTCACAAAGTTGTTGGGCATGTGCACTATTTCACTTGAGCACGCACGACAGTGCCAAACCCCTACAATAAAGACCTGCCGGTGAAGCAGCGGAAACTGACACTAAGGTTTAGAATACTGCAGTTAGAGGTTAGACTCTCAGAATCACTGAGAGCACGTGAACACCAAATTGTATGCTAGGACGTTGTAGTTAACTCTCCTAGTAAGGCACTGGTGCGGTATATTACTTTTGTTTTGTCTCGACTGAGGACCAAGTTGAGGTTTCATGTGTTACCCACTCGTAGCGGGGGAAGGGGAATTCCTACCTCCTACTGTATGATAGCACATTTATGATATCTTGCGTTCGAGTTCTTGCAGTGCATCACCACAGCAACGATTGGGCTAAATACATTTGGAGCAAGTTAAGAAGGCAAGAGCAGGAATGGTTGAATGTTGGGAAGGTATAAATGCCTGTAATGTTTGAAAGAGTGCTTTGGCCATTTTTTATTGACTGAATATCCGAGAACATACTCCATTTTGAGCGTAATAAGTGTGCCCAGAGCGAGCACTAGCCATCATTGGCGATGCGATGCGATTTTGCCCTCCCGCTTGAGCAGAAAGTTGGTATGCTTTGTTTGTATTTTGTTGTAAAGTTTTTGGAGGTAAGGCTTTTGTATACCATAGTGCTAGCTACACACATGCCTTTGTACCATAAATTAAAAACACATGATGATGTTATAGAGAAAGAAAGTACTCAATAGACAATTCCCTTTCCGGGCTCTGGAAAAACAATTATCCTAGGCTGGTAGATCTGTTCTATAATATTATGCAATAGGAATAAGTAGAGAAATTCACGTGAAAGTCAAATCTCGTAATGGGCTAAATCAGTGCTGGTGGATAGGCAATTGAAAAATATTTCTTTCATACAATAACGACTTAATGGAATGTTCCTTGTTTATGTTCTTGAATATAAGTGGCTTATATGACAAGGACTATGTTGGGAGGGGGGGTTCAAAGGGAGAATTAGATGCTTTATTATCATGGCTGTAGGTTCTGTGGGGATTAGTTATTCGTTACTGTGGTGCCCCCTCTGCTGCATATTGTTCTGTGGGGGTAGCTTTAAGAGAGGTTACCGTATACAGTATCATATTATTTATGGGAAGCAGTTCGAAGAAGAGTCATCATTGTGTGGTAATGTACCATACTATGGCGCTAGGGGACGTACTCTATAATAGGAGCCCGGTGCCCACGGTACAAAGAGGAGGGAATGGATGAGGGCATAGCAATGAAGGGATTTCATGATTACTTGTTAGCTGACTTTAGGAATACAGAGAGTACCATCAATTGTAGCGATAATATCATGGTGGCCCTATTGTATATACCAAATTCTGAGCCCGAAATGGGCTAAATGCTATCCTTACAATTACCATTATCATATGGCAAGTTATATTATTATCGCAGCACCGTAGAAAGTAATTCTCAGTGTTCTCCAGGTACAGTGAAGTTGGTTGACCGACTTTGGAGGTTTCAATCAGATATATTTCTAGCTATCGTAGCAAAAAGAGCACCATCGATCTTGCATATGGCTCTAGAAGCATACGCCTAAGAGCTATTTAACCTCGCCTATCCTGTGGCACATCTTGAATGTGCTACCCGTGTACCCCGTAGCATAAGCCGAGGGGTCGACCGAAGACACGGTAAGTTGATCCTAACTCAAAAGAAACAAAAAAACACTTGAGGTTAACTTTAAGCATTAAATTTCAGGGTGGAGGTGCTTTAAAATTATTTTCTTACCCACTATGGTTTGAGCGATTCAAGAGGTGCACCAGTAACAAAATATTCCAAATTCTATAGCCTCCGCAACCATCCAGCTAATTTTAAAGAAAAAAAAAAAATCCCCGGGTTCTGTTCTCCTTTTTATTCCCCGAGGGTTTTATTTTTGGATTAGTTGGGTGGCTGCAGAGCATATAGTCTAGAATTTGAAATATTAAGTTACAGGTGCACCTTTTGAGCCGCTCGAACTATATTTAAATGTTACCTTAATTTCCTGCATTTTTCTTACTGCAAAAAAATCTGTAGCAGTCACGAAGAAGACAGGGTTTCTTTACTATGTAATATTGATTCATGTGTCGTGGCTATCGCCTGTCTGCTTCTGTCAGTCGTCGTCAGCAGGAAGGGGGCAAAAGAAAACGCCAAGCCGGATTACTTGGACATTTGGCTGACTAAGCGGCCGTTTTTAAGTTCAACCTGCTGGGCCGGCGTCTGGAGCAACCTGAAAGACCATTAGAGTCCCCCCCTCCATCTCTTCCGCTCTACCACTCGACTTCATTTCCACAACTTCGCTGCGTACTAAGGGCTTTTATCCCGGTGGCTACACATCTCTTACTCCCTCTTCGGTCGAGAACAAATCTGCTTTAAGCTGCGCGAGGCCAAGCCCTTCTACCCCCTCAGTCCAAGTTCATGGTAAGCAGACGATTCTAACGGTTTTCGAACCAACTTACTAATTGACTGAGTTTAATAGGCACCTACCAAACGTGCGGGCCGGAAGGCGAAGAACAAGGATGCTCCTTCATCAAGCGGCGGACAACCTAGGGTTAAGAAGGCCGTATTCGAAACAACAAAGAAAAAGGAAGTCGGCGTAACAGATCTTACGCTAATATCCAAGATATCCAATGAAGCTATCAATGAAAATCTAAGGAAGCGATTCGAAAACCGTGAGATTTATGTTTGTATCCGGTAGTCTTGGAGCCATGGAGCTATGCTGATAGGGGAATCTAGACATATATTGGCCATGTGCTTATCTCTGTGAATCCTTTCCGGGATCTCGGAATCTACACCGACCAGGTCCTAGCGAGCTATAGAGGGAAGAATCGGCTGGAGGTTCCACCGCACGTTTTCGCTGTTGCTGAGAGCGCCTATTATAATATGAATGGGTACAAGGAGAATCAATGTATCATCATTAGGTATGTGAAGCTCTTGGGATGAGATTTTTTCTAGAAGGCGGAGGGGAATCGGCTTGGCACATACGACGCGAAAAAAGCAAATAGACCGAGTGGTGCTGAGTTAGGGGAGGAAACCTGTACGAATGCTGACCAATCTATATAGTGGTGAATCGGGAGCTGGAAAGACTGAAGCCGCCAAACGAATAATGCAGTATATCGCCGCGGCATCAGCAACATCTTCGACGACGATCCAAGAAATCAAAGATATGGTTTTAGCTACCAATCCTCTTCTCGAGTCATTTGGATGCGCGAAAACGTTAAGAAATAATAATTCTAGTCGCCACGGAAAGTATCTGGAAATTCAATTCAATAACCAAGGGGAGCCTGTCGGTGCGAATATCACAAACTATCTTCTTGAGAAGACAAGGGTTGTTGAGCAAATTAGAGATGAGAGGAATTTCCACATCTTCTACCAGTTCACGAAGGCCGCAAGCCAAAATTATAGAGGTGAGGGCGAATTTCTGTTTATGAAGAAATGGTGGGGCTTACTGATATTGGGGTAAAAAAATAGAAACATTTGGACTGCAAACACCGGATACATACCTCTATACCTCCAAATCAAAGTGCCTTGATGTTCCAGGAATTGATGATGTAGCCGAGTTCCAAGATACTCTGAGTGCCATGCGGGTCATTGGGTTGTCTCAGGGGGAACAAGATCAGATATTCCGGATGTTAGCTGCGATTTTATGGCTAGGGAATATCCAATTTGTTGAAGATGAGCAAGGGAATGGGGCGATCAGTGATTCGAGTGTGACTGACTTTGTCGCATATTTACTCGAAGTTGACGGTGCTGCTGTGCACAAGGCTCTTACGCTAAGAATGATCGAGACTTCCCGTGGTGGCCGGCGAGGATCGGTATACGAAGTTCCACTCAATCCAACCCAGGCTACCGCTGTTCGGGATGCCCTTGGGAAGGCAATCTACCAGAACCTCTTCGAGTGGATCGTTGATCGCGTAAACATCTCCATGAAGACTCGGGGAGCTATTGCACACACAATAGGAATTCTCGATATCTACGGATTTGAGATTTTTGAGAACAATTCCTTCGAGCAGATCTGTATTAATTACGTCAACGAGAAACTACAACAGATCTTCATTCAGCTCACTCTCCGAACCGAGCAGGAAGAGTATGCACGAGAACAAATCACATGGACGCCGATTAAGTATTTTGACAATAAGATCGTGTGCGATTTGATTGAGGAGAAGAGACCCCCTGGGGTGTTTGCTGCCCTCAACGATGCCTGTGCAACGGCTCACGCTGATTCAGGCGCCGCTGATGGAACTTTTGTCCAAAGACTCAATATGTTGGCGTCGAACCCACACTTTGAGAATCGCCAAGGGCAATTCCTCGTTAAGCATTATGCCGGAGATGTCATGTACACAGTTTCCGGGATGACGGATAAGAACAAGGATCAATTGTTAAAGGATCTTCTGGATTTAGTGGGACAGAGCGGGAATACATTCTTGAGAACGCTGTTTCCGAACCAAGTGGATAGAGATTCGAAGAGGCGTCCTCCGACAGCCAGTGACAAGATCAAGGCATCAGCCAATGATCTTGTCACTACCTTAATGAAGGCTCAGCCCAGCTATATCCGAACAATCAAGCCGAATCAGAACAAGAGCCCCACAGAGTATGACGTGCCTGCAGTATTGCATCAAATTAAGTATCTAGGATTGCAGGAGAACGTTCGCATTCGAAGAGCAGGATTTGCATATCGCCAAACCTTCGAAAAGTTTATTGAGCGATTTTATCTTTTATCGCCTAAAACTTCCTATGCTGGTGACTATACTTGGACCGGGGACGCACGCACAGGTACCCTTCAGATTCTGAAAGATACAAGTATCCCGAAAGAAGAATATCAGATGGGTGTCTCCAAGGCATTCATCAAGACACCCGAGACATTGTTTGCGCTGGAAACGATGCGGGATAGGTATTGGCATAACATGGCAATTAGAATTCAGCGTGCTTGGAGGAATTACTTGAGGTACCGAGCGGAGTGCGCAACCAGGATTCAGAGGGCCTGGAGAAAGAAGAGGGGTGGGGAGGAATTTTTGAAGATCAGAGACCAGGGGCACAGGCTACTTGGGGGAAGGAAAGAAAGGAGGAGAATGAGTTTATTGGGTAGCCGCAGGTTTATGGGAGATTATCTAGGCGTAGCGAACGTAGGGAGTCGACTCGAGCCCATTCGTGCACCTGCGGGAATTGGGCTAGGGGAAAAAGTTTTGTTTAGCTGCAGGTCTAATGTCTTGGTGTCCAAACTAGGGAGAAGCAGCAAGCCGAGTCCTAGGATATTAGTTATGGTGAGTTATCTGCATTGCGCCGTTGCCGCGATCAGTAAATGCTGACAGTCTGGTGTTAGACCAACAAAGCAATATATATCGTGATTCAAGCTATGGCCAACGGTCAAATCGCGATATCTTCCGAGAGGACCATACCGCTCGGATCCATCAAGTTTGTTAGCATGTCTAGCCTCCGGGATGATTGGCTTTCTCTTGGAGTTGGTTCTCCTCAGCAACCGGATACGCTCGTCTCCTGCATCTTCAAAACAGAGCTCGTAACACATCTGCGGGCGGCTATGCCTGGTGGGCTCGATTTGAGGATTGGGCCAGTAATTGAATACGCCAAAAAGCCTGGAAAGATGGCGGCTGTTAAGGTCGTTAAAGACCCTACTATCCCAAGAGACGATCTTTACAAGAGCGCCACTATTCATGTGGGGCCCGGGGAGCCACCAAACAGTATTTCAAGATCGACCCCTAAAGGGAGACCTGTTGCTGCCAGGCCAGTGACTACCGGCAAACTTCTGAAGCCCGGCGGGCCGAGGGGTGGGCCAGCAAGAAATAAAAACCCAGTAATGGCTGAAAGGCCGGTCCCGCAACCTGTCCCACAACCTGTCCCTCGCCCGACACCTCAACCAAGCATGACTCCAACTCCAACTCCAAATGCAAACACCAGTGCATCACTTCCTGTCCCTCAATCAATTGTGCCGGAGGGTCGGGCAGTTCCTCAAAATCTTATCGCGGCTTTGAATACTCATTCCCGCAATTCTTCCACTAGTTCAGCGAGCCGTATTCCCCCGCCGGCGCCACCTGCGCCTCCCCGCGTTGCTGACCCTACCTGTCGGGCTCTGTACGACTTCGCGGGCCAAACTGAAACTGAGCTCTCACTTTCGAAAGATGAAGTAGTTATAATTATTCGTAAGGAGGAGAATGGGTGGTGGCTTACTAAGAAACTGAATTCTACTGAACAAGGTTGGGCACCGTCGGCATACCTTGAAGAAGAGGTTGCTCCTCCCCCTCCCCCGCCGCCACCACCTGTTGCCCCTGCTCGGCCGGCAAATGGTGCGGCTAGACCAGCAGGTAGGAAACCGGCACCACCAGCCCCTCCGGCAAAGAGGCCAACTGTTGGGAGAAAACCTGCGACGGTGGAGAACAGAAGCAGTGTCGCGGGTAGTATTAGTAGTAGTAGTAGTGGGGCTGGAAGCTCTACAACAAGCTTTGCGCCCGGTTTAGCACAGGCTGTAGGTTTACCCAACCATGTTCTGTCGCGTAAATACTAACATGGTTCGTTAGTTACTAGATAGACAGCAAGCCATGAGAGGAGGGAAGAAGGATGAGTCTGACGATTGGTAGATCCCTCAAATAAACCATTTTTTGCGTTTCTCTTGCTTTAAGGTTTTGTAGTGAGCAGTTGCACTAAATTTCACAACGCCCCGGTTGTTTTTCCTTAGTCCCATTTCTGTTTACCTCTTTTCCTTTTTTTCGCCATGATAAATAGAAGAAAGTCGGCTTTTGTTATACGGGTAGTGTAGACTTGGGGTCGTCTTGTTTTTATACTATATTTTGTTTCTTCGTTCTTGACACCATCCGCCCTAGTTACGCATCGGCGAGGGGGAGGGGGGGGGCATTTTCTATGTTTCTATTGCCGATAATTATATATTTCGTTCAGAGCTACGGCTTGAGAGAGGAGAAACCGTTCTGGTACATTGGTTGTCAGTGTGCTTTGTCGCTATATCGGTGGGTGAATGATTCGAGCAATGCAGCGACCCGTTAAAACTCAATAGGTGGGACTGACGTTATATCCATCTTATATCCCACTTACAATGACAGTCCAAATCCAGCCTTATTGATCCTTGAATCTTGGTAGATTGGCTTTGAATTCCACTATCGCTCTGAATTAAAATTGCACATCACCAACCCCGGATAAGCCAATGACCTACGCCATCACACCGCGCAACTATCATATCCGCCATGTGCCATTCATCCACAGGTCACAGGTAAAGTGTGGCTCAGATCTACCATGACACCTGGCGGTCTCAGCGGGGAATTCGTAAAGCTCGGCGGTCATTGGGGATTGGATTTGAGTCTTGGGGCCTTATCAAAGGCTTGATCCCCGGTCGAGGTATGATAGTACAAGCACTCTCTTGAGAAGTGGGGGACAGAACTGTGGTCATCCTGAGCGTCAGGCTTGGTGACCGCTTCTACGGAACGGGGGGGTCTGAGGATAAGTTACACCTACGATTGGGGTCTACAAGTATCTCGACCTGGTACCACGATACCCCAACCAAAACTGTAATGGCTGTTGCTGGGCCTTGTCGTTATGGCTTGGCAAAAGTAATAAATTCCTCTCCGGGGGTAAATAATAAATGGCCCAGCGGTATAGTAAGCGGAAGATTTTGGGATTTGGACGCTGGGTGTAGCATCAGTAGGGAAGATAGGAAAGGTTGGTCATAAACTCCGTTCTCTTGCTCTCAAACTGGACTCACTGAATAGACAATAATATGTATAAGGCACGATAAAGTCCCCTGATCCTTCCGTGGATCTCCCTACATATCTATTGGCTTTCACGCATGGCTTCATTCCTCTGCGTGCTCCCGTGATAACAAGGAGAAATCATATCTGGAAGTCCTCTCCGCGAGCCGTGGTAGCTCCAGAGAAATACACAACACTCCTAAACAACCCACAACACTCTCATCAGCGCTCTCAGTCGTCCTGTTCGTCTAAGACGGGGTGAGGACGACAAAGGACGAGACTGTCTCGTCCTTGGACGGGACGGACTGCCTTGGCGCCGTCCTGGACGGGGTGGACGGCCGTCGACTACAGACACGCAAAATTGCGCAATGGGACAAATACTAGTACCCAAACAAGTTAAGATTAAAAAGGGAAATAAAGGTAAAAAATAAACATAAAAAAGAGGTGGCGCTCGAGCATCCTACCAGGGGTAGTAGTGGGACTGCCGTCGACGGCAGTCCGACTGGACGACTGGGAGCACTGACTCTCATTACTTCTACGATCAGCTACAACGCATTAGCTTCCTTCCCCAACTCTAACATTCTCCAAATACGAATTGTTTCTCGATGCTTCCGCTCTCATGCTTGGTGTGTTTGTGATTTCAACCTTTTGTATTTCTTGATCTCTAAGTGCTTTAATATATCAAACTTACTATTGTTGATACCCGGCGGTGGTCAGCCCTCGATACAGTATTCCAACATCCGCCAGTCCAAAATACCTTAATCCCGCCTCTCCTCAAATATCTTCTCATCCTCCTTTTTTGAATATACTTACGGAGGTACAGCCCATAAGTCTTGTATGTTCCACAGGCAGAGAGCGCAACACCCTAGGCTTGTGGAACATACAAAACTTATGGGCTGTACCTCCGTATTCCGTCCCACTACTCAGTACCCTCCTAGGCTCTGCCGGCGAGTTAGACCCAAGTGATACCGTATCACACTTGTGGCCAATGCTGACCATCCCCCACAAGAGCAAGGCCTCGGCCAACTCCGACAAAAGCCCCAACTGCAGAGACATAAATTCGTCCATCCCGCGGGGGTCCGACAGCCACGCGACAAGTGCAACGTGCTCTGGGCCAGTAACTTCCCGCTGATTACCGTATCCCTCAAGTGCAGCAGCAAGGTGACCTATTTGGCTCATCGGGGATGTGCGAGGATCGACCGGGTGCAGCGGGGATAGTTCGGGTAGGCTTTTGGGAACCTCCCATGGAATGCACTTGGCCCGGCGGTTTTTGGGAGCGCTTTAGTGAGGGATACGAGTAGTGGTATTTCTGCCGCTGGTCGTAGCGGTTGTGCGCAGTGGTTAGGGTGAGAAGCGTGGGAATGGTGGATTTTTGACAAGTGAGTTTAAGTTAGATTTACGCCTTATAGCGCTAACGGAGGTGCCGGGTGTGGAGGTGAAAGTAGACCTACTCCGGCCTCTGGCATTTCCATTGGCGCTCGGCTTGCTTGGGGCGGCTTTGAGGGGTATTTGGGATGGTCACTATTTGCAAGGTGGTTTTCGCTGGCTTACAAGTAGTTGGCGTGCTAGTATTACAGTCATAGTTCTGGGAAAGGTCTCTTCGGAAATACGGATCCGACACCCCACTCAACCTATAGGAATAGAATGTATGGTTCTCTATATTCCCCATGTTTTTGTTGGGCATATCGCGAAAACAAGTGAAGTATCGTTTAGGAGTATATGGAGCCACATTCTCTCCCGTAAGGAGGAATCAGTTGCAAAAAAAAGATCCCCCCGACCTGAGCGCGAGCTCTCCAGAATAGCCACGATATGTCATGACCCCAGGGGTTTAACAATTAAGGTTTGGTCGGGAAATGAACCACTAGGATGGTACCTATTCCATTTGAGTTAAAGTTTCTCAAGAGATTCACCCGAAATAAGGTCTACAGGTGCCGCTATCGTACCACCGCTCAACCGGCTCTCAATTACCCGAATTTCACCATTCCAAACCCATTCCGAAAGTGGGGGGTATGAATCTCGCCGGCACTCCCACCAATTCCGTCAGTCAAGGAAGGGCGAAGGATCACTGGGGGTCACTCGGGAGTTTGAAGCAAGAGAAACTAGTGGCATACAACACTCACTGCGTGCGCCCAGTGTGGCAGATTTTGCTTACCATCAGCTTTTCCTGAAATACGAGCACTGGTTCACGCAGGCGTTTTATTGGAATTGCGGTATTAAAAAGCTTGACATTCGCCATATCATCCGCACTTACTCCTGCTCCGTCTCTTACACGGATGCTTTGTACCCCTTCATTCGTTTATTTCTTATCCAACTGCCAATTTTAACTACCTGGAAGGAAGGAAGGAGCAAAGAAGGGAGGGGATACGGCGATCAACAATTATAGGATAAAGTACCCGGAGGTGTTCACAAGTTCTGACTATGACGGGGAGCTGAGTTTCCGTTTTCACCAGCTCTCCTACTACAAGTCCCCGCGAGAGACGAAAAGAATGTGGAGGGAGGTGAATGGATACCTTCAAGAGCGGTTCGTCTTGTTTCTATCGCAATACGTTTTATCACCCTTTCTACGTCGCTGGATACTTACTACCTCTCCCTCAGTTTCATTGCCGATATATTAGGCTCAGTATCATTTCCCCATAGCGGATACGGGGCTAACGACAGCAGGCAATCGCTTCAGGATCAAATAGCACAGTTACGGAAGCCTTTCGGTCGGGATTTTCGTACCCACTCGCATCCGTTGTTTCCCGGCCTACCCTATCTATGTACATTATCCAACATATTTGGGCAAAAATAGTTAATTTTGATTTTCCCTAACATCCTTTTCTGTCGGGGAGATTGTCCCCGGCACCGCAAATTACTTTGCAATAATCACGATAGGAATAACAACTCGGGGGGGGGTGGGTTAAGCACATTAAACCAAATCCTCACAACAGACTCTGTCTTTCAGGGGACGAGGGAAGTTTTCAGGTTTTATCTGCATGATCTAGTCAATTGGCTCAGTGCCAGGGCCTCCAGTGGGCGGAGTCTCCCCAGAGAACGCATCGCGGCACTTTACACTCTTAATTAATCATCCTTTTCATTTGATAGCTCTAGGGGGTGTCGGTGCGTTCTTACACCTATGCAAGACGGGCCCCGATGGGCTAAATACTGAAGCAAATTGACTGGGTTGGGACTCTAGCATTTTTTGGTGCATCCGCCCTATTCCTATCCGGCTGACGTGGAAAGGGGCCACTCACCCACGAACTCATCCCCGTACTCTTTTTCTACTGGGTTTTGGGTCCTTCCTATGGATTGTGTTTGGACTTTGCGAAATGTACTGCAGATAGAAAGCTAGAGACAGAACACGGGACACTCGACGCCATCACAAATGCTGTGCCGATAGGTCCTTTCGTGGTGGATCCCGGGGTGCCCTCGGAGGATTAAATGCGCCAAATTACTCCAGACGTAGAGAAGCACAGTCCTGACCCCAAGATCCCCCCCATAGGCAAAGGCCTTTTGAGAGTCGGAGAGGACAAACCGGAAAGGTAGGGCTATGTGTGCACACAGTCTCACTCGACGGGCCCGCGTGATACACATACGTCTACCCCGGGCCAAGAGAATCGCTTGAACACATAGCTGCGGAATTTGAAACGGTGGGCCTATATGTCGATGCGGACTCAGATACGATTCCGAGTCTGTATTTGTCCGAAGATAAAGATGCGTTAGTATTGACTCTTCTTAGCCCGGCACATATACCCAACCAAGGGTTTCATGGTCCGTCACTGCTTAGATATTCTGGGCATTTCAGCGCTGGGGCATATATCGATACCTTTATAAATGAGGAGTCGAGAGGGGAGGCTCCAGAGTGCCCCATGCTTATTCTGGGGCAACTACACGCTTGTCCCGAACAGCCAGATACAGGTCCTCAGGGCGACACCACATACAGTGCGTGGGATACTCAAAAGATGAAAACGTATGTATAACATCATATCATGTAGAGAGGGTTTCTGCGCATTATTTTAATTCTTCGAGCCTTATGGGGGGCCCTTTGCAGATTACGGCGCCGGGGCATGCAAAACAGCCCGCTACCGCATGTCTGTTCCCTTCTCATAGCGGAAAATTTGAAAGTGAGACTATCCCTCAGGACGATGCGCATTACGCCGGGTCGTTTTCGGCATCCTGTCAATCACCCAATGAAATGAGCACCAAACCACGGAGGATCATGAGCATCTTCAAATCAAAAGTTTGGGGGCAATGAGTAAAAATCCTAGCAAACACTTATGTTTTTGTCGAAATTTTGGATGCACATTCTTGGGCTAGAGCTCATTTACAAACCTGATGTAAAAGCCCCTCTTCCAAGCGGAAATACTGTGCGGGGGCTTCCGACTTGACCTTCCCTATATACTCAGGACGAACATCTATCTTCAGGGGATGGAGCTTTATACGATACCTAGCTGGTACAAAAACAAGCGCAGAAATAGCGGTCCTTGCTTAGAAAAGAGTGTTAGACTTTTCACCAAACATAGAGTGAATTTTTTTGGGCGTACCGCATAGTCGAGCAAACAGATACTTTGAAGCATCCCATGATTTCTATTGCCCAGACCTATGTAAACGTGTACAAATGTCGCACTAGTCAGGGCCTCCAGCCGCCAGCGGCTTGTAGAGAACCTGTACGCTCCGCAATTTGACACCTCAAGGGCCCGCCGGCCCCAGCAGTTGTCCGGGCGAGTGACCAGGGCCTCGTCAGCACCGGGCACTTCCTAGGTGCTGCTGCCCGTCCAGTCAGGACCCCAAGACGGACCGTAAGACGCCCAGGATTACTTTACAACACCAGTACTGCCAAAGCCGGTAACCACGAGCCAATAGCCGGGGAGGACATATCGGGGGGGGGGGGGCGATAAAGCCCGACAAGGCAAAGGAGATAAGCTATGTTATACTCTCCGAGTCTGCTTCGCTTTAGACGGAATATTTAGGGCTGTCCTAGCACTCTTTCGATTGTGCATACCATGGGGGTTTAGTGACCCTATCATCCCACACCACTCCCACCCATGGCCTAATCCATAAGTTAGGTCGGCGGTGCGGTGGTGATCTAGAAAGTCTGGCCACTCCGGTCAAGGTTATGTCCGTCCCCCGATGCTGGCGCACGGTCGGTATCTAAGGCGATTGCCCGGGTGGAGAAATATCTAGGCTGGACACACAGTCTTTTAATCCTCTATCGCTTTTGATCTATTATCATTCATGATAAACGGGTATAAAGGGAGAGAGGGTGTATCCCTCCTATCCCCGTGCCTGTAGGCGAGGTAACCCAGGCTAGGCCCCGAGCCCGACTCAAGTTTTGAACAGTTGCTTTTCGGTAGTCCAGGTGCTCCAGAGCTGGACGGGCCGGACGCTTGTGATCAGTCCCAGAGTCCCCACTTTATTCAGCCGGGGGAGGGGGGTTGGGTGTTGGAGTAGAAAATTCCAAGAGATCTAGTTACAGATTGGCTGTATTACTTACTAGTTGTTTCGATTATCCAAGCTAGGGAGGTCTGGTTGAATGTTGTGCCAAAGCTAGCTAGATATCGATAACTAAAAGAGAAGATATGTAATACTAACACCCCTAAATTCCGACACTTCTTGTCACCGCTACGGCCATATGCGCAAGAGTTTCTAAGATACTACACCTGCGCAGCCACTTCCTTCGGTGATAAAGCTTCCAAGTGCCTAATCCCCACCGCGCATAATAATCAGGTCTTCAATCCCAAAACCCCCGCAAGCCCTACCGTAGGATCGGGCGCCACCTCACTCCAAATAGGTCTGCATCTAGCCCGCTGGAGGAGCTCCTCAGATACTTTATAATAAACGAGGCTCCGCAGTGCTTTCTTTTTTCCCATGGATTAAGACAATGTCAAAGGAGGCTTGAGAGAAAAGCGCCATCCTAGGGCCCATATCATAGTAGCCTGCATCGTGATCCATTCACACTGCCCCTGTTTGGTCCTGTAAGGGCAGTTGCATGGGAAGTGTGAGTGACAATAAATAGGCCCTGCCAGTGTTGGGCGGTACTAAAGGGTTTGGTGGGTTGAATTTGAGATGCCAAGCACGCCCGCCTTCCGCCCTCATCTCTTCGCATCAAGGTACTCTATTCTCCGTTCAATTCTAGTTACCCTAACTGAGGTATGATAATAGAAATCCTGGTAACCTATAGCAGGTAACCCGAAACCATCCTCCTCCGGGCAAATGAGAAAGATCTGGCAAAGGCACCCACCCTATCATACTACAGCGAATTTTCGTACCTTATCCTCCACGCAGGTCGTCGAGCTACGTAATAGCTTCGATAGAGAGCCTTCATGGCTTCAAAGACCACTTCCCCCCCCGCTCCCGACCTATGTGACTCCCCCGCAGCGTGCGCACCCACACACCGTCGTTCTCCCCATCCCCTGCTCAGACGAAAAGCAATTCCTCCATTATCCAAACTAACCCTCGGAAAATTCTTAACTATCCAAAGCCGTGACGCCCCCACCCCCACCCCCGATATTGCCACATATGGATCCTTCCATCCATTCTACACATCAACAGAGAAACGAAGGAGGAAAAAAAAAAAAAAAACTTGAATCCGGGGGAAAGGTCGGGGGAGGGGGGTAGGCAGGTGCACAATAGACCAACTGCTTAGCCTCATGACGGCCAAGCAGTACGAGTGATATACCGTGATATTCGTACCAAAGCGATAGTAAAAAAAAAAACTCCTGCACAAGTTCCATGAACGTTTTTCAGCGCGCGTGGGGGGGGGGGGTTGGCTCGGTAATCCACATGCATATCCTCTGTCGATGAATAGACAGGCTTACACAATACCCGGGATACCATCTCCAGCGAATGAAGAAGCTCTGGTGTAAAGTTGAAGTCGACCTGCACCAGTACTACTGTACAACACTCATGCCTCTGCGCCAACGATTTGCACCATCACAACTGCATGTCTACGAGGAGTACAGTACCGGTAAACGGGTGCTAACCTTCTGCGCTCGGATGGCAGGAGTAAATTATGGAATGCGGGGATATAACACTTTTGCCACAACAGGCTGGGGCAGATCAGGTCATGGTGCCCTCCTGATTAATCTATAATAAGTATTATTATAAGTGAAAAAAATTGAATAATTTTGGTGGCACCGGTACTGTACTGTACAAGTACCAGTTAAATTATGCAGATGATTATCATAACGTGGGGATCACTTTCCCACGAAATTCTTTTATCATACTATCATAGGAAACTTGACGCGACGTAGCCCCCCCACCCACCCCCCCCTCCTGCAGATACCCTACATCTAATACCGTTATCCGGTCTACTGTACTGTACTCGAGTACTGTGTAGTACAGTAGAGAAAATCTCGGCGAGGATCCGACAAGGAGTGGTATAACCACCCGATAGCGGCCATACGTCATACTTTTCACCAGGGGTATGTGCTATGGCCAATCCTGGAGGTTATGTATGATATATAAGGGAGGGTATAATATAGAACTGACGTGCCTTAAGTTTCGAATAGCCCGGAACCAGTACAGAGAAAGAGAACTCTTGCGTTCGGTGATGGTTTACAAAAAGGTCATTCTGAGAATTTTTAGATCTTGCGAAACAAAAATTAGATGTTACAATATATCAAAGGTGTTTACGAAAATAAAAGAACAAATGGTTCGTCGAGGGGCCATCAATTTCGAATGGGATGCACAAGCTGTCAATGAATTCGGAGTGAAATTCCCTTCAATAAACCACGCCATATAAACGGGAAAGCAGTTGTCCAAACAATCAAATTAGACATGCAGAGCTGGGGTCAAACTGCCTCCACCACAGCAAAAAATTCGTTGGAAGAGTCCGCACATAAAGTCTTATCCCATTCACACCTTCTAAAGGGCCGACCATCACTAAGGCCAATGATATATCCCGAGCCTTTTTCAATGCACCTACTCAGAACCCCCCCCCCACACACACACCCCGCCACTATCCGGAGAAAAGCGAGAGGAAACAATAAGTAGAGGTTATATCCCATTGCGAGCCGATGGGAACCACTCTGGACGACAAGTAGGGGTAATAGAAACCCACAGTGTTGTCTTGTGACTATGCAAGAGGACCCCCACGATGGCAAATGGAGAGGGAGAGAGAACAAGGCAATTGCAAACATATGCCATGAACCGACCTAAACGACTCCGTATTCGATTGATTGATTGATTGACCGAGCCCGGTCCCCCAAGCCCTCCATCGACCGATCTCTCAAGACACTAGCACTCTTTCCGGTCATGGGGAGTAAACAATTGATGTGGAATTTACGTGCAAAAAAGCACGTAGCACATAACCCCACGCCCGCATAGCAACAGGGCAGTAGTAACGCAAATCAGAGCAAAGCAACAGGAAAGCAAAGAAAAAAAAATAAAAAATAAAAAAAACAAAGAGGAGACACAGGTGTGACAAACAGATGTTCAATTCTGCATACGAGGACAAAATATGTGCACTCCCCCCCTCCCCCTCCCCCTCCTCTCTCTCTCTGATTAGTTACGGAGTCTGCTCGAATTGACTTTTTTTCACCCCCCGTAGGACGGATGAATCCCCGACGCGAGTGAGAACCCGTGAGATGACGGCGGAAGGCTAGCGTGGGGGGTTGTTGAAATCTACCCCATTTCCACCCCCATCGTCAAGCGAGGTTAACGAGCACACGAGCACACGAGCACATGCGGTGTTTCTTGTTTTTGTTTTTATTTTCGCCTTTATTTTTCCACCACGTCCCACGGAAGGCCGCTTTTATCCATGTCCGGGAGATCTCGATGGTGTGCGCACATACTCGAGCACACACAGTCCATTAACGAGAGCCATGCTCGGGGGGTTGTGTGGTATCGTAGCAGACCGGCGGTGGTGGTGATGACGGTGGTTGTGCACCACCTTTTCTCTCCATTCTCTCCCTCCTTCCCCACCCCGGTAGGGCTCGTCTTCCGGAAAATGGAAATTCCGGTTGCCACCGCCAAGACAAGCTGAGCGGGGGAGGGAGGGTAATTTAAGTCAAGGGCTCAAGAAACGTTTCCGCATTTAAACTTGTTTCAACCTCAACTGCCAAAACTGCTGCTACCAATGTCAGTCGGATGCACGAGAGGGATATATAGAACAATGCAACCGTGTGGTACGCAGTGCAGAGTGTGTAACACGATTATGAGAGTGAATAGTCTCACTAAACCTTGAACAACCCTTTCTCGTACTATCATATGAATTCTTATCTAAATATAGTTAACCGGAGCTCTCTCTCTCTTCGAACCTGTCTAACTGTGAATGTGTATCTCTCTCTCTCTCTCTCTGTAACCCAAGTACCGGTACTGTCCGTACGTCTACCGTACCCGTGGCCCGTACAAAACAATGCCGGTACATCCATCGTATACATACCGGTAAGGGGGTATTCACGGGTGAATTACATGTTCGTATTGTACCAGTACTTGCCGTGAGCCAGTACGGGAAATGAAAGCGGGGGCGATGAATTGAACAGAGAGAGCATATCCCCCAAAAGACCTGAGGCGATTCTCGAGTAACTTTCCGTAAATCCCCCAATTCCCCCACCCTAGATTACCTCTTTCTCTCTCAAATGGGAAGAAAGGCACCAAGACTACCGTCTATCAAAAAAAAAAAAAAAAAAAAATACGAGTACAGTCCCAACCAAAAGCGCCCCGAAAAAAAAGCAACATTAAGTGAACTTATGAGACCTCGTCCGAACGACAGAAACCCTCCTATCTACCCCCATGGTACCGGTAGCGTGGTATAATTGGTTGGCGGGCGGGCGGAGGGGAGGTCCTGTCTAGGCCACATCTTCACAATTCACAATTCACAATTGATCTACCCTAACTCACCTCGAAATGGGATATATATTGTAAGCCCTATTTCAGAAAGATAAGCTGGAGGGGCTCAAGGGATTCTTTCTTTCTTTCCTTCTTTTTGAAAAGCACCTGTAATCATTTGATTTAGGAATAAACATCCAGCCCAGCCGTGATTCAAAAGCTTGCCAACGCCAAGGCCCCGGATTGTGGGGGAAGGGAGACGACAGCCACCACCATCGACTTATCCTATGATACCACGCACCGGTATGATATACTCAAGTAGTGTGCACATGATACACCACCTCACAAAAACAAAAACAAAGAGAGAGAGAGAGAGAGAAAGAGAGAGAGAGCTTTTCATCGGTAGGCGACCATCATACGAGAAAGCGAAACAGACACACACCCACACACCGCCCTGTGAAATACATCATGGCTTTTTTTTTTGGCTAAAGACAACGTTATGATGGCGGAATTCTACAACGCAACATATGAGAAAATTATCGCGAGAGAGAGAAAAAAACAAAACATGACTTGTCTACCGCTCCACCCCTCTTCCCTCCCTCCCTCACCTCCCTCACCTCCCCTCCCCCCCCGGAGGTGGGACCTACATCAAGAAGTCAACATCGCCAGTCACAGAAAAGTTATGATAACCCAATGCACCCACCAACCAATACAGAGTTACGGCAAATATACCCATACACCCACATAATAGCTAACCCACATCCCCTCAAACATCAAAAAGTGCAAACCACACCGGTAACATACCCTGAAGCGGATCGTATTCGCCAATCTCATCCATCCATCCAAACGCTCGAGCACACGATCCTATCCCCAGCACAGCACCTCACACCATCACATCATCACATCACCACAGCCCCCCCAACCAAAAAGGACAGTACTACAGTAATAACGTTCAATTCCAAAAAAAAAAAACCCCAAAGCCCAGAAGTTGAAGGGAAAGAACGAGAAAAAAAAGGAGAATACCCACATACATAACCGGTACTCTGCTACCCACAAACTTATGATACTCCGCAACGCACAACATATCATACGTCCAAACCTCCGACCTCAAAAGCCTCAAAACAAAACCCGCAACGCGGGGCGCGCTCCATGCCATTCCTTACCATCCTCTCGAAAGCTGGAGGAGAAAAGAAAAGAAAAAAGAAAAAAAAGACAAACTAACTAATCAACTACGGGCCCGGCATAAGGCTTCCAATAAGAACCTGTGGGGTAATACCTCCCTCCCTTCCCTTCATCCCTCCCTTCCTTCCCCTCATCCCTCCCTTCCTCCCTTCCTCCCTTCCTTCCTTCTCCAAGAAAACTGAGCTAAGAAACACGGTACAATCCAAGATCCGATGGTGTTTCACGCCGGTGTAACGAGCAAACGAGGGGAGGGGGAGGGCGAACTAACTAACTTACCGTACACTAACGGATACGATACCGGCAGCCAAGATGTGGGGTGATATGATTGGAATACCGTAGCCCACATTATGGCAGCGCAAAAAGTATTGTACCTCGTACTGTACATTGAGAGTTACAGTAGGTAGTTGTATATGTACAAGTATGTATGTGTGTATGTATGTGTGTACGATATGTGCTTAACGTACGTGCTGGCTGCGGTGGAGGTATTTGTGGTTCATATTAGAGTACCAAGATCCTGTCTGTGCCCCCTTATCTCCGTCGGTCCGCCTTTTGTAATACCGGGGAGTATGATAGTAGTAGCAGTAGCAGTAGTAGCAGTAGTAGATAAGTGGATACTATAGTAAGCCGATGAACCCGTCTTCGTACCCATACCAAAGGCAATCAATCCCCCTCTCCCTTCTTTCTCTCCCCGGATTTGTGAATATCGTACAGTACAGTACAGTACAGTACATCAAATCGCATAACGCACACACAGAAGAGACCAAAAAAAAAAAAGGAATAAGCAGACAAATGAGTATTAGAAAGAATATATCCCTCCGTTCCAACTAGGACTAGAATACCTCCTTTGGCCTCCCTCCCTCACAGCCTTATACCAAGCCAGCAACCGCAGCCGACAGCTTATTCGTACAGGTACTACATACCGGTATCATTACTATACATATCATACCTATAAAGTACAGTACAACCACATGCACACAGAGTATATCATACAGTACAGTACAGTACACACTCCCACCATACAGGAATCTACAATTTACGAGACCCCAAAAACAAGTAAAACCCCCCCCCCTTTTTTTTCCTCCTTCTCCTTCTCCTCCTCCTCCTCCTCCTCCTCCTCCACATCAATACCACCATACACACACCCCCAAGCAAAATAAAAATAAAAAGCAAAGAATAAGGGGGGGGGGGAAAGTACTCGAGTGCAAGTACAGTATTAAAAAAAAAAAAAAGGCAGTGAAGTAATAATAGCAACTATCACCAATTGTGGACGGACAAAAGAGCAAGTCATGCTTCGGGTGGAATATCCACGTTTGGTAGCTTACGGTGGTGGTGATGGTGGTGTGGTCTACAGAGTAATCCTCAACTCAAACCCAACTGAACCCAACCCCACAACCCATGGATAGATCGATGGTGGCAGAACTGACTGGCATGAGGAATAGAATACCTATCATATACGGTACTCGAAGTATACCTGAGTACATACGGCATCTGAATACCCGCCCAATTATACCCAACTTATCCGCCAAACCAGCGAAAGAGAGAGAGAGAGAGAGAGAGAGAGAGAGAGAGAGAGAGAGAGAGAGAGAGAGGTGAAGGGCCTTGTCAACGCTTGGTTGCGTGGCACTTTGCTATGATACTGGAACTCGACTGGCTTATCGATAAGGCGAGAAGTGGGTTCAAGTTTCAAGTTTCAAGCCTTAACTGAAGAATGGGGAAGGATGATTACCCTTATTGTGATATGATCGGTCGAGAAATCAATGCTAGATGCCGGTATGGGAAATGTATATTGCGACACACAAGTAATCACACATATAATACCGTAAATATAGCGATAAAATGGAAAGAACCGTGACATGATCAATCAATCAGGCCCCTTTTCCGCCATTCCAATTCCCTCCCCCCCCCCCTTTCCCCTCGTGAGTCCAATCTACCAAAGGAAAAGTGACAAGCAGATAGAAACTAAAGATGAAAAAAGAGCCAGAAAGAGAAAAGGCATAACTTAAACGACAAAGAAAACCCCCAAAAAAAGTACTCCAAGTTGTGTGATCTCTAGCAGTTTTTCTCGTGACGTTTTGAAGCAGCCCAGGTACCCAGCCCTAGGCGCACGCAATCCCCAGTCCCAATCCGATAAAGAAACCCAAGGGGGATAAACGACAAACGATCGAACAAATTTTACGATACGAAAAAGAAAAAAAGAAAAACAAAGGTCTGCTAAGACGGTTTAAAAAGGGTAAGGCAAGGAACTTATGTAAGCATATATTCGAGCTCAACAAGTTGTGGAAATTCCTTTATTCTGTCAGAGTGGATGTCAGAACTGCGGCATCCGTTCTCCAAAAATTCTTCCAAAAGTAACAACTCTAGAAAATCTTCCTTGTAGACTATGTCCTGAGCAGGAGTCGGTCGAGGGAGTGGCCGCCTTCCAAAACCCCCATATCCGAAATAGGTCTGCAGACAGCTCTTGGTCCCGACGACACCTCCCTTAATCGCACCCCAATCACCGCGAGCAACAACCGCTTGCATCTTCTCAGCCTCTTCGTTTCTTCCCGTAACGTAGAGGTTGAAAACCTCAGTGCACGCTCTCGGAGCAATATTTGCGAGTCCGCCAATGACGCCCTTGCCGCCCGAAATCAGGGATTGTAAGGTAAAATCCGAGGACCCACCCATCGTCATAAAACCACTTGGCGCGGCATTCGCGACTCTAGCGAGCTTCCCGGTGTTGCCGCAGGTAAGCTTGCAGCCAACGATGTTGGGATGTTTCGAGAGCTTGGTGAGAGTATCCGAATCAAGGTCAATTCCTGCTACGGCACCAGGGTAATTGTAAATGAGAATGGGAATAGGTGATTCGCGGGCGATATCGCTGAAAAATTCGTATTGAGACTCCCCGTTGTACAAGGTACGATAGTAGGCTGGGGGGAGTACCATGGCATAATCACCTCCAGAAAGCATTGCGTCGTGGCATAACTCGATCGACTCACGAGTGGACTGAGCTCCACAACCGACAATCACCGGAATATGGCCAAACCCAGCATCATCTAGAGCTCCTCGTGTCGCAGCGGTGACAGCCCGGCGTTCGGATTGGCTCAGATGGACAGCTTCCCCATTCGAACCTTGAGTAACAAGACCAACGACACCAGCTTTCACTAGGCGTACCGAATGACTTCTGATCGTGGGCAGATCAAGGTCCTCGGTGTCAGGATCAAAAAACGCGGGCGTCGGGGCATAAATCCCGGGACGAAGAGGATGATCGGTCTCGTGAAATAAATTCTCACTATGAGTCTTCAGATACGAGTCTGTAAGGATATTCCTCTTGCTCCTTTTCCCATTCGAAGCACAATGATTGCTGCCGAGGTGGGGAGCGCCAGCTTCGCTATGCAAGGCAAGACCGCTTAATGATAGAGTGACGTCGTTATCGCTGTGTCCGGAATGTTCGTTGGTATGAGGGGGCATAGTTGTGAATGATTTAGAGAAGTTTGGGATTCACGGCGAGGCTAAGGTAGTGTTCGGTAATAGCAGAGGGGGTCAGATATATGCGAGACCTAGGCGAAATGGAGGAATATATAGCTGAACAGTAAAACAGGAGAGAGGGGAGGGGGGCGACAATGATGCTGAAGATGCTGATGATTCTGATGGGCAAACAAAGGGGGGCAGCTGGTAGTCTTTAAATACAGTAGCGTCTGAGGATCTATAGCTGATCTCATCCTAAGCAGGAGGACACTTGGATAGGTTTAGGAAGGGAAGTATGATGAGTTCTGAGGCGTAAGCCCTGATGAGGCGTGCTAAGTCAAAAGCTGTACCTACTATACTAGAGTATAGCGTACCCATAACCCACATACTCCCCTCCCCCCCCATTTCCCATGTCAAAACACTCCCGCAGGAACCAATTGAGGAGCAACTTGGTGAGTCCAATCCCCCCCACTGGGAAATCTCACGAGGCCCTCCGCCGAGACAAGCCAGAGGCTCTGAGCAAGTGACATCCAAGGCGGCCAATCTTTGAGGGAACGGTTCGGTGCATACTGTGGTTCACGTCACGAGCAGAGGAATGTATGAACCTAGAATGGGGAAGGGAAGCTCACAGAGATGACAGCAAAAGAGAAAATTAAGGTGAATTGTGAGTGGACGGAGACGTGAGCCCCTCCCATAGGGACCTAGGCAAGAGCTACCACCAAGCGATCAAGCAATCAGTAAGAAATACACCGGGCACCAATGCTGGTGGCTTTTTTTTTTTTTTTTTTTTCCCCTTCCCCCAATATTTCTATTTCGATCCTCCTTTTTTCGCCCTCTCTCTCTTGTCTCTATTCCCTTTCCTAGTAGCTCCTATCTATATCGGCAGGAATAGTCGCATCTACATCAATATCAAAAAACGCTGTCGGGAGGTAGGCAACCATAGGCGAGCAAGCAAATGAGGGAGGAAAAGAGCGGCGACGCTGCTGGGAGGACGCGGGTGCGTGAGGCCGAGAGGTACAGTGAATACAGCGAGAGTATAGTGGGGCACGGCGGGAGCAGAGGTGAGAGGAGTAAAAGGGAATGATACTGCGTGTGAGCGAGTGTGAGCGTAAGGGTGAACGAAGTGAACGTGTTAATCTATGTGGGTACTGGTACCGGTGTGAGACTGTGAAACCACGAACGCGAGCGAGGGTTGCTTCCAGAGAAAGATACAGTAGTGCCATCCCACAACTACGGGTCGCAGCGGCGTGGGGGTTCCTCACAACACCATCCGCCCGTCAGCCTATCAATCGTGGGGCTACAACTTACAACAAAGAAAGGCTCACAATAAAGAAATGGAGGGGGAAAAAAGGAAAGAAAAGAAAAAAAGGGACAAACTTGAACCAAAAGTGGAATCAAGTAACCGAACTCTTCATCAAGCTCTGAACCATTCCAAGACCTACGGTATGGCAACTTCAAGCAGTCAAGCAGTTGAGTGGCAAAAAATCATTTTGATAGACACTGCCCGAACAACCTTCTCAGGTATCTCACCATCTGCGGTTGATGGAAGAGGGTGAGAGACGGAGGTTACAGTACCGGTACTGTAGAGGGTCAAATTTGGTTACGAGCGGAACACAGATTTCTGCCAATGCTGTTCCCGCTCCTCTCCTATACTCGAGTAATCCTTTATATTATAAAGCCTCAAACATACAAGTACCGGTGCGGTACTTGGCCGATTCGAATGGCTGTTGGCCGTCAAGCACTTCCGTCCTGAACCACGGGGGAGAAAACAACATTCCCGGTATGATACCGGCATGGAAGAGTGGCTTTTACGGTGAGCGTCAATCAGAGACAATCAGGCGCTGAGATGACCACCACTTCTTCTCTCTCTCTACGCACTCACGAGCCACGGCAATTGGTCTAGACGCCTTCTTTCGCCATTGTTTTTCTTTTTCTCAACAGCTTCAGCTTGCCACCAGCAGTTCTCACTACAGCACGAGTACCGGTACTGTGCTCGAGCAGCGACAACCGGAAAACTTGGGTGAAGAATATATCTTCACCGGGAGCCCAATCTAGCGGTTATGGAGGTGATGGTCCGCAGGAGTAAAAAAGGCCACTAGAGGGATAGACTACCGGTCGAATGTATGGCCATAAGGTGAGCATGGCTCCAAGTACAGTACCACCGTAGCTGCTGGCTGTTCCCAGTAATGGAACGACAGCAACGCGCCCCGCACGACTGCGCACATTGGTTTGGAGGACAAAAGCCAGCGGAAAGCCTCGTCCACGTCTGGTCGGACCTACTCCCCCGTCCTGTTACTCGAATGTGCGACTCGAGTACCAATACCATAGGGCACAGTACACCTTTTTGCAAAACTCCTCCACACGAGGAGGACTCTCCCGTCGTACCCAGCAAAGCCTGACAACCGTTCCCGGAGTTCACCCAACTCTAATCTTTTTTGCCGGCGGCTGAAGCAGCTTGATCCAAACCACAAACCCCATTCAAGAATAAAGATAAATAAATAAATATGCTTATATTAAGTAAACTTTATCACTCACACACCATGGTGGCAGATACTACAAGTACAAGGGAGAAATCGCAGACCCGTACGGTCACCGAGTACTGTGCGGTACTCTGTGACACTGTGGTCCGCTACGGTTCGCCACCCAATCCCCTTCCCAAATCCCTCAACTTTAATTAAATTTCGGAGTGGTACTTGAGTAGTGATTCTATTCGAGCACTCTCACATTAGATTGATTGACAACTGGCATATATCGTATGGGGTAAGTAAGGGTGCTGCCCTAGTCATCCCATTTCTGTGGGCATTCAGAACCGGCATTGTACGAGTAGATTAACGATACATGACTGTGATATTGTACTCTAACACCGTATTACGCAGGGCCGTATTTGCAGCTTTTCAATTGTACTACTGCACGAGTACTGTTCAAGCTCTGCCTCCCGCTCTTTCTTATTTTCCATACTTTTTCCTCTTTCCTTTCTAGCTGGAAAAGGAGGTCACTGTGATACTCTGATATCGCCAACCGAATGCCCAGATCCGAGATATCGGAGCAGGAAACCTTGTGGGAAGTTCGGAAATGTACTCCTACTTGCAAGGCAAACCCACATGATCGATGACATGGCGGCAAGGGGGGGCCCTCAGAAGGTCCTTGAGAAGTTTTTCCGATCTTTCACCTTAAGTCTGATTTGTTCTCACGAGGCTGTCTCCATTTTATTGGGACCCAATTGCTTTTCCCTCCTTGTGCCTACCTTTTTTCTTTCCCATTTCTTTTTCTTTCCTCTCCTCGTGAGAAGCTAAGTTACCCCCACGTACCGTTAATAGTACGAGTACCGGTACTGGAGTTACGGCAATACACTCCAACGTTTCGCTTCCAGGTTTCCGGTTCCTGAACTGTTTGATGGGGGGTGAAATTGCTCCCTTCGAGACCAACACTCCAGTATGATACCGGTAACCGGTATTATACAGACTTACAGTATGGAAGTGTACGAAGGAGGGTTTAACCCATTTTGAAAAGCAAATCTCAACAAAATAATTACAAGGGGACAGGACAATAACCAAATGGAAAGTTGGGAATGTTGAAGCGTTGATGCCCGGGCCCAACACCCCACATTCAACTACCCATCTCCCCCCTTACTCTCACTTTCCTTACCTTCTTCCCTCTTCCCCCCTTGTCTTGTCAATCTCCCCTTTCCCCCACACGACAGACGTCATCCCAGAGCGAAGGGAGAACACAAACAAGGTGTTCCCTTGACGGAGCTCTCCCACCGGTAAACCATTGGACAAAGGGTCCCAAACTGAAGCCCAATTCCCTGGGTTTCCCATTCCAACAATTGGCACGGCCCCCTTGCACACACAGCCTCATCCCACGCTGTTTTTTTTTTTTTTTTTTCCACTTCTTATCTATTTCTCTGTTTCATCCGATCAACCACTCTCCCACTCGGGTTTTCTGGAAGGGAATCCTCGCATCTAGTGTGCGGAATTGGGATAACGAAGCCAACATTGAGCATTTGTTGGGCTTTGGTTTTTTTCCTTTTTCTCCTTTTTTCTTTCGCAGCTGCGGTACGCGGCATGGGACTCCCGGGACACTTGGGCTGGGTTTGGTGTGGGCGCTCAGATGTGCACAGATAGCTTGCCATACTCGAGTACCGATACTCGAGTACAGACTCTTGATCCCTGCGTTCGGGTACTTCGTACCAGATCCCGTGCTTATCCACCTGTCCTCACCTTCGCTTATGTAGACTTACCGAAACCTGTACTCGAGCACAATCTGGAAGTGTTCAGGCCAGCTGAGCGCCACATGATATCCGTGAGTCCAGATCTGAAGGTTCTCAGTTCTTTCTCCACCACTACCACCACCATCGTCATCATCATCATCATCGAGATCGTGGGCCGCTGAAAGTTTTGATTACCGGTACCGTACCGTATCTTTTCGTAAGAGTGGAACTGGATCTAAGCTAAGGGCAGCCAAGCCAGCGAGAAGGCAAAAAGACTTCTAAATCGCCGCACTCTGAGAAAGTACTCGAGTACTGGTAGCGGAAGGCAATTGAGCATGCCCCCTTACTGGTAGCGCGAATCCGACTTTTACGAAAGGATACCGGTACTCGAGTACGGTAGACTGCTCATGGCATGGGATTGAAGTCGCTTTTTTTATTTCGTGGTGACGCGCCGAAAGAGGCGTGACCTCAATCCTGCCATATGAGTACTGTACGGTATTGTGCTCAAGCAAATTCCCTCGAGGTTGCGAAAGGGAGTCCAAAGTTCCCCAACCTTTTTTTCATTTTTTTCATTTTCATTTTCAGAGCTTGATTGCACAACAGCGTTCACCGGGGGCCGTACTGAGAATTCCGCTCTGAAGAATCATATACCGGCATTGTGAATTCTCGAGTTCAGTGGCTTGCCAAGCTCTAATTGCTAATTAACCAGATGGCGAGTTTTTTTCACAGCCTTTACCAAATCTGCCGGTACTGTGCCTGTGCTCGAATATCATACAATATTACTTGTGCCGCTATTATTATTGTTATCACACGCAGGTACGCATGCGTGAAGGACTACCGGAACATGACATGACATGATATGAAATGGGTTATGTATGTACCCATTGACATATCGGGCTCTTTCTCAATTGTGCTCAATTCCGATGATACCTGCGTTCACCATCACAGTACTCGAGTACTGAACCTACTTGTGCCATCATTGACCCGAAAGCGGCATCACGGCACATACACACGGTACAGACGATGTCTGAGATGATGGGGAAGGAAACCAAGTACCGTAGAAGCACAGTCACAAGGAACAGGAATGTAAAAAAAACAATTTTCGGTCTCCGTGCCACAATTAAGCGTGGGGAACGGCAGACCACCGTATCGTATATCGGATTGCAGTGTGAAAATCTCCCTACTCGAGTACTAGTACAATTCCTACACGGCTACCGGAGAAAGGTGTTGATCAATTTACAAGTAAGCTTTCCAAAACCGACCAAGACCAAGAAAAGGAAAGGAAAGAAAAGAAAAGAAAATCTACCCAGCAGGGATTGTGTTGCGACATCCTTCATTCCACCCTTGGGGTCTGTGTGTGCAGGTTTTGGATCTTTGAACATTATGGTTAAATTCGCAACCGGGCTGGAGTTTTAGATCCTGATCATTTTGTTCCTCCTACTTAGTCTACCGGTTTTTACCTGCCTGCCTGCCTGCCTGCTGTCTGCCTGCCTGCCATGTTGTTCGCGACTTCAGTTCAGTTGGCTTTTTCTTTCTTTCCAGTTATATAACGTCGTTTCAATGTTCACGGAGAATACATCCGCTAAAACCTGGTGAAAATTCCGTTGCTGTAATTTAGGTGAGATACGACGGGTACTATACAGTACCGAGTTGCCTAATACCGCAACAACGGTAGCAACTTGGATATCGTGGATGGCTTGGGGGGAGGGTCTCACACGACCTCATTCCCATACAATATTATATATATATATACCACACACATCACACTCCATTCCAACCCATTCGACCACTTGTACGAGTAGGCCTCGTACCAGTATATGCGGGAACAACACTACGAGAGGTTTTTAAGGTTTTATTGTAGTTTAATCACTCGAAGTGCTCGGACCAAGGAAGGGAGGAAGGAATAACTGGTTACCGCAATATAAAAATCATTAACGTAGGTTTTGCTTTTAATCCCTCTTTTTTAGTCTCTCTCTCTCTCTCTCTCTCTACTCGAGTACTCGTAGTGAATCACCTGGTCCAACACTCGGACCTCTCCACTCCCGTTGGCTCGAAGGTCCCTGCATACAACTAACTCCAAACAAATGATCTCGCGTAATAACAATCTCCATCATTCCATTGGTTTAGAGTCCAAGAGAATCTTTTTCTTTTCTTCTTCTTCTCCGCTCGACAAAAAGACGAGAAAAGCGGAGCACACTCCAGTTCTTTCTTTCTCAAGACTAGATACGGTACCGGTAGGTTATGTATGACATGTACTCTTCCAGTACCGTAACGGTTAGCCTATGCATTATATATATATATATATATCTCATGTCTTGAGCTGGGCAAGTTGGTGAAGTGTTTACTCTTTGTTTCGGGGGAATGGAACGATAAATCCGGACCGACCGAGCGAGCGAGCGACATGGCTCCTTACTGGAGTGGAGGGTGTATGTGTGTGTGTGTGTGTGCTCGTATCGTACCAGTACCGGTACATAAAGTCACAGCACGGCGGTACAAGTATATACAAATTATGGTATACTGTACCGGTAGATAGGTTGGCTTTTCCGCAGTATTGTCGATCCCCCAGATCACACAACTCTCCAAATCCACGGGTTTGATAAGTTCATTTGTGGTGTGTGTGGGTGCTCTGGTGGGGGGTGGGGACATTTGCCTTCCCCTTTGTGGCCCGGTTGTGACAGACGGCTACATTCGCCCTTTTTATCAGGCTAACCCTGGACATTTTACCGCCAATTGGGACGCCTAGGCTGGTACTCGTATCTTGCTTGGGAGGAGGAACGGAGTGGGTTGGGGGTGGTGGTGGGCCAGGAGAGTTGATGTGCCATGTGCGCTAATGATGGCTCGCGTCGGCGGGGGGAATTTTGCCTATTCATGTCCCATTTCCCCATTTGTGTGCAGTGGCTGTCTTCGGTTATTCGGTATTCGGGATAATTGGCCATTGTTGTGCTCTTGACTAATCTGCTCCCACTCGCGTGGCAGGGTTGAAGTGGGTGGGAGCTCGAGGTGGTGGTGGCGGTTTCCATCCAAAGTATCCGGTTTCCACTCGACCGCGCTAGTACCGCACACATCGGTACTCAGTACTCCTTGAAGCCACCAGAACAATTGAGTGGGGGGAGATTTTGGGAACGAGACCCATCTACCAGCGCGCATACCTGGACCGGACGCGGAGGGGAAGGACGGCATGTACTCGAGTATGGTTGGCCTGGACTCTTGGGATTAGCGTATCATGTGTGGCCTAATCTATTGTTTAGTACAATTGTCGTGAATTGTGAGCCATATTTTCCCGCGGGTTCTCGCAGTTCCTGAAAATGTGGGGAAGAACGCTGAGGTGAGCTAGCTAGCTACTCGCAAATTTAGTTGCCAGTTAGCCTAGGGGTAATGATTTAGTGAGGGGGAAGTAAGAGACAGACATAGGATTATGCCCCCCCCGATTTCTTATTTGTGCCAAGGATCCCTAATTCGTGTTTTCTTGTCAATCAGTCACACGACATCAGGATACAATGGTAAGGAAGAAAAAAAATCTCTCATCCTGGCCGTTTTTTTTACTTATTATTGTTCGGGTTATAGCACCGTACGGTAGTCTGCATGCCATGTTTTCCGTTTGTAATGATTTTCGCATCGTGGCGTCTGCTAGTATGGCGTGAAAGGAAAATACGAACACCTTGAAACCAAGTAAGCTGCTGTGCCGGTACAGTAGTGGAAAATCTTTCCTTAATTTCGAAAGATATCACAAGTGTGGGGGGGTTTCAATTGAGGGAAGCGAGCACTCCGGAGGTGCTTCCCCCCTTGGGTGCTTTCTTGCGCTTTGTTTATTTGCGTGGGATCCCCCCTCACTAGGGCACGTGTAGAGAGGGGATCTTCGTAGGCTCGTGCTGAGAATAATACTGGAGGTTAAAAGCCGCTTTCGAAACGGCTTACACGCCAAATACCCGAGTGCTCTTGCTTGGTATTGGTAGGAGTCTTGCGAATCCTAGCGCTTGAGTTATGCAAGCCCATGGCTTGCATAACTGAGTTGGAGGGTCACGCTGGGTCTGCGAACGATCTGCTAGACTAAGGTGGGACACCACTTTTCAACAGGATAATATTATGATACTAGTATCCTTGTTTGAATATGCTTTGGGAATTCGCCTGACTCCACGTTTTTATGGATCTGCAGGACCCACTGCCCAATAGGTTAGTGGGTACGGTAGGAGGAGGAGGAGGAGGAGGAGGTAGTGGTGGTGGAGAGGGGATGGTTCTCCCGGCCACTTAAACCCTATTCCACCACCACCACCACCACCACCACCACCATACTCTACTCGTACATCAATTTTCACATGGGGCGTTCGCAATAATTTGTCGCATGAACCCATCTGAATGCACTGGTAGAGGACTTCCCGCCAAGAACGCATGATACTCGAGTATATTGCTCGTTGGAAGCTCACGAGCTTTGTAGCCTGACGCAAGCGTTGATACGTCAAGGCGACATAGCCGAAATTGGGTGCGATCCCATGTATTCCACAAATCATCCATACAATGATCGTTGCAGCTGGCCAACCGCAGATTTTCACTTGGAAGTTCAACAAATTGCACCACCGAGATGTGTGGTCTTGGAGACCTCCTACTAGCACCTGTGTGACTCCTAGCGGGGCGGGGATAGGGCAGGTCATGGGTTATGCGGAGAAAGACGTGTGCGCGACGTGATAGCTGGCATTTATTCTGTGAAGAAAAACAGGAAGCAAGCACCCAATAGCGGCTATTAAGGGAAACCCAGTAACCCCCCTCGAAGAAAGAAAGAAATAAATAGATCAGAACTGAAGAAAATTAAAATAGAATAAAAATGCTTACTGCTTGTAAGTAGGGTATACGACATCTTGGACAAGTCAACGACCTCGCCACTCTTTGATCTGGACTCTTTTTTGCCAGCACACATTTCGAATCAGCCCAAACGATAAGCTTATTGTGGGGAGCATTGTTCTCACGGGGTGGCCTGCTGAGATCTAGATTAGGAGAATTGAACGGGCGATTGGGGATGTACTGTACCTTGTGACCACCTAAGGCAATTCTTTTGAGTGATTACTACGTTCTGGAGGCTCAAATCCTCAGCAAGTCCTCGGGGTTCGCATTTTTCCCTTCGGGCTGCGCCTCTTCCTGGCGGGGCCCCTACAAAGTCCCCGGCCCAGTTTGCAATATGCAATGTATTCCTGGCTTCGCCGGAGAGTAAGTTCGCCAGCATCCACAGACGTGCTGAGTGACTAGCTTTGTGCGTTTTCCAGGTCGTCACTAATGTCAGCAGCAACTGGCCCCACTACGCGTATTCCAGCCAGGGAGAAAGGCAGAAAATGAGGGCTACTATTCCGGGTGATATTACTTGTAAGCCCACGATCAAATTCGAAAACATCGGAGAATTATAACGAGGAAATCGTTGATGTACTGACGATCGGCCTGTCGATAAGCAGGTCAGTGCGCAGGCCCAGGTCGCACTCGAGCATCGACACCACGCATGCCCCGCACAGCTGATCCGGAGAAGTGCGAAAATGGAGAAGGAGAGAGAATCCATCATTATCGCGCTGCGCTGGAGAATGGGATGGCTCGAGCTGCCGCACTTTTTGGGGCCACCACATGAGTCGAAATCAGCGGATATGACGCTTATGACGCTGGGCGGGGGAATGGGCATCGTGGTAACGCCAACCAACGTTACGTTCATCGTACCGATTCGTAAGCGAGTGATACTGTGTGTAGAAGAGGTGCGATTTGGAGGTGCACGCAGGACGGGCGAGTGAGTGGTAAGGCAAGTGGCGCCGTTCTATTGCAGTGAAAATTCCCAATGTTTCGGGCCGATTCGCAAGCGCTCTTGGCCGACCAGTTTGTTGTAAAATAATGGGATTTCCCTCTTACATCATGGGAATCTTTCGACAGGCCCGGGGAGATGACCACAGTATGATGCGAGCGTCGACCGTCTTGGGGTGCTCGCGTGTCCTCGACGCAACGAGGAAGCCGAACGACGAAGGAAGGGGTCCTGACCTACTCAACCCCGGGCCAGAATATCTATTGCCGGGAGTGTGAACTCGGAATTTTTTTGTTTCAAAATACCCAGATCCGTGGCTGACCACAATGTTCCTTACAGTCAGGCTAACGTGGTCCGGATCTCCCGATTCTGTTACCGACTGTTTTGTGTGGTAAAGGAGAAAAGAAAAGACAAGGAAAAAGAAAAAAAGCCTGGTTCTTCTCCTCTCGTAAGTGATAAAACGTAGCTTTACGTAGTTGACCACGTGCACTACCGTTGAATTACCGTTTAATGTTGGGCCAGAGGAACGGGAGAGCCGCATGAACGCTGCCAATCACGACCGAGAGTCTCATTATGACGAGGGGCTCGTCATCTCTTATTCTCCGCAATCATCACACCGGAGGTGCTATGTGTGCGATGGTCGATTGGCGTAATTGAAATGAGAAAGAGAAAAGGGAGAAGAAAAAAAAGGGGGTGGTGTGGGAGAACCACTGGGCTGGAAGGCATGTATCTCTTGAAACAACATACAGGAATTCCTCAAGCTCCGATTTGGTTCGCCAAACTGGGACCAAGGGATACATGAATGGATTTGTGTGGTCAAATAGGTGCCTGGTAGGGCTAGTTTATCCGAGTGATACATGATGACCACGATGGACGTAGACTCACCGAGGTGGGGTCTTGTAATAGCCGGAAATATAGGCAGTATTTAGAACAAGACAACGCATGATCGATGGTTGGTTGTCCTGGAGGTATTGAGTGATCTGCACTTGTAGCCGAGGGCCGGAGGAAAAAACAAAAAGACGCATCGTCAGTCCACTTTGAACTGTGATTTTCCTCGCAAACCCCATCAAACACATTGGATATTGGAAGGAAGGGTGGGAGGGGGAGTTTGACCTCATCGCCTAAGGGGTTTGCTGTCTTTTTTTTTTGCGGGGAAAATGATTTATGTCGTATCAGTGTTTCCTGGGCTTCGCATCAGGAAGTATTCTATGACGGATAGCTATGAGGAACGACACCAATCGGGTCATGACCCATCTTATTTTCGGATACGTGGATGATCGGGTTGAGGTCTCTGTCGGCATCACTCCCACAGCCTTTATTTTTGGAACGTCGGTTACACAGATGGGGGCGAAGCCGGGAATTGAAATTCTGGAATGCTTGGGAGTAAAACATCGTATTTGGAGCAGCGATTTAGAAGCTTATACCCAATGCTGGCTGCAAAAAAGTCGCTGATTTGTTCACTCCCTCGCACCAATGGGCTCTCCCCAGCTCACTCGAGGCCTGCCGCCTCACCCCAGGGACTGTTCACCAATTGGAGTTGTCTCACCGGTTGGCAAACGTGCCGTTGTGAAACCTGTGGGAAACATTTGAAATCACGTGCTTGGGAAGAATTCTCCAATTACCATCTCAGCCTTACCTTTCTTCGGGAGGATCACTGGCTGGGAGATCGCACTTACCAAGCGTAAAGTGTATGGCTGGATTCCAGTCAGCTGGTCAGTTGATCTGCTGCGCTTGCGTGGAAAAGTCTCCCTCAGGTACAACCGGTATAAATTCGCGGAAGGATCAGGGGCATGCAGGGACGGGTGATTGATCGTGGTCTGTGGCCTGTTCCTAATCGGGGTCTCCAGTTGATCAGCAGGAGGGTGTAATACCGGTATCATAGGTAAAGTGAGGGAGGTTTCTGAATTCCCTTTTCCCTTCTTCCTTGGTGGGGCAAGTGTGCAGGGACCTCAGGTTAGGGTTTGCGAGAGAAAGAAGGAAAAAAGCGTCTTCTGATGCTATTACGCCACCGTGGGCTTTCGCACCATGACTGGCTTGTGGGATCTCGGGTATATAAAACTTTCTGATTTGGTCTATCATAAATATTTTTTGCCACCCAAGCAGTATTTTACGGATGCGGGTCGGTCCGGAATTTTGTCAGCTTGGTTTCCACCTGAGCCCCTCCTCTCCGTGGCTGCCCGTATCTGCTGGAGCCATGTCTTACTTCCAAAGCGGGGATTTGGTTGGTCAGCGGGACGGCCTCGGGTTGGTCAACTTTGTTTCAGGAAGGTTCAGGACGATATTGCCATAATTAGAGAGGCAAAAAAAGAAAGGCAATAATAGCGGGGAGAAGCTTCTAGGACTGGTGAGCGAGAGTGGATGGATTTGCTTTTGAAGATGGAGCTATGCACAAACCACTGGTTGTTATCTCCACTTTCTAGCTGGCTTCAGTCGCTGAGCTAATGGGGCCATATCCACGGATTCTCACTTGAAATAAGCCAAGGATCGAGCGGTGGATGCCTTTGTGCCTCCAACAGGGAATGGTACTCGTTATGCGCATGACCGCAAAGAACAAAAATTGCCAAGGGTCTCCTAAAAGCCAAGGATGTGGAGCCTAATTAAACCTTAGCATCATATTCAGTGATATTCCCCCGGATTTTCGAAATTCCTGCCTTCTTTCTGCCACCCCAAGGTCAGTGGAAAAAATATGACCGAGGTATGCTGCGTTACGTAATTTTTTTGTCGTGAGATGCTTACACAATTATACGCCACAAAGCTAGACCGCTGCCAGAGCTTATGTTTGTCGTTGTCCAAGAACTAACGGTTCGATCATTGACCGGGCGGAATGACTAGATAAGTGTTCTAACTGTGTGCTCGAATACAGGTTTACGCATAAAATCGCATACCGCGCCATAATTCCTAAGCCCCGAAAATAGTCTTGCTATGGCTAGGTGGTTGACTCGTAATATACAGTACAGCATGTCATTAACGGGTGAATCCAAGCCCAGAGCATCCATCTTCGAGGCCTTGACGTGACGGACAACGAAAAACGAGAGATGCTTGAGACAGACGGGCACCTAGTCGTCCATCTGGACGACTGTCAGGGGCTGACGCCTGTAGTGCCGCTATAGGTTTCTTTTAGGCTACTCGAAATCTATACTGGCTTTCGGACTGAGTACCGAACACACGTAACCTCTCCCCCTTACGGTATGTTTTTGCCATCGGATATCTACGACACTGATGAAAAGAGCCTATAGTACGGTGGAAGGAAAACAACGACAGTTTAACAGGGACTTAAAAAGTAAGCTTTCAAGAGCAACCCGGAATAGTTCCTTTCGCATACAGTTACGCTGCCATCTGAGGCGTGTATTTGTTAGGACCATTGCAGTTCCGGGAAAAGAACCGAGCATAGGCTTCTGGGGGGGCCAATATCGGTCGCCGCCAGCTCACGGGCCAGCGCCCGAGAGGGGCCTCTCTGCTGTAAAACGGTGGAGGTGGGTGAGGGCTTTGTGGTTCTCTACATAAGCTGTAAATGGCCTCGATGCAAGCCAGGGATAGAAGCCCATTCTCTGCGAAATTCCCCCCAACATATAATTGGGATTCCCTGCACATTTTAAGCATATATGAGAAAAATACAGGTATTTCTATAAAAACTATGGTAGTGCTTTGTTTCTGGAAATACACAATTCTCTTTCGGCCTAGGTTAACTTATAAGCTGTTTTCACGAGACACCATGGTGTTTCTATATTGGCGCGCGTCGAACAGGGCCTAAGTTACCTACCCACCATTTGGTTCATTGCCCAGGTGCCCCGCGACTAGCGAAAGCAAAGAGGCCCTGCAAACCAGTGGAGGTTGTGGGGGAGGATTCCTGGTTCTGCGCGAATCTTACCGTGGAATTCTCAGGCTGCCAGATATCCCGGTCTTAATCTTCATGGCTGAGCGCAAGACAACCACACTGTCATATACAGCACCCCTACGCTACCCACCACCCATCCAGCAGCCCAGGGACCCTACCACAATCCTACTCTCCAATTACATGACGGAAAAAGACCGCATAGTCCCTAATCGCCATAAACAGGCATCCATGTACTGTGCATACTGCACTTGGAATGTAGGAACATTCCAACACCAACCACGGACCCGTCCCAATGCGGGGGAGGCGAAATAAAGTTTTAACGTGTGGGCGCTACTGTTAACCTCGCCAACCACTCCCCTGGCTAAATTGTGCCCGGTAGCGCACTACCCGCCGAAAGTCCTCGGGGAGATGTACGGGCGTATATACTTACGATAGTTGGTCATCGTCTTGAGATGCTTTTTTCACTCACCTGCAGGGCCTCTGGCAGGAGTAGTGGATTAGGTTGGGCTATAAGGTTGATGGGACGGTAATAGGAGCTTCTTGTTGGACCTGCCCCATCCATGATACGCTGGCAGCACTGGGGAAAGCATTGTCATGGTGAATGTTTTCCAATGAAGTAAAACAGCATTGCCGAAACACTACCAGGTCCATGAGGGAAACTAAGCGCACAGAATGTGATTCACAACAACCATCTAAAACCTCCTCCTCCCCTCCTCACTTGACCCATCGAGAATATAAAATCTACTCTCCCCGCCTCCCAATTCTCCCCCCTTCCGAGCTCATCACAATCAACCAGCCCCTCCACCATATACTCCCTAGATCACCCTCATCGCTACCTCATCAGCCCTCCCTCCCCCCAACCAAACCAATATTCCGAGTTGACTTCAAACTCAATATCAAATGCTCCTAATCAAGGCCGCAATCCTCGCCTTCGCCCTCTCTGCGGCGAACGCTCACATGATACTGAGGAGCCCACCCTGCTTTGGCTTCATAGGAAACAAACTCTCCACGAAGCCCGACGTAGACCTGAATGCTCCAATATCCAAAGCCCAGTTCCCCTGCAAGGGCTACCACAAAGACCCCGATCGCGGAGCCGGAAAAAGCATGGTAGCGTGGGCCGCCGGGAGCATCCAGACCTTCAGGTAGGAGAGATATGCACCCACCTAGACAATCACCCGAGCATTAGGCAGGCACTGATATGCCGGGACAGTCTCACCGGCGGAGCGCCCCACGGTGGCGGCAGCTGTCAGGTCTCCCTCTCGTACGACAATGGCGAGACCTTCAGGGTTCTGAAGTCGTTCATAGGGAATTGCCCGTCCGCCGACACGGCCCGCGAGTACTCCTTCCCTATCCCACGCGATGCTGCAAGCGGCGCGGCGATCTTTGCCTGGACTTGGTACAACAAGATCGGTAATCGCGAGCTGTACATGGGATGTGCGGCTGTCACCATCACGGATGGCGGGGGTGGGCTGGACAGCTCGTTTCCGAAGATTTTTGTCGCGAATATTGGGGAACAGTGCACCACTGTTGCTAACGCGGTGCTGGAGTTTCCCAACCCGGGAGCGGTGGTGGAGAGGAGCGGGGAGGTGGCGTTGGAGCCGGAGGGTGCGGGGTGTGTCTAGGTTTTTTTTTTTTTGGGGGGGGGGTTCAATGATTTGTTTGGAGGATTCATGATTGTTGGTTGCTGTTTAGATCGAATTGTGTATTGGTATTTAGAGTTTGTCTGGTATGATACTTAAAATCGGTTTAGATATTGGCTGTTCTACAATTTGGGTTTTGACAGGTGGCATCGAGTGAGATTCAATGAGTGGTATATGATAAAAAGCCCAGTACGGTACACCCCGCTCAGTTTTTGGCATCATGGGATCGGACTCGACGGGCATTGGATATACATATGGCAGAGCTGTGTTGGATAGATGTGCATATGCGTTCCTGGAGCCTACTCCAATGTTTGTTAAGAATAGACGTAATATACTCAAGGTACTTGACTATGGGATGCTGCGCGGCTGGGAGTAGGAAGGAATGTGGCTGTGGTGGGCCCACATCTATTCCTGCATATGATAATATTATGATACCATCATATTGGCGTGAGTTCTCGTCATGACCGTATTCCTTCTTTCCCTTTAACTTGTCCAATAAAATAAAATAAAACTTTCAACTGAATGATATCTGATGTAAAGACGAGTGATTATACATGATCATCTAACCGCCCCATTCCTTAATTCTTTCATACACATGATACATCTACTGTACACATATACACACACCCCTCCAAACAAACTGTAATACAACAGAAATCTCACGTGCAAACCACTCAAGCAGCAGAAGTAGTAGTATTCGAAGTATCCACCGGCCTCTCGGGCCAGACACTCCCGATCCCGCTCCAAACCTTCAAATCCACGATCTCGGCCTCAACCCCCTCGCCGACATAAACCCCAACACCGAGTGCATCATCACGGGCCGGATAAACCCTGGTCGTGAGCGCGAACCTGCCGCCAACGAATACCTCCACAAGGCTTCCATCGACGAAGATGTTCATTTCTATGTCCTCAACTGCTGCTGCTCCCGCACCATAATTTCCACCGCCTTGGCCGTTGTCGCGGCGGGAGATTGTGTAAGGCTTGTAGTCCCCGCTCGCGGTGAGATTGCTGAACTGCTTGATGAGCGAGGACTTTGACCTATCGACGGCGACGAGGTTGCTTGCTGGATCGAACGTGATGGTGGTAACCTCCTCACCCCCCGGCGAGGCGCGAACCGTGAATCCGACTGGGCCACCCGCCCCCCCGCGGATGGTGGCCGATAACTCAAAATGGTCGGACGAAATGCCATCCAGTTTCTCCGAGGATGTGTACTTCCTGTCCTTGATCTGATGGCACTGCTGTGCTCTTCGACGCAGGCGCTCGACCACGTCTGGGAGAGGCTTTGTGCCTAGACTTGCCACGGTGAAGGTTCCATCTGGGCCGGGCTCGGAGTACCTTGCGTTTGTTGGAGTGGTGGCGGTTTTGCTGTCTGCTACTACCTTGTAGGTCTTGTGGACGAAGAGTTCTCGGGGTAGGCCCATGGCGCCTTGGAAGCCTTGGGCGTTCACGCCGTAGTCGTTCATGTCTGGGGGCGTTCGTTAGTTATAGTTTGTTGCGGGGGTGGGAGATTCGCACCCTCCTGACTCCAACCCCAGGCCACGCGGCGACACCCTTTGGTGTCGTTGAAGCTGGTGATGGCGTAGAGCTGTTCTTGTCAGTTGTTCCATCTTCTCATCGTGGGGACCTGGTTAGGGTAAACATACATTACCCCAATCAGCAGCTCCAACGGCGACAGGGTCAAATTGAGCAGAGCCATTGGCGCGACGGCTCATCTCTCCCTCAGCCCACAATGACCAACGCCCGTGTCCGGGGATGCCACCTCCCTCAGCTCCCACAGTAGTAAAAAAGTGATCATTTCCCTGCTTATCTTTCTACATCTTCCATCTCCGTTAGCACTCTGGAGGCCAGTATTAGGGAGAAAGATATAACCTACCAACGAGAAAAATCCAGAAACCTCAAAGTTAAACCCATAAGACCCCGTCTCCAGCGCATCCCCAAAAGTCTCGTTATTCTTCGGCTCCCAAAGAGCGCCCAAGAAAGTCCACTGAGTGAGATTCCTAGCGGGCGCAGAATAGAACGGAATCCTCGGCCCAACACCACGGATTCCACTTCCCATAACCATATACCAATGTGGTTCGGTCTTGTTCAACAGAGCATCCATTTCCGGCCAGGGAAGGTAGAAAGGATCACGCCAACCGGTGATATTCCACCCACTCGGGGGATCAACCATAACCGGGTTACCAGGGTACTTCCCCCACGTCTTCCCGCCGTCACGGGAGAGAGCGAATGACTGCGATTCAGTATTCGGGATGTACGGGATGTTCCAGGCCGTTGGTAGAGCGCTCACGCTGGTGTAGAAGAGCGCGAGAGTGCCGTCGACCTCCCCTTGGAGATTTACAGCGTGCCCGGTGCCGGAGAATACTCCTTTGGAATCATAGGCCCCCGGCCCAGTTACCAGGGCTGCAGCGGCGTCGCCTTTCCAGCCGCCCACGTCAACCCATTCTACCATGTCGCGGGAGACAGCATGGCCCCAGGAGATGTTGCCCCACTGGACGTCGTTGGGGTTCCACTACGCTCGGTTGTCAGGAACGCTTGATTGCAAGTGTAAGGTGGGGAATTGCCTGGTACATGAGGTGGTAGGTATCCCTCGCTGGATCATACATTGCTCCACAAGGGTCCTACACGAAGTAATATCAGCAACTATCTTGTCCAATGGTCGACAAGCAGATAATGTACGTTCAGCCACCCCCGAGGAGCAGTAAAATGATATGTCGGACGCCATTTCGTAAACAAGCTATTCATCGGCAATTCGGTCAGGTTAGTATTGGCATTGATATCAAGGCCCGCCGCGAGGGTTCCGGCTAGCAAAGTGGGGAGGAGGATGGTAAAACGGAACATCTTTGCTGTTTTTGCTGCGGCTGCGACACAGGGAATTTCCAATTGATCGCGTTGGGGGGGGGGGGTAGGCTTATATCATGGCCACCGCAGGGGGGTGGCTCGGGTGGACGGAGGGATTGTCAATTGCGGGCTACTCGCCGGGGGTGACCGGTGGGCCAGTACGACCCCTATATTGTATCGGGGGGGTTATGTGTACCGGTAGGTCTGTCGAATTCTTTCTGATTTACCGGAGGTGTTTCACCCAATAACAAATAAGCTGCTGCCACCTGTAGTGATTAGTAAATATATCATGATAGTAATATTCAAGTATGGATTCTCACCTAGTTTACCAAGAATGAAATCAGATACCATTACAACTACAGTACCAGATCAGCATATTTCTCCTTCCAAATACATAATGAGAGTAAAAGGACATTGAGAAGATTATATTCCAGTAGGAAAGAGCACAAAGAACTATGAGATGAGTTGCAATCAATGAATACAAGTTATTACCTTGTGACAAAAAGAAGGTATGACCAGAAAGGTATATGTGTTTTAAAGTTGAATAAATATAAATAAAAGAAAATTAGCAATTGACTACCAATAGGGTATTGGTATCAGAGTATGATAGATCTAGACTTTTAAATGTACCAGAAAGTCCACCAATGGATCATACTTAATGGCAGTTTGCTCTCAAATAGGCCTCGGTGTATCTGTTTAGTAATCATTGATGAAGTAGAGGAAAGAAGACTACACACCTTTGTGATGCAGAACAAACAAACTCATTATTTGTAATAGGAGAAGGTTATTGTGGAGATTGTGGAGAAGGAGTAGAAATATTTCATACAAATGTTAGGGAATATGATATCATCAATGGAATATCATAAACATCTACTATAAAAGAAGTAATTTTTATTTGTTTTATGAATAAAAGCAAATTTTTATAAAATCCGATATCTCCATCAGTTTAGGGTAGGTTCGGTTGAACAAGAAAACCATTAGTATCAACAACTTGAAATAAATTCCAATACTAGTAACTTCACACTAATCATATACTTTGTAAGGAAAAGGCTAGTTTATCTCAAGAACTTTTACTCAGAATCCAGAGATCACAGGTTTGCCAGAGTGTTACAGACTGTCAAGGATTAGGTTTTATATAATTATAATAGTAACTTTGCTTGATTTTTTATGACACTTTTTTAGAAAAGATAGGATAACCTATCATTTATGGAATTTAAATATTTTATTATTAGCTCTAATAATACTCAAGCTAATTTATAATGACAGGTATTTGTTATTACTGTTGATATACTATTTTAGAAATAAAGACTTGACACTTAAACAAATTTCCTGCTATCATATAAATTATTTGTGCATAATATAAAATAAATTTATTTTTTCTTGAAATATTAGACTCTTGTTTATTAAATTATATTTTATCAACAATCTTATCACTGAACTTATCAGACTATCCCTTAGTCCGTCGGGAGGTGCACCCAATAAATCTGGTTAAGAAAATAGCGAGATCTGGTTGAGAAAATAACTGAATCAAGAAACCACCCTTCACCAACTGGGAATAAATTTAAACTGAGACCCCTGGCACCGATTTCTTGGGCGCACCCGACAGACTATGGGATAGAGGTTCGAGAAATATATAAACTTTATACCTTTTTATCTAAATAGCTTGTCTAGGAGCTATAAAATATATCAATATACTTTTTTCTATATACTAAGATAATTGATAATTGGTAATAGATCTCATATTCAGATTGAAATAAGTTACTATAGAACATAATTATTTACTATCGTACTTTACAATCCACTGTGCCTTAGCCTTAATGGTTCATGGAATAAATACTCTTACATCTCAATTAACATATATTCAACATACAAGACCTATTAATAAATTCTGTTAGTTTTAGAGCAAAAAACATTGTTACTGTTTTTATTTCCTATCTGGTCTAAAAATTTACTTTCAATTAACTCTTTCTAACTAAATATATATTATATATTTATTTCCTATATAAATTTTACATACCTCTTTCTTCAAAGGATATAGATAAAATTAGGGTCTGTCTATTATTATTTTTATCAATTTATGGGGTAGAAAACACAGAATCAGAGAGGAGGAATAGCTGGGTTCTAGTTACCACGGACTGTGTGAGGACTTATTGGACACGAGTGTACAGTAGCTCCTATGATGGCCAAGGGCACTTTATTGGGTTAAATTGCATGATACCGGGTACCGTAGGCAGACTGCAGTATGCTTAAAGTCAGCTCCGGAATGAGCGCAGTGACACTATAGTAATAATAGGTTCTAACAAGTACAAGTACCGTAAAAACCGGAATAATTAAGAATCTCGCTAGGACGCTGGAGTAGGGCCTTCTAGTAAGGTCCGTTGTGCTCTTTCTCTTTACTTGTCTCAATCTTCACTGGTTGTGTTCTCGCCTTAATTCAAAGGGGGAAATTCTGGACGTTCTGGCGTCATTCCCAAGTATTTCAGTTCTTACGGTAGTCTGGACTGAGTGTAATGGCTGGTGGCTCCTCTCTAGGGGGTCTCCACAGGAAGGTTCCCAGCTAGGTATGAGTATCGATAATACGGTGCCCAGCGACATCATTTGCCAGTACTGCTTGGTAAATTTGCTCTGCTCCCTTTTCCTGGTGCAGGCGCTCGTACAATAAATCACGGCAGGCTACCAACCACAGTACCGCACTCGCACCGTACCCACAACGCGCCTCAGATATAAGCCCCCCCAGGAAAATTGCGGCACTCCAGCCGAAAAAAAAAATTGAAGTGAAAAGGCCCACAGTGCCTGTCCAATACAGCACTAGCGCGCACAACAGGTGTCTCCACAATGGTATCCCTCACCGGCCTCCCTGATCGAGACACAAACCTCAGCATCATACAATACCAATAGTGGTGGCATACTGGTACTCATCAAGATGGCGGGGTTGCATCCCACATGGCACGTCCAGTCCTTGATCGCGACTAGGCAAGTTAAAAAGCTCGAGTGGAAGTAGGGAGTGTCGGCTCGAAGGCCGTTGAAGGGTTGGAGCGGGGAAATGTGTTGCTATTTTCTTTTCTTTTTCTTTTCTCGCGGAATAGAGGCAAGCCCAGTGAGTGTCAGATGCTTTGTCGATAGAATACGAGAACAAGTGTGGGGACACCGACAGGCTGACCATGTTATGGTAGTGGGGGAAGCCCTTTCCACCACTTTTCGGCATGACTGGCGTCTGCCGAGGGGACCGGTTGTTCTTGTGTGTTTTTCTGCTTAGACTGATTTCCACAAGCGTGTCTACGGCAAGTGCCCGTGCAGGTAAACAAAATTTGATATTGAACTGCAATAAATAAGGATGCCCTATACATGTACTTGTATTCCCCAGGTACGTAAGAAGCCCTTCATTCAACGCCTTTTCCCTTCTATAGTATCATAGTTGGCATCACAGAAATAGTAATAATAAATAGAAATTTTAGGGGAGGAATTAACTTAATCCGTGTTGCTCTTCCTCCCGCCAGCCCTTTTCCTCATCAATTCCGCCAGTGGCACGTCATCGTCGTCATCGTCAACCCCGTAATCCGCTAACGTCTCGCCCTCCTCGTTCATCCATTTTGGGGCTATTACTTGACTGTTGCCGCTACTAATCGCCGAAGTCACCGTAGCGTCCTGAGGTCCACTGATCCCTTCTCTTCGTTCCATATCTTCTTTCTGCCGTCTCCTGACGCCCTCCGCCCAATCGCCGCCATCGTTCGTCACCGCTGGCATCGGGGCATTCGCGCCCATCCAGACTCCCTTGTCTGGATCCAAGGGCGGCCATGTAGCACTCACAACTTCGTAGCCATTCACTTCCCATTCCAATCCGCCCTTGAGTTTTAGTCCATCGCTCCCTTTGATTTCCACCCCAACCTCCTTCGTTCGAGAAAGCGGCCAAAACCATCCCAAGATGTTAGAGCTACCGCAAAATGCCGAGCAGAGGTTATCCCAAATGCCAATATCATAGGGGAATTGCTGTCGACGAACGCGCTTCTGTCGAACGAGGGCATTGTGTCGATCCTGTTCCCACGTCTCGATAGTAGTATACCCTTCCCCCGTCGACCACAACGTTCGAATGAACAGAAGCGAGAGTGAAAACGCAACGAGGAGATCTGTAAACAGCAGCACCGCCAAAAGACACAATCCCGGGAATGTATGCGGCGACATATACTAAACACATTAACTCCTATCCTCCAACCTTGCCAAGTCAAGCGAAGTGAGGGCAAACAAACGCTGGGCAAATCCCTCCGAACCCAAACCTCCCACCCCCTCTCAACCAACAAACAGAACAACCAACAGCAAGTAAAAGCAGAGTATCCCAAAAACTTCAAAAAGTGCGGGAAATTCCTCCAGCCGACACAATTATTCGTCCAGGGGCAATGGTGATCCATACGAACCACACACACACCGCAAGTCTTGCAATGGTGACATCGGGGAGGCTTGTAAGCGTTGCACTTCCGGCACCACTTCGCGCCGCGGGATACCAGGCTTCGAGTTTCCTCCCTGGCGCTACCGTCCTCGGCGTCGGCGTTGTCGAGGTCGATGTCTACGGGCGTCCATGTTACAGGCGGACTGCCCGGGGAAGTGAGGATGCTGCGGGCGTAGGTTATCCAGATGCAGGCTACGCAGATGTTGAAAAGGACGTATTCGGGCTCGGAGAGGTGGGGATATAGGATAAAGTATTGGGACGCGTATGCGAGGAAGGCAATCAAGAGGACTACTCCTACAACTGCTAGGCGGGAGAAGGAGTGGTCCAGCATAGTTGTAGAGCGGAGATGGGGAGAATGGTTGTCTTGGGGCTGGTGTATCAAGTGTCTCCACAGTAGGAGTGGCTTGGCATTTGAGCTTCTGTGCCGCAGGTATTTACGTCTTCATCATATATCACTCAGAAATCGTCCCAAAGTTAAGCCCTGGTACAGGTGAGGGTTCCCTTGATCGTGTCATGATATGATAGTACCCGGCGAGACCTCTAACAGCGCCAAGGTTCCCGCCACTTTGAAGGATGCTGAGCAACCCTCGACGTTTGACGGCACTCCGTAGGGGTGCCTCACAATTGAGGGATACTAACAGCTTAATGAAACATCTATTAAAATTCGATAAGAATTATGTGCGACAAAACACCAATTCCACGAATTAAAACCTTCCAAACCTATCCCCATCCTTCACTATCATACCATGGTGTTTTTATATTTGTTCCACTGCTTTTTGGCCATATCTTTCGGCTTTCTGTGGACTGTTCACGGTTTGTTCAACCTTCTTCACTTTTCCCCCCGGCCCCTGGCCCACCTTTTTAAACTATCGATCTGGATTTCCAAGAGTATACAACATGGCCCTGCTAAATTTACTGTATGGTAGCGATCGTCATATCGCCCTCCCCCTCTACCACTCCGTAATTTCCCATAATTTACCCTTTGGGCGAGCACGGTAGATAAGTTCTTCCGCGCCGTTCCGCAAATTCAATTTTTCGGTGAAAACTTCCACCACAGGGTATCTCATCTGCGCCCCCCTTCTGCTAGGAGGGCACTTGCCTACAATTGTTTGCTCCGAACTACTATGGTGCAGTCCCCCCATTCCAGGCTGGCCAGAAATGGATGTTACAAGTACCATACTATCCTATGAGCCCGCGCTTAGTCCTCTATACCAGATGTACTGTACTAGGCGAGGAATAGGAATAGTCGAGCCCAGACTCAGTGGGAGAGAGACACATTCATACGCAACATGTTCTACTACAACTTCTCATGGACGATCTAAGCTCTCCACCCGAACCACAAGCGCTATACCCAGAAGCATTCCCGGAATTAGCTTCGTCCAATACTCGAGTGTAATGATAACATATGGTGCTCTGGATATCTTAGGGGCCGTTTGGTTCGAGGTAGTTTTGCTGCAAATTGCAAACTAACCAATCATGGCCCTTAAAAATGCATTATGTGAGAAAGCTTTGAGAGATGCTATTGGTCAGTTTCCGAACCGCGGTTTCGCAACCAGACTTCATTGCCCCAAATACCCCTATCAAGGTTAAATCAAACGCAACTATATCTCTACTTCACTTGAAGAGTTTGTATTATATTACCATTTTGGGAATATCCTAATACTGGAGCGTTCACAGGTCCGAGAAAAAACCATTGTTCCGGCCAATGAAAGTTGATACAGATCACAAAGTATCCGCCTTATTTATCGTACCTTTTTTCCTCCGACCATTTCTCATGGAATCTCACTCGATTTCCGTGATTGTGATGTGTAGCGAATTGCAGATTTCAGCAGCGGAATATTCGATTATCTCACTACAACTCGGTGATACGAGAACAAATACATCCTTTCATATAGCCCAAATCATGTCCACACCTGCGCACCAGACAGACCATCTTTCCTGGACCCAAAAACTTCCAAACAAGCATCGACAAGTGACAAGGAAGGGAAGGGTGGACCAAGAGAACTAGAACAAAGAAAGGTTAAGCAATAAGGAAAGCACTAAATGAAACTCTTGGTACGCACTTTCCAACATAATGGTAAAATGTGGTAAGCTAGTGAGAATTCTACCGACTTCCTTTCTCTACCATACAGCAGCAATCTTGGCTCTTGGCAGTCGGGGGTGAAGGATATGCTGAACGGTACCGGTCCTTCATGATCCCTGGTGTAGTACAAGTATCTGAGGCTCTGCGTGTGTGGGAAAACTAGTAAGAATGGAGTAGGTGAATCACCCTCAAAAAAAAAAGTGCCGGGCACTTTTGTAAGCCAGATAACCTCTTGCTGTTGTGCTACGAGAGCTAGAAGCGATGGTATCGGTCAGTCGGAGAAGGGCACATTTGTAACAATCGGGACCCATGTGATGTCTGAATGTCCGGGATAAGGTGACTCATCGGTACAGGATGTCCTCAAAGCCAAGGTTAAGGCAATTACATGCCGCTTCTCAGGTCCCAGGAAGCGCAGCGGTAAAGGGTGAACATGCACGATAATCTACCGGTAGGCAAGGTCGGTTCACCTTCGACGCGAACCTCTTTGTATTTCCTTGTGTGACTACGAGTCTCGATGAACTCGACAAGAGAGAATCCCAATACTTACAGTAAACAATTGACAGCAAAAACTAAGCCAACCAAACACCAAAGGAACTCCAGCGCAACCCGCCCCGTGGGGGTCCCTGTGTCTCTCTAATATCCTCTCCCCCTCTCGACAATGTTAAACATGCTCTCGCCAGCACTCAACCTGCAGAGGCTCGCCTCAAACAGGTCCACAACCCTGGCAAAATGATCTTTACTAGAGCCACCTATATGCGGAGTGATGACTACATTCTTCATATCCCAAAGCACACTATCTGTGGGTAAGGGTTCTGGCTCTGTAACGTCTAGTGAAGCCCCGCCCAATAAACCCTCTTTCAAAGCCCTAGTCAACGCATCATGATCGATAACACCCCCGCGCGACACATTGATGACGTAGGCCTTCCTCTTCCCGAGTATTTCGAATTCGGCGGTGGATAGCATACCTCTTGTCAAGTCGGTGAGTGGTAGTGAGCAGACGAGAACGCCGATTCCAGATAAGAAGGTGTGTAAGCTGGGTTTGTCCGTGCCCGAAAACCAAGCATCTGGTAATTCGCCCTTTTGATCTCCAGTCCCTGGGAGAATGTACCCTCGATCAACTCTGGATTCAGGTGTTTGTCGTGGGAACGCAGTATATGCGTGTATCTTCATTCCTAACCCGCTGGCGACTCGAGCAACTTGTCTGCCGATTGACCCATATCCGAGGATCCCGATTGTGGTGCCTAAAAGGTCTTCCGGAAGGGAGTATTTGCTGTCGTTCCAGATGTGGGAGCGCTGCTGAGAGAGTAATTGGTCGAAGGAATTGTGGATTGAAAGGAGGGTTAGGAAGACGAGCTCGGCGATCTTGGTACTGGTTCAGTTAGATAGGGGGGTGGAGACGGGGAGCTGCAGGCTAGGTACCTGTAAATCCCACTACTCGTGCAAAAGGTAATCTTCGTATCAGTATACAGAGGCTGCCCTACTACATGATCGAAGCCAGCAATCGGTAATTGAAGAATCTTCAAATTCGGAACCTGCTTTATCTTCGGGAGTGTCCAATCTACAAGCAATACAGTTGCTTGTCTTAATAACTCTTCCGGAAAACATTAGCGTCGTAAGCGCGGTACTCTCGGCGAACTGGTGTCCCTACCGCTAAGCCGGGGACTATCATCAGGCATGGCAAAGTGCCATTGCCCATCCGGCTCCCCCAAAGAGTAAAAGTTGAACGCACAATTGGGAAACTTCTTTACAAGCCGGTCATAACCCTTAGGGGGTTCTTTCCGTGAGAGGGCGACGAGTATATTCTCCACGAGATCGGTCTTCGTGCCACCAGTTGACGGTTGTAGAGTTTCCTTCATGGCCTTGGAGGAAGTGGGGTTGTTGGGGTTTGATCGGGGGGGGAGGGGGGGAGGGAACGACCAACGTTTGGAATGCGCTAAAGTTCTGGCCTCAAGGCTTATAAGACAGTTCAGTTGTGGTGCATGAGCTGGGCACGTTGGGGGTGGGGGTGTGTATCCAGAGAAGTGTTTCCTTTATACCCTTAATAAATGTCTTATCTGTTGCGGGTAGGGAGTAGTCAATGTGTGCGGTTGTCGTGCTGAATGCGAGCATGGAGGGTATAAAGGGCTCACTTTTCAGCATGAACAGTATTCCAGTATTAACTTGGATTTGATTCACAATTTTAGGGGGTGTTTGGTACCCCGATGTTTGAGTGGTGTGCATTGACAAACATCTTGATAGATTGTGGAAGTTGTGGTCGAAGAAGGAGAAAATTAATAATCAAGAGAAGAGGTTAAATCCTAATTAAGCAACATTAATTAAGTAAAACTGGTATGATACCGGTATTAAAGCAGGGTTTATGAACTGAAGGTCACCCTACAAAAAGGTTGTTCCCAAACTGCAATTTCGAAACTGCAGAAGCCGCTCTTTGGAAACAGCATGCTGCCAAACACCCTCTTATTGAATACCGATACTGGTGCTATGCCCATCCAAGTCCTCTTTCACTTCGATGACGTTGAACTCGGCGATCCAAAGAGAGGTAACAGTTCATTGTACTGTGCCAGTATTATACTCGTAATTGAACGAACACGACCAGTATCGCATGACACTGAAAATCCGGGAAAAAAAAATAAACTTTGGTTGTAACTTGTGCAATAGCAGTCGTGTTCACAATGATCATTCAATCACGAGTACAAGGGTCAGGCATTTAATCATGGTACAGTGCAGTAGCAATGATGTCAACTTGATTCCAACGGTACAGTACACCGGTACAAACACCACAAATAAATCCTCCTTCTCCTTCACAATTCTGTTTGCCTTGGCTTGTGTCAGTGTATGATACCAGCATTTCACCCAAAAGAACGTCAACTATCCCTATCGCTGTACCATACTATAAATACCTGACCCTCGTGCAAGTATTAGCCTCTGCATTACATGGTCCCCCACGTAACCGCTGGTTAGGATAATCTAAAAAGTGACAGGAAGAGGAATGCCGTTCAATCAAATTTATTATCCTGGTATGATACTGTGCCAGAGGGTTACCCGGTCAACCCACCCCGAACAAGAACACCAACTCATAATCACTGCATCATGACACACCGTGTGGGTTTTCTTCTGTCGCCACAAGCATTTGAAGCCCCACGTAGTCTATAGGCCGTATGATAGGATCTCATTGATGGTGTATTAGGTATGGCGGAACGTCAGATGAGCTGGGCAGCCAGAAAATAGGCAGCAGAAACTGCGGTGCTGTGTTTGTCGCTCCATTTGTTCCGATTCCCTTGAAAAATTCTCAAGCTGCGTGTTTCTGGGCTGCCTGGTCTCGTGCCTTTCTTGTTCTATCAAGCTCTCAACACTGTCCTGTACCGCCGGTCTCTGAACTTCCAACCTATCTTGCAGACCAGAGCCGGTACTGGTACCGCTGTTCATACGGAACTGGCGTGGTGGGACTCCCTTCACCGTACGCAATAACCCCATATTGCGCTATAGTAGAAAGCTTGGGCACTAATATTGATCCTTGCACAACCTTGGGATTTGTTGGTACAGTTCTGCCATCCCCGGACCTTGGTCGATACACTAGTCAAATATTAGTTGCAAGCATTCGAATTGTTTTGGGAATCAATATTAGTGCTCAGGCTCTCCAGTATTGGGAATCCACTGTACTGGTGCTTTAAGACTCAGGAACAAGCGCTCGCACCGGCAGGCCATGATGGGTTAATTTAGTCGGAAATTGATGCACAGAACAGTACGCACACTAAACGGAATGGTATGATATCACCATCACCACCACCGCCACCACCACCGCCATCCCCCGCAGGTTTTTGAGCACGGTCTTAAACAGCAATAGGCTTTCGCATATGCAAGTGTGGCGGGGGGGAAGCGGGGAACGACGTTGAATCGCGATTCGTTTTAGTCTAGTGCTGTAAACCACAGGAACGATTCTTGAGTAGACAAGTGAGCGAAGATCAAACAGTCCCTAAGGAAAGTGTCTGAAACAATTTTTGGATTTTGGATGATTTACCGTGCTGGTACAGAAGTCTCCAGGATAGAGGGCTGGGGTTCTTGGACAAGAGTCATCGTTGGCGACGCAAACGGATCGCACAACAGTCATAGCCATGCCACCACTCCGTACCACAATCAAAAAAAGGTCAATGAAGAAAAGGTGTTTGGGGGGAAGAATGGCTTGGATGTGCACAAATTTCGCCGAGATGGTGCACTGAGTAAAAATACCTACTGGATGCTTGCTTCAGCCTACCAATTGTTAATGATGGAACCTCCGCGAAAGGCTAGGCAATTGTGCATAAGGCGGGTGACCGTGTTCCGGCGGGAAGCGACTGCGGAAAATGTTGATGGGTATTGTCCGGAAGGATAGGCAGTTAGCTATAGGACAGGTGGATGTATTCATGTAGAGGTGAACTGAAGGAAAAGGAACGATGGAAAGAGAGCGAGCGATAGCTAGAGAACAGGGAGCAAAGGATAGAGGATTCTAGTCAATTAGAATAGTTAGCTCGTCGTTTTCTTATGGGGGGTTTCAGAGAATATTTTTACACTGTGTTTTGATGGAAGACTGCAGGAAGGCAGAGACTCATTCGGTGAAGAGGTGACTTGGCTTTATGTTTTATATTTTTAGCTGTCTTTTCCGTCCATGTCTTGAGAGCTGAGTTAGGCATAGCTTTTGCTAAGATCAATATCATCGAAGTCTGCTTTTACCAGCTGCGCACGATAATATGGCCAAGACCAATGATATTAAGGCACTGTCCCGGCTTTTGCTGAACCCAGAACTGATCAAAACAAAGAACTACCTCTTGCAGTTGCTATCGTTTAGTTATTACCTCCAAACAACTCTAATAGGAGTACTATATGGGAAGGTAGGTCTCAAGTTTGGGACCACACTAAAGTAACTTAAAGATTCCGAGACAAATCGACAGCAGAAAATAGAAGATGGTACAAGATCAGGGTGAGCCTACTGAACATGTTGGATCCTGTTAACTGACATTTGCAATTCTGTTAACCTGTCAAACTAAGCCTATCATTGGATTATGGGCTGCTTTCCGCTAATATTCTGATGCGCATTTCACATGCTTTTATGGCATCCACTAAGTTACTAAGGGCTGAGTGACACATACCGCTCTGAAATAATTATCCTCCACAGATGTCAGACTGCTCCGGCTATTTTTCTGCAATCTCAAGTGTTTAGGTGCTATATAAATCCAACTACAGGAGTCTAACTACTCAATATTATTCACATACTAGTAGCAAACTACCATGTGAGCCAGAAGCCCAACCAATTTCAAACACTCTTACTCATGTGCATTTCGTGTACAGTACATACATGGCTCAGCAGGCTCTTTACTCTTATCACCCCCCACCTAAGTGTATTATGATATACGTGTGTTCATAAGGCTGTCTCAATAAGGTGCTTCGGCAAGTGGCCTGATGGGCACTACTCATGGCCAACACCCCAAAACCATCTTGTGCACTTAGGATCCTCCAACAACTCTCAGTAACCTCGCAGGGATGGGGCATGTTCTGGCCTTATTCGCGTACTACATCTGCCTGGAGATACCTCGAAATCTCCCAGGGTATCAACTATCATTTTTGTCCCCGAACTCCACTGTACCACACCGATATGAGCCATACGGCTTACAGTCAACCTCGCAGTCACGGAACTCGAAAATACGGATGCTCCGCTGTCCCTTGTGAGATGCTGTGAATTCAAAAATGGGGGGAAAAAATCACAGCAAAACTTGACCCGGTGTCCAGGATCGCTTGTTGTATCGGCGGATTCCTTGATTTTGATTTTAGTCATCAGAGATAGCGAGGTGCTACTGGACTGTCCAGTCAACACTGATCTTGTCCTAGACACGTGGTGACCAGCTCGCAACCCATCGGACAAACCGCCGGGAATGGAAGCTTCCACCAGCGAATGGCCCGGGGCATTACAAAGCGCATTTTCGGAGCCGGGGTTCTGACCGTAGTGGCGATATCGTGCGGGAGACGTTTTTGCACAAGACGGAGATTGTTTTTCTGCTTAACCTAAATTAACTGCTCCCTAACTTTCTACCGGGTAGAAGGGTAGGGACCCATTAACCGGAACAGACAAGGATGTATTTGGCTGGTTAAACTCAAATAACTGTTCCATAACTTCTTACCGGACCTTGTACTGTCCTAGTACTTGTACCGGTTTTAAATAAATCCCGAACACTAAAACTCCAGGCCATCAGGGAGAGAGCATTTTTCGTGACTTGTCGTTCCTGCCCTTGAACACATCTGCGAAATGTGCAACTCACTAAGCCTCACTCGGCCCTGGAAAAACAATTAGTCGGCTGAGTGGATTGCCAACAATAGCATACGGTAAGTGTTCAAACTCCGAGTCGTTCAATACTCATCACCGCCGATGTTTCGGGGAACTCCGGGAAAAGGCTCGAAATCCCCACCAGCCCTCTCTAATCTCCAGATTCATTGACAAAAGCTCCTCATGAGGATTAGCATTTTCAAGACATGGTACAGCACAAGTTCAGCCCACCGCCCGTAGGGGTATTAGACCCCACATTAGCTAGGATTCGCGATTCTGTTAACCCGTGAAACTAAACCTATGGTGGGCTGACAGACTTATTTCATTTGAGAATCTGATAGAGCCTTATGGTGCTGTACGGTAGCTGTATTGGCTTGGTTCGGAGATTATTATAATGTCCCGCGATGAGAGAGAAGTTAGACACTGGCTCAGGAAGGCATTTCTATTCGATATTAGCATTATGGAGATTCGCTCTGCGGTCACGAAAATAGTAAGAATTTCTAAGTTCGGCCTAGCCATTACAAAATCCATCGATTCGTGTTGCGGGATTCCCATCTTCCAAATGTCCTAGATATCGTACGTAATTGATAAGACAAGGTCCAGCCCTGCCCCATGCCAACGCTTGCAAGCCAAAGATACTAAAATCCTTGCAGAAAGGTAATAGTCTGTGCTCTTGGAGAAGTGTTATAAATGGTGTGACTCACTTCGTCAGGCCGAATAGTGTCTGTACCCATATACCCAGCCTACCAATGGGTCCTCACGATTGTTGTTTCTGCTCAAGTCTCGTGGTTCATCCATATAATTTTGTGACAGGATATCAGCATATGCTCGTACTCACCTCAAACCTAGCCAGTAGAAATATCCACCATGTTTTGAAGGCTAAATAAAACAACGATAGAATGTTTATCGGATGATATATTTTAGGTTGAAATAGGAAAGTGTGAGATATTGTAGGAGCTCCTGCCATGAAAAAAGAAATCCCCATTAGGCTCTGACGAGGTTTTGCCAATTTGCCAGCCGAGCAAATACTCCTGTGTTCCTTAATGAATACCGGTAGGGTAGATGCGATTTTCAAAAAGCAAGGTCTATGACTGTGGTCTCTCCTCCTTTAATTCGTCAAATAGTACCCGGGTTCCCAACTTCTCGGTCCCGAAAACTGCTTGATGCCTTCCAAATTCATGCTTGAGCTCTAGGCGTACAGTAATCGAGCATATACGCCCTCATGTATTCGTAGCTAGCGTGATAGACAATGGGCTGCCAGGGACATCACCGAATATGTGGGGACCCGCGAATATTCAGGGGCACTATCGTCGACGATCACACCCCCACAAAATACTAAGGAATAGGCCCTCACATCGATATAAAGAGAGGATTCTCCGACCTATTATATTGACAGATATGAGCGAGAGCCATCACTTGAGACAAAGAATTTCCCCTCAACCGCCTTCGCTTCTCCTTGCCCCTTCTCAGCTCTTGGTCTCTTTAATCCTCTCCCTGCCTGACCTCCTTACAGCTTGGCCGCCCATCCAAGTGTAGTACCGGTAGAGCGTCAAGATGGCCTGGCCAGTGATTTCCCCTAGTCGCTTCATTTAAATAAAATATGCTCCAAACCTATGGATGCTACCATTGGCAATGGCGCAATAGCTTCAGAGTGCAGGGTTAGAGGCAGGAAATTTCACAGCTCTCGTGCCTAGAGTAACCGCAATAGTGAAATATGCTCTCTAGATCCCTAATAAAAAAATTTGTCACACGCACCAAAAAAAAAATGGACGCTCACAAGAAACGCTGCCTTCCAAACTCTGGAGTGCCTCAATCTCGATATTGACTTCAATATTCACACACAATCACTCGAGAAGGATCCCAGAGAGGGGTCGTCAATCCAAGCTCATTGCTGCGCAAATGATGATTACATCGGGGAGATAATTCGTAGCAGCCAGAAGGCTCGAGGGTCCCCCACTACAAAAGTGGAGGCGATGTTTTTGCGGTGCGACGCGATTGTGAATATCAGCATCTTTACTTCTTTTTTCGACTCGTATTCGAAGGCATCCTTCTCTGCATAACACTACCAGTACTGGTACTCCTTTTACCGTAGTACCCGCACGGGGAACTCCCCAGATGCCATTACCGGCATTTTCACCAAATACTACTCCAAAACACCCAACTCAAACGCGATACTGTACCGTAGCGGGGGTACCAGGAAACGCTTGCCTATTCTGACGAAGTAAGCTTCGATTTTACGGTCACAAGTTTTTCTCGCCCCTGGCGAACTTGAAGTCTGCCTCATAAGTAATCTCAAGGCGCATTCAGAAAATTTGCCATCGCGGTAGTGGTACAATAGGTTGGTGTTACGTTGCACAGACCATAAGAGCCTCATTTCAAGCTGGACACGGGGTTCGCTTGTTTTACGCGGTGAATTCCGTTGCTCGGCGCTTTTCCATAGCTGAGGTATATGCCGGCACAAGTAAATGGTAAACCATGGCGCTTTTCGGAGGTAAGCTACCCAATTGCTCACTTCATACTAGGTTGGATGCCGACAAATGACCCGGTGGTGTGTGTACTCTAGTAGTGCTGGCCGACATCTCAATTGGCGCTGGGCCATACTGTACTCGAGTACCAGTATCTTACTCGATTGCAAAAATAGTTCAAAAAATTGGTGGCAACTCTGGTCTCAGGTGCAGGCTGTCGTAACCCTAAACCAATGCTTAACCTGACATCACTAAAAAAAAAATACCCTCCACGTTGCAGGGAATTGATGGATTCCTATGCCCGTGCTGTGTCTAAGCCTTAAAGTGGTGCTAGTTGTGAACCATAAGATGCAACACACAGGTTAGAGATTTCTCTCTCCTTACTCGAGTAGTATGATACTGGCAGTTGCACCTTGCATACGCATATCCCTTAGTACTCGAGTAGTTCTGAAACTCCCAAATTCCTAGCCAGGCACCCTAAGCCTGTCCGAGAAGGACTCGAGCTGTGTGGTGATGTTCTGAGGATATTTACGACCCAAGGCACTAAGATATTCGAGCACTGAAAAGATTGAAAATCCCATCCTCTGATTATCAAATCGCTGCCAAATCTGGCCTTAGCGCGCCTAGCTATTATTTGATCGATATGAATTAAATCGTTTCAAACGGACCAAAGGGTACACAAAGGGGGCTGAGACAGGCCATGTGAGAGTCAACCTGCGCGTTCAGGACAACGGAGAGACCTCATATCACACACTGGCCAGCTGGCCAGCAGAAACTTCAAACCAATGCGCAGCCTCAGGAACAACAACCCCCGAAACGCGAGAAAGGGAATACAGTAATCGAGGCAACATTCGCGCAAATAACATCCTTTAAATGCAATGGATATTGCTCTACCTGAGTCTACCATACCACACTATTTACACGAGCACTAAAATGGGTCCAATAGATATTCTTTCCACCCTGGTGGTAAGGCCGCAGATTAGTTCTGGGTAAGTATTACCGACCCGCCAGATAAACACTGCGCTTCTACGAGTACCGGTACTACGAGTACCCAAGGAGCCTCGAGCACAAAGCCCCCGATTGGTCCGTGCGCATGGAGTCTTCTACTCGAGTAAAGTGCTCTTTTAGCCCCGTGGGATAAGACTCCAATCCAAAATGTACTTTTATCAGTTTTGTACAGTGCATTTCGCTGTACTTCTACGATGACTTGATCCAGTCAGGACCACCCCGCACTACCCTACCTGTAGCAGTAGTATTGGTACGCATAGGAAAGTTAGTTAACCGAGGTTAACCTGCCAAGTGATCCCTTTCTTGCACGAAAACATCCCCCCGGGCACTACTACTTACTTGTGCTGGTATTGGTTAAACAATTTTCACGAGACATCTATCTCCTTCGAAACAGCCTCTTATATAAATTTATTCCACCTGCCTGATCGATTGGTGTGGAGCGGGTGGATAACAGAGCTGTTGTTATGACGAATGAACACTTTTTCGGCCAGCACACCTTTTGGAGTAGATCATTGGTTACTAACTCATTCAGAGCACCATGCTCGAGTAACAAGAACCAACAAGAGGGTTTAGTGAACACTTACCCCAGATTAGCCCACAAAATAATCCCTGACTTGTGCGAGGATGCCCTCCCGGGCACCTATACTCGAGTGCACTTATAGGCCCCCCCCCCCACTCCCGTGAAGTGTGAGTGAGTGGAGTGGCAAGCTTTCATTTCTTTTACATTGCTAAACCTACGCGTGGCGAGGACTATCGCGAGGTGAATGGGGTGCGAGATCAGGTGATTGGAGACACGGCATGTCGGCCGATTACAAAGAGAGCAGGTGGGTGGGTGGTGAAGTTACAGCAAGGCCCTGCGCATACTATGATACCACAACTCATAGAAGGTAAATTTACTGGAAAGCTCATGACCGGATGCTTAGGCTGCTGTGCTTTGCTTGTAAGATGGGGTGCCCCCCCCCCCCCTGGGAAGAAAAAGTTCGTACATACAGGACACGGAATGGTGGTTGTTTTGTGGCGATAGATAAATTGGCTAAGAAATATTGTGCCTTTTCTCTGCCAAATTGAAACATTGGTGATCAGCTACCAAAAATACCTTTCCAGCCCAGCTATCTGGCACTGTGGTAACTCGTACTGTGTATCATACTATACAGTACAACCACGTGCCTTCGGAACCCTCAAAATATCCTTCTCTTCACCCATCACTTTGGCCCACCGGTACGCACCGTAATATACGAAAAAAAGGCTGGAGTCTCGTTTGTGCGAAGAGGTATAGTGTCTTTTACCAAGTTAAGTTTTGGGAAACAGAAAACATGTAGGTCCGCCACCAGCCCTGTCGCCCCCCCGCCACCTCCCCTCATGCTAGTGCCAATCCACCATGTTGATCGGTGTCTAGGACCTTGAACTTCATTCCAATTACCGGTATCTGTATCCCTTCTCGGCTGCCTATTCTATAATACCAGCCACCGAGTGAGCAAGGATGATCAGGGCAGCAGGCGGAGCACCCCCTTGATTACTCTTTTCACTGGCCCTCAGCATGTACTCACCCAGATCGATTACGTTGCAGCAGGCAAGCGGACAATCGTGAGTCAACCACTACCACCATTACCATCACCATCAATACGGTGGACAAAATGAATGAGTCTTAACACTACCGTACCACTCAATTCCTCCGCATACCTCCTTCATTAAATTTTACTACTTGCTCCACTCCCCCCCCTTCTCCCAATTCCACCACTCTCTCAATTTCATCTACTTTATCATCGCATATCGAAAGAGTGTGGCGCGAGTATTAATCCTAACCTAGTCATCGATTTTCGGGGGAAGAAGGAGAAAGAAAAGAAGAAAAAAAAGGTCCCTCTACTGTATCCACCCACCCGCGGCTAAGCTCAGGTACTGTACCGGTACTAGCACTTGTACGAGTACGGAACAGTAGCGTACAAATATCATACTCGAGTAGGTTGTACGTGTATGTGTATATGTGTCATGCAAAGTGCTCAGCCTCGCGTAACCTGGTTCAAAGGTGCACTTTTTTTCTTTTTTTTTTCTTTTTCGTTTTCCTTTTTTTCCCCAGCAAAGACCATGTCGTGTACATATAAACCTTGGACTGCTGTCTATAGAGGCGAGGTGCTCGAGTAGAGGCTTGCGCAGGGCTGAAGTAGTGAGTGAGAGGGAAAAAATGACGAAGAATTGGGACAGCGTTAAGGTTAAGCTTCATGAGTTGTGAGTCTTGCGGAATCGAATCGGACAGTGGAATAATTGAGGTGAGGAATGGGTTGAAGGAAGAATGGAAGGCTGACAGGAAGTGGTGAAAAGATACATGGAGAAAAACCTCAAGCTCGATGATATGATTCGGATTATGAAGGAGTCTTATGATTTTAGTGCGAGGTATATAATTTCCCTCTTTTTTCTTTTCCTTTCTTTCTCTCTTTCTTTTTTTTCCTTTCGTTCTTCTGCGTTTCACCGTCCCCCATATTCTCTTCTCCTTCTCCCCTAGCCTCGTGTTTTTGGTAAGTGAGTTTCTATGCTGAGCATACATATATAGCCCCCGTGGATACAAGAAGAAATTCAAGCAGTGGGGATGGTTAAAAAATGCCCCGGTAGGATATAACCCCGCCCTCCACGGGCGATTTCACCCTTACGTACGGGAACGCATTTCATTGACGTTCGTAGAGAGATCCAGGGCGAAAGCCTTCTTCTAGACGAGCTGTCGCGAGTCCACCAGATGACAATTCGGGCCTGGAAATACTCAGCGATGTCGCGGCAGGAAGCCAGCACTCGCAGAAAGAATTTGCGAATGTTGTCGATGGCAGGGGGAACTTTGAGGTGTGCTGTCTGTTTTGTGGCAACATATCGCCCTAGAAGTTGGCTTTGCTTGGTTGGTTGCTGACTTTTGGTTGATTGATTGATCGATTAGCCGGTGCAAGCGACCGATGGATCGATTCCCATATACTACAATATGTGCTCGCCGATGGAAATGGCTCCGCAGGTTCCTGTCCAGACAGATACTGCCGGTGGAAGGGAAACTCCTGTAAATCCTTTTCCGCAAGCTTTACCGACGTCCCCTCAGCGGAGGGTGAGGGAACATGGAGGCAGGCCTTCCGCCCATCCCTATAGTCGACCACGACAAAGTTCGCAGTCGCAACCGGGACATCAACGTGGGCCGGGTAGTCTCGAGAGTATATCTGCTAGTCTCACGGGCATGGAGATCGATTCTATACCTACAGCGGCGTCAACCCCTATAGTAATGCATACGCCCCCACTGCAATCTCCGTCATACCCATATTATATATCCTCTTCCTCCCCAACTCCGCAGCAGACAGAGCAAACCAAGATTTCATCGATCCAACTATCAACTTTCAAAACCCAAGTAATCGACCCATCACTCGCCGAGTTCCCCACATATCAGCTCAACCCCCCCCGCCTAAAGACGGACTTTATAGACGAAATATCAAAAAAAGTGCTGCAAACGGCGCAGAAGTACCATCAGAAGAATGACTTTTGCTCAGCCGCTGTGATACTTCAGTTAGGCCTTAGCAAGATAACACTTATGACCGTTGACCCAAACGAGTTGTTTTCCCTGGAGCCGAGCCACTTATCATTGGCCCGGGTGATGGGTGGGTTTGTGGAGAGCGTGTCATGGGAGAACGTGTACCTCTTTAGAAACGGCTTCATGCTCGCTCTACAACTAAGCGCGAACTACGAGAAAATCGGGGGAATGCATTTGGCCATATACGTTCTCGAGCAGACGTTAAAAGCCGTGCTCATGTCCCGGGTCGGAATACTAACCGCCGGCGAGGACGAGGAGGAAACGCTAGAAGGAATGTTTGAATTCGCGGACAAGGACTGCAGCAGGGTACTCCACTCCATAGTGCGGATTAGAGAGCTGAAAGAGGGGGGCGACACATCAGAGCACAAGGCCATCATGGCCGGAACCTTCGGCATACTGGAGCGCTTTCTGGCAGATTGGGAAGGGGCTTTCGGAGTCCTTGGCGTGCTAAACCTAGGAGAGTTCCTCGACGGCCTGTTGAGCCTTGCGAAGAGGCACAAGATGGAGACAGCAGCAGTAGGCCAGCTCAAACAGATACTCTCCAAGGCCGAGAAAGTGCTCGTGTCGGGCGGTGGTTCCATGAGTGCCGCTGGGGACAGCGAGAATTTCCTTTGGATATCCGCGCGGTACTTCTCCAGGGTCTCGAGGAAGCTGTCGGCGTTGTATGAGTTATCCGGGCAAGCCCTGGCAGGGATTCACCTGCTCAAGCGGGCAACCCGGATAGTCGGGAGCAACCATGACGGGCGCCCGTCCAGGGAGGAAAAACGGGAAATGTTTGAGGCAACGGCAGCCCAGGCGCGACTGCAGGAGAACAGCGGCCTGTGGGACGCTGCAGATAAAGCATGGAAACAGTTTCGGGGCGTGCTAGACGAACGGGGGGAGGACTTTGAGTTGACTTTGAAGGTCGACGTAGCTATTGCCGAACTCCTCGCTAGGAACGGACGACAGGGTGAGGTGTTAGTGTTCTTGGAACATAGGATCAACGAGTGCTTGAAGTATAAGATGCTTGAGCAGCGGCTGCCTAGCACTCAGACGGCCCTTGATGACGCTGAGCCAATATTTAAGGCCATCTTGTCCCTGGCAAAGCTAAGGCTTCCCGGGACGGTAACCGCCGCCACTACTCCCCCGGCTCTACAGGCGTATTTTAATTGGTTGCTCGGTATCAGGGGATTGGATGGAAGCGAGAAAATTGCTATCGCGCATAAGACTCTAGAACTACTCACAGAACTACAGCCTAGTCATCCGAACCTGGCCTGCGCAGGCTTAATTGTATATGACGAATTTCTCCCGGGATTCATCGACCTCTGCGGCGTTGTTGGCCCATCACTCCCACAAAATGCCCCCCACCACACTGCCATCCTCCGCTTCTTGTCACTAATCTACAACACCGCTGGCAAAGACGACCAGCCGAGACCCACCATCTCCCACATTGTGACCGCGCTATCATTACTCTACGAAACGCACCTCTCCAGAGCTCAGACAAGCACTGAGATACTCCTCTATGTCCACAGCCTAACCTCCGTCCTCTGCAGCTCCTCCAAGGGCCGTCTGTGCGAGGAGTGCAAAGTGGATGAATTTACCACAGCAGTGGCACTAGCAGAGCACTACGAGCGCCAGGGCGTGGCTCAAGATGGCGCACGCGTAATAGCAAGGATCATCGACGAGGCAGAGTCCGAGTTCCTTATCCCGGCAACGAAAGGATGGGTAGGCTTCAGCTGGCTGAGAGTCCTCATGCGCATCGCAAAGTTCTACATGCGTCAGGGGCAGTCCGTCGCCGCGGTGGATATCCTCGAACGGGTGCACAGGGCCAGCATTGAGCTGGGTGATTGGGACCGCAGAGATCTAACCAGGAAAGTGGAACAATATGGGGTTTTTGATGAAAGTCGGAGGTTACTGATGGAGCTCGAACCCTCCTCTGTACTTTGTAGGTGTGTGTGAATATCAGGTTGATTATCTTCTCGCTTATTTTCTTCGTTCGTGTTATCCTGATGGCCTGGATGGAGTACGACTTTGTATGATAGTATGGGCGGTCCATGCCGTGATGGTGTAGAGATAATATTGTGATATCATACCGATACCGGTACCGGTACTGTACTCGAGTGCACAAGAATAATTAAGCTTTTTGGGCCAAGACTCGAGTGACGATTTATGAGGATAGGGGTTAGCACGCGGAGCCTCGGCTTAGTCGAGGCGATCGCTGCCAAAAATACTGTAGCCGCATTCTGAAGAAATTACGAGTCGAAAATTAGCCATCCCATCCCATCCCTTATTATACACCCCCTGCCGGTATGCCCGTTGCATCTTGGCATCCCCTTTTCCAGCACTGCTGCCCATGAAAAGTACGAAGTCTAGGTAGATTATATATGGGAGGATCGCGGTATGATACTTGAACAATCATGCCCTGCTCTGCTAGTATTTCGCCCTCACTACCGGTAGACTATGATATGATATCGCAATCCATCCATACGTAGACTATGGTATGCACCGTGCCCTGCAGTACTCGGGTAGAGTACAGTATCGCTATCACACTAGCTCAGTAACCTCCCTGGACCTTCATATACTCTGCAGCACAGCACCCACCGGCACTCACCCACTCACCCGCTCACCCGCTCATTCATTCATTCATTCATTCATTCATTCATTCATTCAGCCACTCTTTCCCCCTCGCTTTTGTAGCGCGTAATCTTCGTTCCTTTCTTCTTTTATCCGTTTCCCCCTAGAGGTTGTGTTGGTATCATCCTTTCTTGCTTCCTCACCTTTCTTCGAATGTCCTCTCCTTCATCCATGCATTCGTTGTACCATCCCAACTCAACTTCCGTCACAATGGTGCCCGCCCGCAACCGTGGTTTTCTAGCGAACCTCCGGGCTTATTACTATCGGGGCGGGAGACGGAAGGAGTGGAAGAGCACGCTGTTTTCTGTGCGGAGGCTGGTGGAGGCCGCGTGGATTGTTGTTTTGTGGTGGGGTGAGAGGAGGGTTTTCAAGAGTGCGATGGAAGCCTGCCAATGGGATAGGTGGGAGGACTGGGTATTGGCTCCTTGAGACCTCCCGAGGACAGAGGGAGGAGGGTGTGTACCTGGCTAATAATTGGCAGCCAGAGGGTGCTATGCCCCACCGAGCGGTCCTAATCGCTGATCCGCAGCTCGTCGATCCACACACTTACCCCCGCCGTGGACCATTCCTGTCCGCGACGATATTTTATACGGATCAGTACATGTCGCGGTCGTACGAGACTATCCAGGAACGGCTTTCTCCTTCCACGACGGTATTCCTAGGTGATTTATTCGACGGTGGGCGGGAATGGACACACAAGCAGAGCTCGCTCTATGCTCAAAAGCACCATCTACACGAGGACTTGATTCCTATTACGGAAGACCCACGAGGCGCGAAGGATTGGAAGTACTATGATGATAGCTACTGGATGGGCGAGTATAGGCGGTTTTTGAAGATTTTCCCAAGCTGGCCTTACCGAAGGACTGTCAAAACACTACCGGGGAACCACGACTTCGGTATGGGAAACGGTATTCGAGAGGGGGTGAAGGATAGGTTCAGAACATACTTTGGCAAGACGAGCGGGGTATTGGAAGCGGGCAACCACACTATCGTACTAATTGACTCTGTCTCTTTATCAAACGATAACAATCCAAAGATCTACCTACCAGCCCGAGACTTCCTCGATAGCCTCCCAGATCTCCTAACAACCCCACCATCACCAGCCCTCCTCCCGCACGTCATTGAGGAAGCAGCAAATCCCCTTTCCTCGCCCCCAGGTCAAGATTCCATCCCTCAAAACCCTACAATACTCCTCACCCACGTCCCATTATACCGTCCCGCCGACACCCCCTGCGGCCCGCACCGAGAATCCAAAGACCCGATCCTCATCCGCGCCGGTTATCAATACCAAAACGTCCTTCAGCCAGCACTCTCCTTGGAAATCCTGCAGAAGACGAATGCCAAGTACGTCTTCTCCGGGGACGACCACGATTACTGCGAAGTCGAGCATGCCGGTAACGTCAAGGAGGTCACTGTCAAGAGTTTCTCGTGGGCGATGGGCGTGCGGAGGCCGGGTTTCTACATGGTTAGTTTGTACACTGGCAATGCGTCGCCGGATACGGAGAGTGTTCAGGGAAGACTTTGTCTACTCCCGGATCAGTGGGGGGTATTTAGCGTTTACATTTTCATGCTCCTGGTCACAATTCTTGCTGCCGTGTTTGATTTCCGGAGGAGCAGAAGTGCTGCATTAAATTACAGGGGGAATGTGTTACCGATATCAAAGGGAGGCCCATATATCTCGAACACGTACAGGCAGTCGAGCGCGAAGGATAATGACTGGGGTGATGGCGAAGACGGGAACTTCAAGTACTCCAAGAGAAAGCAATATTCTACCGGGTGGAAAGCATGGGTGGTACACGTCGTTCGGGAAGTCTCGTTAGTCGCTGCAGTGGTGTTTGTATGGTATGCGTGGCTGATCTGGCGCTGGTGAATGGGCCCATGCCTGGAATGAATAAAAATTGGCGGCTGGGGGCGAGTGGAGTTTGTGGGGTTGGCGCATGAGATGCGCACCATATATTTGGATGGGGTCAGGATACGGTGTGGCCTAAGTATTTTAGTTATGGGTTTCTACATGTGTATTGCTTGTTTTTGGCAAAGGTTTTTCCCTTTGTCGAGTGATCTCCTGTGATTTTAATTTGGGGTTCTATCGTACGCTTGCACTCAAGTACCGGTAGTGCAGAGACTATTATTAATGAGATGCAGTCCACTTGGTGATGCTGAGAACTGCTGCACTCTACTGTGCCAACTAACTTAGACTATATCATGGTGAAAGCGTTTGGCTCCAAAGTTGGCTCCAAATTATGTTTCCATTACTTACAGTACTTGATAAGGTAAAGAAAAAAAAAAAAAAAGACAACCGCCATTCAAATCTACCAATACCAAACTATCGCAAAACCCTTCTACAAACGAAGCGGCAGACGATAAACATGAGAATGAAATCGAAAAGGATACAAGCCAGGAACCATATGCACAAGAAACCATCCCGTTAAATCGGGGTTTTTTTTTCCAGAAAAAAAAAGTAAACAGGGAAATTTTTACCGCACCGTTGTTCGCCGCCCATGATGTTATAGTTATACAGTACACACTCTCTGTCACTTAGGGGGATTTTATTTTTCAAAATTGAAGTTTATCCGGTGGCTTCATCCCCTGGGGCACCGCTGCCAGGAGCACAGCACTTTCCGTCAACGCACCCGTCTCCACATTCCAGGAGGCACGCCGCCTCTTCTTCTGCGCCACCTCTTGTGCTGCCTGTTCCGCTCGCGATCGTTTCCTCTTCTTTGGTGTATTCCGGCTGGATAGTGCTCGAGTGGATCCCATATGCATGTAGACATGTCCGGACTGCATTTGCAAGTTGCATGTACCGCCCACCGCCTTCGCATTCTGGATCGAAGGCGATCTGGATGTGCAAGCTTGCAATCATTTTCACGTCGCTGAGTTGCCAGATGTGCAATTCGTGGACGGATTCGACGCCTTGGATCGAGGCGATGTCTTCTTTTACTTCCTCCAGCGAGATTCCTTTAGGCACACCTTGTAGTAAAATTTTGGAGGCCGACTTGCAGAGTGGGAGGGCGGAGGAGAAGATTATCATTGTGATGAGCAGAGAGATGGAGGGATCTAGGAGGTGGCGCCACCAGATTGTCTCTGGGAGGAGGAGGAGAGCACCGGCTACTGACATTACGCCGACATTTCCGAGTGCATCACCAAGGACGTGGAGGAATACTCCGCGCATGTTGAGGTTTTGATGTGAATGCGAGGGCTTGTTTTCCTTGGGCTTGGCATGATTGTGGTTTTGGTGGCACGATCGCGAGTATGCCCGTTTGTGGCCTTTACCAGTGACCGAGAGGAGGGGAGTTCGTGAAGTCGGGGCATCAGAGTCAGAATCTGCCGATGAAATTACTGCCGATGAGGAGTTCTCCGTGTCACTAACCGCTGCGGCAATGACCTCTTGGCGGTTGCGGGCGGGGTGGACGTGAATGTCGGTTACGGGGGAAGCAAAATGGCGTTGGCGAGACCTATCAGTCGATCTTCTCCCCTTCTTTCGTGGGGCAGATGATGAAGACGGGATCGGCTGAGATAACCTTGCGACAACAGTGTCTGGGAGGATATCGTCGATATCGCCGCGATCATCTTCCGCTGGGTCGTGAATATGACCCCTTAGACCGTGTGTGTGCTTGTGGTGTTCGTGGCCCGCTGCTGCACTTTCCTCATCAACCAAACTACTTTCGAGGTCGTGTTCGTGCGAATTACCGCCGTGGGAATGGCCGTGATCGTGAAACAAGAATAAACCAAGGATATTCGAAGCAAGGCCAGCACTCCCAACGCCAAACACCAACCAGGGAGTAGATATCTCCTGCGGCTCAAAAAAGCGCTGAATCGCTTCCAAGAAAATCGAGAGACACAGCGCAAGTAAGAATACACCATTGATCAAGGCCCCAAGAACTTCAGCTCGTTGCCACTAAAATTCACTTCCGTCAATTATATAACTACGACCGATGAAGATGTGAGGACGTACCCCGTATGTATAGCTTGATGTGGATTTTTGTTTGGCGAGTTTAATCGCCCATAACGCCACCAGCAGCGAAAAAACGTCGTTCAGCTAACAACCCCCTTATGAGCTTCCCGATTCCAACACTAAAGAAGAGGGGTAATTCAAACCATATGAAAAGAATCGGCGACAAGCGCAAGGGAATGGACAGAGTATCCAACGATAATCTCCAAGAGGAAAAAGAGAGAGTCAATCACCAGCAGGGTGATTATCCTTGCAGAGCGGGAGAATGCCATGGTTGTTGTTGTGCTATTGTTATTGTTGTTGGAGAGAGGGAGCTCTGGTGGAGAGGTGATACCGTACCGGAAGGTTAAGTGTGGGGAGGGGGAGGGAGGCTGGCAAGTGCTGGGGTGTCACAGAGTAAAAAAGGAGACGAAAATTCTGGATCCCCGAGGGCTGAGGTGGAAGCAGATGGCTCAAGCTTAAGGGCGAAACAAGATGTTGGGCCTGAATTAGGGTAAACAAAGATTGATGTGGTATTTCATAGTAATTGCCTTGCGGAACAAGCGGATGGTGTTTAACGACGCTTGGTGTGGAGGGCGAAGGGAAGGGTGGAAGGGGGAAAGGGGAGAGGTGGAGGGCAAACAAGAAAGATTGAAACAGAGACCGTGACATGTTTATCGGTCCAGAAATATCTCATCACAGCGATTTATTCAGACTTCACCAACACGGCGACCCACACCCAGAGTTGGCTTAAAGGAGCCTAGCTCCATCTCGTCACATCATCTAACCTGTTGCGTCATGTTACAACCGTTCCCAGATCTTTGTGGATTCCCGCAGATCGTTCCGGGCGCTATACATACTCGAGATACCGGTATGTATACTCGAGTACCGGCGCTGTAATTCCCAGCACTTGCCTGTGTGGAAGGGTTGCCGACATTGTATTGTTAGAGCACAGTTTCTGTACAGACAGTACAAGTATACTCGAGTAGAGTTTTGGGAAATTCATGTACGGTAGCCATAGGATTCCTAAGGCGTCTACGTAACGATATTACAGGGCGTGCAGCCTTCCCTTACACTTTCTCCCCAGGCATAGCTATGGTACTTGTCTCTTGAGTTCGCGGTATGATATTCACCTCAGAGGGGCAAACACGTCTTCCTAGTTTGAATAACCCTAACCCATCCCCGGATAGTCTAATGCCAACTGATTTGAGTGACCATATCAGCTCAGTCGTGCTGAATTTCGGGGGGAGGGAATATCATCATGAAAATAGGGTCATAGATTATCAAGGGATGCTACGAAACTTGGGAAGCTGAAAGCTAAGGTGGTGTGGGAGTTTGCGTGAAACATGGGAGGGTGTTAGAGCAAGGAGAGCGGCTGATAGCGGGCTTATCTTAATCAGGTTGGTTGACAGATATTGATATGCCTCCATAAAGTTTGTCGTGTGGTACATAGTGTCTCGAATCCCCACCATTCCCCGTCCGCTGGCCCAGTATTTATCCATATCAGTGCTGTTCATGTTTGTCTTTTCAAGAATTTGCTGTATTGTGCTTCGCCACTCCCATTAAAGCCACCTCTAATTCGTCTTCGAGTCCAAAGTCATTCATTCGCCTCTTGCCTCCTCTTGGTTCATTGATTTATGTCCCCTTTAAATACTAATCATTTCCATCCTTTAGCCATCGACCATTAGTGATTTATAGGTTCTCTCAAGGCGATCCTACTTATTGGTTGAGGCATGTAGGGGTTATGGACAGCAATGCGTAACTATCACGAATAGCTTTTGTCGCACTCAATTGTTCTGGCGTGGGTTGCGCCGTCTGAACCTGCTGTGAATGGTGTTACGTCTTAAAAAGCGTTTTTAAATTAATTCAAGTTAGCGTCGATGTCTGGCATTCTGAGCCTTGCTCTCTGAATACATATCATAGTACTCGTACAGTACCGTAGGGGGGGGGGAGCACGAGATAATGGTGCAATTAGCCCTTCGCCGCCAAGGGTTATCAAACCATGTATTGTTTAATCGGTGCTCCATAAATCGGAACAGCGTAGACGATACGTAAAGATGGCTGAATGTTGCGCAGGAAAAGGGAACAGCGCAAGGTGATGGACTTCATGGCTTTAAAAACAAATCGCTGTGGAGGCGGGAAGATTGGGACCATATCTATGACGATTTGGTAGTGGGTACAAATCGTGGCATCTATTGCCCCCCATACCCATTTGATCCCATCGAGGGAGGAAAACTTGGTCTATTCTTATCTCTAGTGCTAGGGACCGAGTTCCTCCACCGTTCGGGCGTTAGTGCTGGGATATAAGTTTACTCGATGATGGAAAGCACTTAATGACGCGATGCGTTGCTTGTGCACGGCCAAAAGGTGCTCGTGTTTAGTGGGGTTGGCGACATCAAGTGTCCGGACACAATGGTGTTCCACATAGAGAGTTTTGGTGGACGGGTGTGTTAACTATGGGGAATTGTGGGGAATATCCTCCACATTTACTTTCCTTTGTTTTGCGATGGAAGGCTGTGGAGTGAGTGGCCTTCTACTATTGTATTCTATAGCAAGCAGAAGATGGCCTCTGGATGCAAGTGTTTTGATATAATTACTTTCGGATTTTCAAAAGTGTTTTCCTGAGTGGGAACGGCAATAACATTGATTATTATACAGTTTCCCCTTTTTGCGATCGGAAAATTCCATTTCACATTTACCCATTGCATACGGCTATGGCCATCCGGAAGTAGTTGATAAATATCGTGGGTGGTACTGCAAGTTAACCATGTATGAGAAAATTCGATATAGAATAAAAAGCAGCCAAGCATAGCGGATTACAGTATGAGAATAGAAAAAGAAAAAAAAGACAGAAAACGGCAAGTATCACAAGACCAGACTGGGATAGTGAAAGATACTAAGTGATGCCTTGGAGGCTTGGGGTTATCGCTCGTCTGATCTCTACTTTGTCAGCCAAGAGAAAATACTAGTTCATGCTGCTGGCTGGAACGATTGATGTGATGGTAAAGCATATAAATATTATCAAGGCGGTAGATAGGTGGTTGGCGCAGCCATAGAGTGGGAGGGTTCCCTTGGAACTCGAGCACTCTGTAGGAAATGTGGGGGAGGTATGGTCATAAACTTTGTTCTCTTCAACTTGCGCCCGTCCACCAAACTAAACTGGCGGTGAAGACAGGTGTGTATATAAAACATAACCAAAAGCATCTCGATCCTTCTATGGGCCGCCTCACCTATCTCCACGCATGCCCCTATTCCTCCCCACACTCCTCTGATAACAAAGGGAAGACATGTCTGGAGAACCTTTTCCGTAAATCACTAAAGCGCTAGAAAAACCCATCACACCCCCTAAAGGTGCTCTCGCAACTTCCGGAATTAACCACAGAATCCCATCACCCTTCACAGCTTTCAATAGTGTACATATCAGTGATGGAATTCCTTCCATGTGACAATTTCATAGTCCTTTTGAAGGGAAATCGAAAGATTGCATTATAATGGAAAGGTGAGTGGCGGGGCCGGTTGAATTTTCCGTTGGGAAAGCAGATCTTAACTAAGCGTAGCGGAAAGTGGGTGGGAGGTAGTCTACGAGTAGAGGTTGAAGTCACTTTGTATTTAAATTCTGTTCAAATCCGTACTTAAGGAAATCAACTGTCCGAACTAGGCCCAAAAGGGTGGAAATATAACATACTGTGCCATCAATAATATCTGCTGCTCTTCTGAATGTTTCCCCCCCCCCTACGATTGGGGACTCCGGATTTTCATTTTTTTTTTTTGTGCCTTTGAGCTAAAATACTTCAGTTCCCCATTTGACCCGGTTCCCGGTCTAAGATGCTAAATGGGGAAAGTAGTACTGCCATGGAAACACGCCACTTTTTTAGCTGCGCTCAACCTTTGGTACTGGGACGAGTTTTTCTGTGTTTGGTCTCACAGGGGAAGAAAAACCTAAAGGATAGCCCCGCTATTGGCTAAATTACTGACAGTCGCCCATTTCCATAAAATCCAATATTCTCTACGATAGCCCTCGTAGCCTTTCATAAGCGTTCACGTTCTTACACAGCCTACAGCGGTCTCTGAGGATGCGACTTCGCAACTATAAATGAGCTTCTCATGCAAAAGCAAAATGAAAATAATGGTGGGCTAACTTGTCGCAATGATAGAGGCAGGCCTTCTAGAATAGTGCCAAACGGGGGAGGAAAAAAAATAGGCACCAAAAGCCCCTTTCCAAGTCAATAATAAACCCTTTACGGTTCTAGGCTAACAATTTTCTCTCCTTCCCGTACTACGCCTGTGGCCTCGTTCCAGCGCTCCATCTGGGGCGAGTGATTGGGTATGATGTCGGGTATATCAAATGCTGGCACCAACAGTCTCATTGCATGCTATACCCCTTGTGGCATCTCCAGTGTCACGATACTGCTCCGTCGCAATCGCCCACACAAATAATCATTGGGGGAAAAAAATTATCTTCGCATCTTGTGCACACTGCGCAGATGGATAGGCACAGGAGCCAAGAAAATTGTGACAACGGCATTCCCCACCAAAAAAGCGGTGTCTGGAATCCCTTTGCCTGTACTCGCGCGGCCGAGTTGCTATCGGACACCCATATGGAGTAGTGATCGGCGAACCAATAACAAACATATGCCCAGCAACATACTTAATAATCATATACGATACAGGAAAACCAGAAAATTCTAACCATTGAAATTGTTATTTCCATCGTGAAGTATCACCCTTTGAAGCTTCTCATGAAATGTTTGACACTTTTGATCGATTACAGCCTGTGGAAGAGTTTCCCAAGTCCTCGCAAGTACCTCCTTCGCTTGCTCAACAGCCATCCTACTAGCTCCAATAAGCTGCCATGTAGAGACTTCGTCCTTTTGGTAGTCCCATATGGGTTCGATTTGATTCAAATCGGGCGACTTGGAAGGCCAATCCAAGGTAATTATACCTGATGACCTACGTTCATCGTAGTCGATTCGCTGGGCTGTTTGGTGACTTGGTGCATTGTCTTCAACCAAGTATAGATGTGGTACTCCGCGCATTTCTCTAATAGACTTCATCCAGGGATAGAGCTTCGGTCGCAAAACTCGCTCCCGATATGATACCCAATTAATTCCTCCTTTACTCGTAAATTCTAGCTCTGCCTCTTTAAACAACTGCTCTGCTTTTCTCTTCCTCCTTTTATTCCTTCCGGTTCGGCCCTCCTCTTGATTCTGAACTTCTATGTTGTTGTTGAATTCAGAAAGTGTTTGGTACTGCCAAGTTCCTGGAACTTGAGCTTGTTCCTGATTGAACTGCTGTCTCTCCTGCCGTGTTTGATTTTCGTGATTGACAATCAGTTGAAACTCAGCCTTCTCCTCAATCGTATCCGGTTCCCAGATATGATATGGACCTTTATCCCCATGAATGATTGCACCCCAGAACATGATCCGAATAGGTTGCTTTTCCCCATCCTTATCATGAATTGCATAACTATTGCGATCACTACCCCGATACCGTGACACATTACGCTGGCGACGAGGTTTTCCAAACTCAACCCACATCTCATCTGTGAAAACAATGGTATTGATAGCGATTTGTAGTGCCATATGGGCAAAGGCAAGACGGGCTTCGATGTGGGCGATCGATAGACTTGGCTTATGTGATGGCTTTCGTCGAAAGATATTATGTTGACTATGGAAAACTTGCTCCAGAGTTGAGCGCGCTGCTTTGATATCTAACTCCTGTGCAATCTCAGGAAATGTCTTTTGCCAGTGTTCCTCATCTTTTTGACTAAGGTCACGCAAAGCAATAGACTCCTCACAGCCCACTGGAAATCGCTCAGGATTTCCTCCTTTCTGTTCTTTATCCAAACAGGCAAGAACATCCTCGAAGTCTTCTGAGTCTGCTGCGCGGGTCTAATATTGAATATGTTAGAGCCAATACCTCTTAATATAAGTCTTTTAGCTATATACAAGTTGTTAAATTGAAGATGTGCTTTCCTTACTTTCAAGCAAAGCACATCATCAATCTGACAACTTGGGTATATTGAATTTGTGTCTAGAGATCTTGCCTTTGCTCGGTTGACAATACCCTCCACAGTGGACTTCTTCAGTTTCAGCTTTTCTGCTATCGTCCGATATGACATGTCCGTATGCCACTTTAGGGTCAAAATCGCGGCTCGCTGAAGTAGTGGAACTCGTGGAGTTGATTCCTTTTGACTCTGTGGTGCCGACATTGGTTTAAAATCAGAAGGTATAGCAATATAGAAAGCAGAATGATTCTGATTATGGAGAGGCGTATCAAGTGGTTGTGAGAAGCTCTTTATGCGATGACATTTTTTCTTCCAGTATATCAAATTGCGCCACCCAGCTTGGCACCATCAAAAGGCATGTTCATTGGCTTGCCGATCAGTACTCCATACGGGTGTCCGATAGCAACTCGGCCGCGCGAGTATTCAAACACTGGTGCTAAGGCTGTACTAGTTGTAGCAGAAGTGACATGCGAGGAAGTAGCTGGAAAGAGTATCCCTTGAAATCACTTAGATAGTTAGCCTAGTGTAAAATGGAAAACACTGGCCTGTTTAAGCCATTGGGATTAAGTTTACACAGACCCTCTATTTCCGTCATGGCCCTGCTGTGATTTACCAGCTTTACAATATTCTGAGCACAATGACTGTTGGGTTTTTTCTGTCACAATTACTTGGATAGGCTAGTGCTCAAGATTTTAGACAGGACTCAATTTTTCCGCGGCTTGAGAGGACACCCAGCTGTCCTTATTCTGCCCTAGCTATTGCTGATCACCATGTCTGTATAATGCTAAAAGTGTCTGAACGAGAATACAAGTACAAAGTAAGGGATAAGGGTCAACCACCCAACAATATTTTAAAATCCAAGACATTGCGTAAATTTAGATAGCTGATCACCCACCGGAACTACCTACGGAGGTATAGCCCTAAGTTTTGTATATTTTACTAGGAAGTGGTGTTCTGCAAGCAGGGGGTCAAAGGGTGAATAGGGTAGTTATCATACTTGAGTACACAATTAGGTTGTCATCAGACCCAATTCCATCCCTTAAACTCTATCTTGTATTCTCGTTCAGACACCTTTAGCATTATACAGACATGGTGATCAGCAATAGCTAGGGCAGAATAAGGACAGCTGGGTCTGTGTCCTCTCAAGCCGCGGAAAAATTGAGTCCTGTCTAAAATCCCAAGTACTAGCCTATCCAAGTAATTGTGACAGAAAAAACCCAATGGTCATTGTGCTCAGAATATTGTAAAGCTGGCAAATCACAGCAGGGCCATGACAGAAATGGAGGGTCTGTGTAAACTTAATCCCAATGGCTTAAACAGGCCAGTGTTTCCCATTTTACACTAGGCTAACTATCTAAGTGATTTCAAGGGATACTCTTTCCAGCTACTTCCTTGCGTGTCACTTCTGCTACAACTACAGTCGCACCTCGCTGCCCCGGATGTCCAAAATCCGGCCAAAATCCAAAGAATCTGTCCGGGACAGTGGATTATCCGGGACGACAGAGTAGGCTTTGGTGCAGGAAATTTTTAGAATTCAGAGGATTTCATCCGGGACAGCGGGGGATCCGGGAGAGTGAGATCCGTGACAACGGGGTGCGACTGTAGTACAGCCTTAGCACCAGTGTTTGAATACTCGTACAGGCAAAGGGATACTTTCGCCCATGCTAGCCCAACACCCCTTGCTAGTAAAATATACAAAACTTAGGGGCTAGACCACCGTACCTGGATTTTGGAAAGTTCTTGTCAACAGAGTCCCTGGCTATAACTGGGGGGATCGAACTACCTTCCAACATTACCCCTTAGCGGGCTTTTTTTTTTGCTGTGGCAATAAGAAGATTTTTGGAGTGCGATTCTACTTGAAGTAACCGGGAGAATAGGAGTGGTGTCTGTGTTCCCGAATCAGGAAGAAGTAAAGTGGGGGGGGTAATAATAGGGCTAAGTGTACGAAGTTGTTTTCACCTCAATGCCAAAATCCTCGTTGATATCAATGAGCAAAATTTCCCTATTTTGGTATGTAAACTGGCCTTGCCCCGCTGTTTTCTTCGGCCATATTCAGGATAACAGTACTCGAGTATGATACGGGAAAGACAAACTACTAACCAGGACGTCACAGGAGGTACCGGTGGCACTGTGTTCCTCTCGGCCTGGTATTAGAACGCTATTTTCCTCCTCTCACGAAGGAAGCTTCGCCGCTCGCACAACCTCTTGGCTATGGAGCCTTACCAGTAGTGGGGATCACCTGATCGAACGTGTGACTTGGAGCCGCAGCAGTACGGTGTAGGGTGACTATCTAGTCTTCCATTCTCACTACCGTATGGTGTTCAGGGTCCCGCTTTTCTGCTCCGATTCGATAGTTACTCCATCTCTTCTCACATGTTGGAAATTTCAAGTCACTTCTCCCCAGTTGCCGCAACTCTGTAGCTAGGAGGCCATTACCGCTGTTCCATAGTTTGAGCATGGCCTAATATGATAGTGGGGACAACAAACAGGGCGGCGGCGGATGATACACCAAAAATCCAAAAATCAGCGACAAATACTAAGTTTGCTAATCTGTCCACTCTTGCTGATATCCCCCACTCTGTTCCAGGATCGAGCGCAGTAACCTGGAGAGACTCCTTAAACGCTTGGACTGTCAGCGATCATGTGCTCGTACTCCAGACTCGAGTACTGTACAGTACAGTGCTTGAGTGCAACACCTCAAACACAATCAATATAAGTTTATCGTAGCCAGCTACAGGGGCACCGCCGACCCGGCATTCGGCTCCAAATATTTCGGGGGCATTGGGGGCGATTGTGGCCCGTCGGATAGCTCTGTGCTCAGTTCCAACGCGGGCCGTACTGTGGGTAGAATTTTCACGCAGACAATCCCGGGCGAGCTCATATGCGTGTCGAGCTTGCGATAAACGACTAACGATACTACAATGTGCGGATCTTGTCACATTCCGTTTTGGCTTGCTTTTGTCGATATTTGTCTTGCGAACTCAGCTTGTGAGCACTGCACTCGAGTACCGGTACCAGTACTGTACTGTACCCCGGGATCAATGCAACGGAGAAAATTGGCCGTTATCATACCCCCATGCAGACCCATACATGTCAAAAAAGCTTTCTCCTACAAATTTGATAGCTGCAGGTTCCGCCAACCTGTCAATTGCTCCCAATCTCCCATAACCTATTACTTGAGCACTGTCCCGTACTCTAGTACTATCCAAACACTCTCCGGTCGAGTTTGTTAGGAGCAAGAGCCATTTTTCCCGATAGTCTATGGGAACACTCGAGTGAAGAAAAAAGTGGGACAACGGCATTCCCCACCAAAAAACTGGGGTATTTGGAATAATCACCAACCCCCCAAAAAATATTTAAAATTCAAGACATTGCATAGATAGCTTCAATTACCTCTGGGAATTACTTGCATAGATTTTAGAAAGTTTTTGTCAAATGGGCCCCCTTTGATAACTGGTGCATTTGGAATTACCTTTCAATACCATACCCGACAGGGGTTTTTTTGGTGTGGAAACCAGAAACTTTTTGAGTCTCAGCCCTTCTCACAATAACTGGCAGAGCAGGTATGGTATCTGTGTTCCTAGGAGGTGGAGAGGTAAATTGGAGCAGCAATGGGACCAGTCTATGAAATTATTTTCACCACAATGCCAAAATCTAGGTTGATATTAATGTGCAAAAACTCCCTATTTTGGTGTGAAACCAGTATTTTCCCACAACTTTCTTCACTCGAGTGGGAAGGTGTATGTATGGGCTAGATAAGCGGGGACTTGGATGAGCACATTAAAACCTCCGACACGTGCGTTTGGTCGTCAATACCGGTAAGCGAGAAGCATAGTCTACTCGAGTAACTGGACTACCGTACTATCAACCACTCACTCGGCCTGCCCCTGTCCCTTGCAGTTTTATTCCCTTCTTTCCACCCTCCCGCTACAGCCTTGGCTCTCTCGAAGCGTGCTAAAGTGAGCCAAATCGTTGCAACGCCACGGGTCGTAAATGCGATTGACTGACCGCAACGAGTGCCGCTAGTCTTGATTCTAGGGTTAACACTGTTCCTAGAATCGAGAGGTGCAGACGCCATCTTCTAGATATCACATCCTGAACTTGAACGGCGCCTCTTGTCTAATTGGCCATTGGGTCCTCGGCTTAGGCTGGGCGAACTACGTCAGATATCTGTTCATCCCTTGTTCCTATCATTAGCGAACTTTCAGCATCCTCTGCGATATCCTACTCAATACGACCGACTGCATCTGCGTAAACTAAATTCTATACTGTGGCTGCTTTTGCGTGATAAAAGCGCTTGATGGTTATGTAATTGATATCATAAAAACATTGCATGAAAGTGCTTGATCCAGTTGCATTCAAGTTTCCCCGCCTTCCACTCATTTATTTTTACTGCTAGGGCACCGGTACTGTACTCTACTACTCGGGTACTCGAGTACTGTACTCGAGTAGTGGTGATAAGAGCGGGAGCCTGGATCGTAGGCAACTACCGGTACTCCTCGAGTACTGATAAGAGGTTTTCGGCGTTCTAGAGTCAAGCATTTCAGATCACTAAACTCCGATCTTAGCTACGTTCCTCGAAAGAGCAGCCCCCGACCGTGCTGCGTTCAGTCAATACCCCCGTTTTCTAAGCGCCACTACTCGCTCTTATACCAGAACACCATCATATTCTTCTGCGCCCGCATTTGTATCAACCTAGGGTACAGGCCAAGAGTTGACTATAAAGGGGAGCTGAGAGAGGAGAAAAAAGAGGGGGTCATAAATCTTCTCGAATGCCCCCCTCTCGCCTAGCCCTACGGAGAGGAATGGATGAAAATAGGGAAAGAAAAAGAGGTGGGGTCGGGGAATTGTCCCAGTAGGGGAAATTTGGGGGAAGTTGTAAGGTGAGAACTACTCGTACGGTAATGAAATTTTGTCAATTCCAACGAATAATAGCCCCTTGATCTCCACAATTGTCCTTTGTTGCAGAAGGGATAGTCTGTTGAGCTACCGCCTACCGTAGCTTCCACCTTTACCTTGCCACCATGGTAGTCTACGGCAATTCCGTCACCGTCAACCCCGCTCCAGGCGAGCTCCTTTAATTGTAGTATTCGGTTCACTCGGGGAGAGGTGGGGGGGAAGGTCCACTTGTATAAATTCACCAACAAAGTAGCCGGGGCCCATCACTTACCACACCCACCATACACACACAAAAAGCAGATCTCTGACCCAACATTAAAGACGGCGCAATCTAACTGTTAACTCGCTGAACAACCCTTCAGCGCCAGCCTTCCTCGCCAAAAACACCGCAGCAACTTTATCCCTTCACAATGGCTTCATCTCCCTCTGCTGCTGGCCCCGCTACCGCCGTGAGCCTTAATGGTCCCGGGAGCCCTCCTGAAAACCCTCCCGAAAACCCTGTAGCTCCAGGAGCTAATTCCGGAGAAGCCTCCGCGGCTCATGAGAATACCGGTATTGCTGTTGATGATGAACTTGTAAGCTATATCCTCCGGAATACCTCTCCCCGAACGATACAAAATCCTTCCGGCCACATTTACTGACAACCCGATTGCTTTGGCGTGGAATCTGTAGGACTCTGATGGCGTTTACGAGGACAGGTGTGCAGTTAACCGCAATGTCACTCTCAAGCATTGTATGCCGATCTAACTGAAAATCTGCAGTCACGGGACGGACACAACCTCTCTTACCTCGGGGGTGTTCAACTACCAGTACGAAAATGGTAATTTTCCAATGCTCCCGAGTTCGGCGATATAGCGCTAACTATCCGGAGGCCGTAGATACCATGCTTATCGCGAGGGTAGATATACTATGCCGGTTTGTTGTGCACTTGTTTAACATTTCATTGGGATACTAGGAGGGCTAATTTGTGATACTTGCAGAATGATGAGGTTCGTTGATTTGTATGAAGCACTATGGATGTTTCAATTAACATTGTCTCTACTCTCAGGAAGAACAAGATCGGTATTTTCACACCCCGAAAATCGCCCCCGAACAGCAGCCCTAATCAGTGTTTGGTAATTAGTCTGGATATGACCCACCACATGTACCTTATCCTGTTAGATGGGGTTCTCGTCATCCCTCCCGTTGAAAATCCTCAAAATATCCTGGATATTGGTACCGGAACCGGTATTTGGGCAATTGATGTTGCAGAGTGAGAATTATTGGATGAACTGGGTGGAAGCGGAATGAAGTTTTCTAACTCCTGGCAGTCAATTCCAATCCGCTGTGGTCATTGGTACAGATCTGAGCCCTATTCAACCGAACTGGTACGCATTACATGTTTTCCCCTGCCGCACCAATTGCTGATTATTTTTCATAGGGTTCCTCCGAACTGCAAGTTTCAAGTTGATGATGCGGAGGCTAATTGGTCTTTTGACGTAATTGCCGAGGGCGATTTTGCGGTCTATTATGCCAAGCTGACATTTCGGCATTCAGGAATCGTTCGATCTCATTCACTCGAGACATTTGATGACATCGATCAGAAATTGGCCGAGGTACCTTGAACAGATATACAAGTACCTATCCGATTCCCCTGCCCAGCCCGCCCATGCTAACAAAACTCCGGCAGGGCCGTAAAACCCGGTGGCTGGGTCCAGATGGTCGAGCATGATTTCGTCCTCGCCTCCGACGACAACTCCCTCGCCCCAGACGGCATCCTTCAACACTGGTTTGATCTATACCACACCGCGATGGACAAGGTAGGTCTTCCGTGCCTCTCCCACAAACTTGAGGGGATGGTCCAGGAGGCCGGCTTCACCGAGGTTACCCAGAAAGTCTATGGTCTTCCCTGGGGGCCCTGGGCCAAGGATAAGAAGCTGAAGGAAATCGGCGCGTGGATGTTGACTAATACTGAAACTTCTTTCGAGGCATATGGGCTGGCGTTCCTGACTAGGGTTCTTGGAAAATCTCCCGAGGAGGCCAAGGAGCTCTGTGATAAGGCACACAGAGAGTTGAGGAGTAAGAAAATTCACGTCTATAATACCCAGTAAGTTCTTATATCCGGTACACCGCCGTACTTGGGGTGTATGACACTAATGACATCAGTTATTTTGTCATCGGGAGAAAGCCGCTCGAGACTTAGGCACATTTGGCGTGCATAGTGGGAGAAAATCGGGAACTCTTGGGAAAATTGTGGAGTGGTGGGCGATTTCTTTTTATAACGATTCTCATTTCACACTCTTGCATGTATTCTGGAGGAATGCGTTACTTTTAACACACGCACACACGCACGCCCCGATCACATCGGAGCGATTCCATCAGCCAACAAAATAGCCTGGCCCATCCGTATGCACGACAAAAACAGCACGGCACCCCGAGTGACCACTCATGAATCCAACATCTACCCTTGCCGATCCGGCGCAACTCGAACGTTGGCACGGTTGAGTCGCCTTGTCCTGCTGCGAACAGTTATTATTATTATCAATTTTTTTATCACAAAATTTTTCACCACCGTGATCTATCCCGCACCCAAGTTTGATTCCGCCGGTATCAGCCTTTGTTTACCCTGCGAGCAGCATAACTAGCGCTTGAGTATAAAGCCGGTTGGCTGACAGACTTCTCCCCTAGCCCTTACCCCAATTAAATATGGTTCGTGGTAGGCTTCCATTGGCTGTGATGCTTTTCTTTTTTTCCTTTTCGCAAGTAAGGCAGATGCGAGTGGTACTGTAGCCGCGATAACTCACTTTTTTTCCGCGCTGAATGGAAGAAAGAGGGAAGGAGGATGGAATGGCCCCTCATTCGGGCCTTGATAACTTAATACCCCATGAGAACCCATGACCTTCAGAAAATAATATGCTGCGTTGTAAAAATCCTATCTTCCTGCCACCACTACCCCCCCCCCCTCCCTCCTTGCACTCTTATCGTGAGAATCCCAAATGGGTACTAAAATATTGTAGGGTGTGATCTCGGTGATTTTTTTTCCATTCATTTAATTTTTCTTCTCAGTCGTGCCTTCTCCCTTTCTCCCTTCGTTCTTCTTTTGTTTCGGATCTATCCCGTATTTTAATTGCTTTTCCATCCCCTTCGTGGGTCGCTTTTATCGCTTTTATCACCTTTTTGTTGAGATTTTCTTTTTCAAAATGAAGCTTCTTGAGCTTCCGTTGCTAGTTCTTGAAGAAATTCTTAGCCACGTAAGTTCCATCCTCAACCCCTAGAATTTATGATTGAACCCTTTCTCCCACCAGGGCTCTCTACCAGTCGATAAAGAAAACTCTTTCACTGCTTCCAAGGCCCTAGATGGATTGGTAACGTGATGCATACCTAGATTCCGTACGATGATAGCACGACGCTTTCTCGTTTAGCACGTACCTCGCGCGCGCTATATCACCTCTCGGTACCGAGGCTTTATCATACACTTCAGGTTGTGGCCTTGGGCGGGAAGGTTGGGAATCGCGAGGTTCTACGTTCGCCTGGATGGAAGTGGTGGGGTAGGAAGGTTGTCGTAATTGATGGGGAAGAGGAGGGCGATACGGGTGTTGTTTTGGAGGGTGAGGAAGACTGTGGGGACGATGGCGGGTGGGTGGAGGTGGCGAAGGTGGTCGGCGAGATGGAAATTGGGCGATTAAGGGACTTTAAGTTCATTAGTCGAAAGTAAGTTTTTGAACATATCGCTGCCCTCTGGGATGGGATAGGGGGCCAATATTGTGGGAGGGAATTGTGGCTGATAATGGTTGGTTGGATCAATTTAGGTGCGCGCCAGCACAAACTGCTCTCTCAGCCGCGCTATCAAAGCACTCGCTCCGAACACTCAAACTGACCATGTACCCGTCTCCATCCACCGCCACCGCCACTCCCGTTCCCGCTCCCGCTCCCGCTCCCGGCACCAACCTTGCCCTTCCTATTCACCCGCCACCTCCATCCCCCGATCCGATACTAACATGCCTATCACCAGCCCAACATCTGACCCTACAAAAGCTCTCGATAAATCACATAAACCCCGATAACGAACCAGAGATGATAAGTATGTACACCACTTTGAAACTCCTCCCACTCACTTCACTCTCTTTGAAGTCGCGCGCCTTTACCGACCTAGATTACGTACCCCTACCCGAGCTGCACCCATCCACACACCTCCGCTCTATAAAACTCTACGGCTTCGACATGCCCCCGCCAGAGTACTGTGCCGAGACATTCTTCAACCCAGCATACCTGCGCAAACTCGTACTTTGGGAATGCCGTGGATTCGATAGCCTTCTATCATATCTCTCCAAGGGTGTAAGCAGAAATGGCGGCCGGAACCAAGCGCTAGAAGAACTGAGTCTATACGCATGGGAGGAGGCACCGGACATAGAAGGCGTGATAACCTTCATCGCTAGCTGCCGAAACTTGAAACGCGTGTTTCTGAACCTCAGCAGCTTCACGGAGTCGCATATGAAGGCTCTAATCCGCGCTTTGGGAAACAGCAGGGGTAGTCTGGAGTCACTCACGGTACAGGTTCGCGAGTCAGTGACTACCAGAGCGATGTATTATCGGCCGGAGTGGCTGGAATCGTTGAAGGGGTTTACGAGGCTGGAGGGGTTGAGCATGAATTATGAGATGAAGGGACTTAAGGTATGTTTAGCTTTGTGTTGTATGGGCGATAGATTGGGGGTTAATGAGGTGGGGTAATTTTGCAGCTATCACACATCACACCAACACTTCCCCTCAGCTTGAGAGTACTAGAGATCAGGCTGCGCGGGGAGTTACTGGCTAAGCCCAAGACCAAGACTAAGGTCATCTCTCAAACCCGGGGTATTGGAAGAGCGAGAGAGATCCTGAGGGATGTTCTCATCAGTGATGGAGATTACTTCGAAATCTCTTGGAATCTGAAAGTAAACCGCGGAGAAAAGGTTTCCGTCGAAGAAGTAGAGTAGCTTTGGACTTTTTGAGCTTTGTTGCTTGTGTCACTTTTTCGTTTCCGTTTTTTCATTCCCTATTTTTGCTTCATTTCCTTTCTTCCCTTCGGCTCTGGTGTCTGCTTTCCCGCCCGTTTCCAGGGAGTTATAGTGTCTTACGTTTCACATAAATGCACGAATGTGTCTGTCATCGAGGCGGCACGGTAGAGGCTTTGGAGTCTAGAGAATGAGTATTTTGTCTACAGGCTTGAGTGCGTTGCTAGAGTACGGCAAATTTTGTTCGTGGGGCCTGGTTTTTCTTCTTTGTCGGTGTACTGTGCCTGTCTTTGCCACTACTGTACCAAGGGTATACACGAGTAGTTTCGCAATAGTGGTTTACTTATTTGGGTTTTGTCCATGATATGTTTTTTCTTCTTCGAGGATGAAAGTTTATGGTGCCGTGCGAGCCCGATTGCTATTGAACAGAGGAGTGGCTTCTGGAGAGAAGGGTGCCGGCGCTGTTAAACATTCGGCCGCGGTATGATACCATGAATATAAAACTTCCGGACACATCTACGATGTGCACGATAGCTCAACGCGAGATTTGCCCCAACATCACCCCTTTACTTCATCTAAACTTTAACCCGCGCCAAGCACCCGCAAACCAGAACATGCTATATCATAGTAAAGTTCAACCTTTACTCCACTCCAAGTACCATCCGATCCCACCAGATTATGATAATATTATAGTTTCCTACTGACCCACCATGTAAACACATTCACCTACCCCCACCCACCAAGCAAATCCTCCAACCCCCCAAAGAGTTCGGGCATGTTTCGTGACTTCTCTTGGGTGGATCTGCCCCCTCGATCCGCTCTAATATGTTCCACCGCCAACAGCTTTTTCTCCGCTCAACTGTGCCCACATTTATTAACTCTTTCTTCGCTACGGTGTTCAACAATGACCTACATGCCCTATTTACAGTCACTAGACAAAAGTCTTGATGAAACGAACTTTCACTGTGCAGGAGACTACGGTTCTACTATAAGGGGTGTTCCGCAACTAGCCATCTACGTGGGGAGAGGGGCAGTTCGATAAGCAAAGAGAAACCATGTTTCACCAAGGTTTCTGTCTACTGACTACATGTAAGGAACATATCAGGAATCCACTATACGGCTTCGCTCCCCTCCACACAGAAACCGCATAAACGACACCCTGAGTAGGCTTTCCAGGTTGATGGCAAGGGGCTTTCTTGTGGGCAATTTCCTAGGAGAGAGGATCCTAAGCGAGTCCCCACTACGAGCCCGTACGATAAAAGAGACCTACAATCACGGCTCAGCTAGCTGTCAAAAACCATCTGCACTCACAAAACATCCAATCTCCACCACATGGATATGCTGTACACTGGGATTGGAAGAATGAAGGTCTAACTATGCATCAGGACAGATGCGGGATTGGGAGAGTCAAGAAAGGAGGAACACAGTTACGTTCCGATGAATGCCCGATGCAGGGAAATTTAAAGTAGGAACCAAGCGCCTATAGTGCAATTCACACTTGTGAAGGAAACTAGTTAAAAACCTGTCAATTGAGCAGAGTGTGCAGAATGCTATGAAAGTTTGGGGAGAGGCTTTGAAGAGCAGGGGGGGGTGACTGAAGGGAGAAATCTTGTGTTTACAGGATCTGTAACAGCATATCCCAGGACCCCCCCCCCCCATATATAGCATGTGCCTATTTATACTCACCTCTATATCTATATAGTTTTGTCCGAATAAGAACTTAATTCCATTTGTTATTCTCGGAAATATTTTCTGCTTCATATCTTATCACTCACACATTTGGATCTTGTGCCCATCCATAGTCCGGACTATAATAATATTATAGTCTTGTTCCACAATTGGCTCCCTTACTACTAGTCTCGCTTTGCGATTGGCTTCTCCACTGCTAGTATTTTCTTCACTCCTCCTTTTATTCCTAGGCCACACCTGACCTCTCACCCCTTCCCTGTCCATGTCAAAACCTCCTACCCAGACCGTATTCAACCATAGCATTTCCCCTTTCCGAGATTTCACATAATACCGACCTCGGCTTTCTTTTGGTTTTTCTCATTCGCGTTACTACTATATCGTACCTTTTTTCGGCTCGAGAATATAAAGCCACTTCTATGTGGGTAGTAGACAATCAAACTTTATTCTCTCTTTCTCCGGGACCGGCTACAAATTTACCCCCCCCCCCTTCTGTCCTTGGCAACTGGAATATATTGGGATTTCCCTTGCCTTATTTCCTCTTCTCCGCATGCATAGCAATTATCCAACCTACAGAAAGATTTAAAAGTGTTTTCAGGAGGGTAGCGTTGGGAATTGTCTCTGAAAAATGTCTATTTTTCCGCTAAATCCGGTCCGTAAAACCCGGTGCCGGATGAAACAAAAAAGTCTTGACCTGGTTCGATACTTTTTACTTTTGTGAACATTGCATTGCACACATTGCTGGTATCCGTTCAGTGGAGGATTAGACGTTTGGTGCTTATGCTACAATTACCTTCTGGATTAAGGACTTAGCCAACATCATTTACTATAGCTGTTTCTCCATTAGGAGGACCACCCACGGTGATGATGATGGTGACAGGCTCTTTTTCTCCCTCTCCAGTTTCGCGGGGGGTACTCATTTGGTGGTAAATGAAAGACTCTGGTTCAATCCACGTATCTCTGTACGATTGGAGTTTGGGGTGTCATCACAGTCAGAATCCGTCAGATTCGTATACGAGAAGAGGGGCGCGGGTGGGCTTGAGGCCCGCAGGATGGATGGTGGGCTTGATAGAACACTACCTATATAAGGGCCTGAGTAATGGCTCATAGCTGTGGCTAACCAATTGGGTGGTTTGAGAACTGATGATCTGCAAGTGAAGGAGAGTGGAATTTCTAAAGTACGGTTAGCCAGAAGTGAAAAGGTTGGTTGGTGATGGATCCATTATCATATATCGAACTTTGGAAAGATTTGAAACGAGTGATAGCTCGAGATGTCGAAGGCTAAAAGATCTTAATAATAATGTCTCCCCCCATTCGCTATGCTCGGGCTCGTGTTCCCATAGCAACATCAATAGTCCTATTATTTCTCCTGTAGGAAAATATCCAGCTAGGTGCAAAATTAAGCCAGGAAAATTAGTCGGGTTCATTGGGTAGCCCATGTTGAACCCCCCAAAACCCGGCCCAACCCAAGGAAGAGAGATCCACGACCCAACAAACTCGACCCGACCAAATAAAGGACCCGGCCTAACCCAACGAAGCCCGGACTCGCTGCAAGGCTTGACTGGCACCTAAATACTTAGGCCCTGTTTGGTGCGCAACCGTAAAAAAAAAACGCCATTTTTCTGAAAACACCATTTTTCTTGGTACTGCAACAAAATTAATCATAAACAGAAAATTGATACAACGAGTCGAGAGCAGATACTGCCCTGCATATTCTGTGAAAACTTGGGGGCAACCAGAGGCCTACTGCCTGAGGGGTGTGGAAACTTGTGATTTTGCGAAACATGGTACTTTTTTTCCGCCATATTTCGCAATATTAGAACTTTCCATACCTCTCAATCCGTATGGCTCTGGTTGCTTTCGAATTTTTACAGAATATGTAGCGCAGCCTCTGCTCTGGGCTCATGATATCAATTTTTCTGTTTATGATTAATTATGTTGCAGTACCAAGAAAAATGGTGTTTTCAGAAAAATGGTATTTTTTTTTACGGTTGCGCTCCAAACCTGCAGGGCGTTAGTCACTGGAATAAATACAAACTTACTAGGATATCTCTCCGGGAAAGAGACCGACTTGATCCCTTGGTCAAATCGAGCTATACGGCACAGTACTTGACGACCTGGATGGAACGTATATGTTATATTGAATGAATTTCTTCTTTTTAGAGATCGATCATTACTTACAGTCATCTAAGCGAGATTACCAGTTATAACGCCAAAGGAATTGAGTCTGATAGTCATGTCGGATGTCGGATGTCTGTGGTCCCCTATTAGATGTTAGAGATCGGTTAACTAGAAGTTTTTGAAAGAACCCCCCCTGTTGAAACGACTAAGGTTATAAAGAAGAAGAGGTGTGGGATATGCCCAACAATATATACAAGAAGGCACCAGTCACTGTTTGCCTATGTCCACGCGGCCTGACCCACCGCACCACCCGCCACATTAGCGGCGGACATACCTTCCTATGGCCTCCCATCCCAGATATGGAAGGACACTTCAACACCCCCCCCCCCCGCACAGTACGCGAGTGATCAGGGGTGAAGTTCAGTGCTCACTCCAAGTGTCCATAAGAGAACCGATTGTAGAACCCTTATTTCCTCCCACGAACTGCAGGGCTACCAGCACTGACTGCCATACCCCCTTATATCAATTCATGAGCTTAAGGATTGAGCACATGAGTATAGTACATCCCCTCGTGTGCATTGGCGGGGCGGGCACTATCAAGACCGCCTTCTACCCAAAAGAATAATAACGCCACTTATTCAAGTAAATTTTCCTCAGATCCTTGGGGTCAGAAACGTTTATCGGCCCGGTCACCATCGGAAGACCTCCATCATACCTCTTCAAGCCAAGTACCCCCCCGCACGCCCGCACGCCCGAGCTAAAATTCCGTGAAATTCGGCATAGGAACGGAGGAATAGCAGGAGGGCACGTCTTTTCCAAAAAAAAGCGAGGCGGGGATCCTGGGAACAAGGCTACCCGGACTCCATGGCCTGTATTCTCCGTAGTATGATAATCAACTAATCTCTTCTTGAAGGGGCCGCCATTACAAGTCCCTCGACACCACCACCACCTTTCCCCAAGATTTTTACTATACTTGTATTTTCAACAAGGCCTCTCAGCTCTTAGCAAGTTCGACGATCCCCCGATAAAGATGTCACGACATCGATGCTCTAGGGGAGATACCGGTAGGCCAGGCCTCCTTTACCGGTATTACACACTGGTATTCAAGCTCTTGTTTCCAGTACTACCTCAGGATCCAGCTACCATTTCGGTCAATGCCTTAAAATCTAAAAAATAACTCTAGGGCTGTGTACCGTAAGCCATAGCGTAAATCCCACGCTTACTCGTTCGATAGGCGTTCTTATCCACAGTTTCCTAGACCTTCCAGTTTGCAATACCGGTATAGGCGCTTGAGCCGGTCCCGCAAGCCTTCAATGAAGTGCAAGGTGATCTTATTAGATACGAAATAAGATACAATACCGTCGCACTTCTCCAAGCAATCTCACCGATCAAAACTTCCCCTACCCTACGACGGGTATTATTAGTATCAATAATACTCGGTGCCCCTCAAAACCGCCAATTCAAAAACTACGGAAAGACAGCGCTAGGGCATTAAGGGATTGGGGGGGGGGGCAGGGAAGTTACCAGGCAAGGATATGCAGAAAGAGTGCTTCATGAATTGTAAAGTTCCCTCCATCAACTCACTACCGATATGACAATTTAACGCCCACAAAACCCACCAGAGAGATTTCGCACCAATAGAACAGGATATTTTTTACAAAATGGTTAATCACCATACCTTGTCGGGCCTGGGAAAGGACGGAGAGCTGTATCTGTAATCCTTTTCAATGATACCGTATGATACCGGTAGTCTATCAGTACAAAGAACCCCACCCATTGTAACACCCTTAGGATGTAGGATTCAAACTCATTATCCATACCTACTAATTGATGAATTGAAATCCACCTATGAAGGTGCGCTTTGGCGGTCACGAGCTCCAGCTCCGTGTGGTATGCACAGGGAAAAAACTGATACTCTAATAGAATTCATCAGGGCTACCGGTGATTCTTTAATCCTTTAATATTCCTGAACGTATAGAATGGTGGGCCCCGTTGAGAGCTTCACAGTACTATTGTTGAATCCTGTGTCATGCAAGTGGACCGAGAAGTTACTCGAGTACAAGGGCTCGGAACTCGCCGGTCAGAGAAATGAGGCTCTTATGGCACGAGGTCGCTCTTACACAGCGGTGCCCAACCCCCACCGTGAAATTTACATCAACAGTCCTACGAGCAACCCTAACAGCAACGAAAACTCTCACCCCACCCTTCTCTCACTCGATTTCCTTCATTCCTTCCTCTCACTCGATTTTCTTCATTCCCTCCTCTCACTCGATTTCCTTCATTCCCTCCTCTCACTCGATTTCCTTCTCCCTTTCTCAATTGGAGCCCAGCGTATGCGCTTTTTTCGGCTCAGTTCAACAATATTAACCAAGCGCCAATACACTACTACCTTTTATCGCACGATGGCTTCCACCCAATATCCTAAAACTTATGAGGTTTTGTCCTGCTCAGCCTTCCCTTTCCCTCGCCTTCTAACAATGAGATATAGGGCGCTATCGCCGCTCTCAATACTCTGCAGTCTAACTTTGCTCTACTGGATGAGATTCGGAGATCTGGTATGAAAATGAACAGTTCCGCAAGTGCCGAAATGGTTGAATCCGTTCGCCAATTGGGATACCAGGTTATATCTCCCCTCGGGTTCATATTCGGTACCTGCTAATTCCTAGTCACACTAGCCTTCCGATTTCGACAGGCTCAATATTATTCACGTTGCCGGAACCAAAGGCAAAGGGTCCACCTGTGCCTTCACGGCTTCCATTCTGGCTCAATATAAACCTCTAGGAGGCGCAGCTTCCAAGCTCGGATTATATACCTCTCCACACCTTCGTGCCGTTCGCGAACGCATCCAACTTGATGGTGCCCCGCTCTCGGAAGAGCTTTTTGCAAAGTACTTTTTTGAGGTTTGGGATAGGATTGAAGCTTCGGCCGTCGCAGAGGGACGCGATCCAACTATCAAGCCTGTTTATTTCCGCTTCCTCACTTTAGTCGCTTTCCATACTTATCTGTGCGAGAACGTTACTACTGCTATCTTTGAGGTTGGCATTGGCGGTGAGCATGACTCTACCAACGTTATCCAAAAACCCACTGTGGTGGGTATCTCTAGCTTAGGAATTGACCACACTGCCGTACTGGGTAACACAATTGAGGAGATTGCTTGGCATAAGGCTGGCATTATCAAGCCCTCTGCTCGCACTTTTACAGTCCCACAGAAACCATCTGCTTTGGCGGTCATCCAGAAAAGGGCTGATGAAAAGGGATCCAAGGTCGAAGTCATCCACGTTCACCCTCAAATCAGGTCGCGTGAAGTCAAGCTAGGTCTTCCAGCACAATTCATGAATGGTAATGCTTCTCTTGCAGTTGCACTCGCAGCTGAGCATTTGACCCTACTTGGAATGAATCCTGGAATCATTGACGGGAAACTGCCGGAGAGGTTTGTCAAGGGACTTGCTGAGGTCGTCTGGCCCGGCAGATGCCAAGTTATTAAGACCGGCGCAATGGAATGGTGTATCGATGGCGCTCATACTGTGGAGAGTCTTGAAGTTTGCGGGAAATGGTTTGGCGCCAGGGCTGATGGGTAGGAATCCCTCACATTGACTTGAAAGTATTTGCTGATCCTGACAAAACGAGTTTGCCGAAACAGCATAGAAAAACGTGTTCTCATATTCAACCAGCAAAAACGTGATTCTGATGCCTTGATTGCCGCCCTGGCAGATTCTCTCAAAGAAATTCTAGGGGTCAACTCGAGGATATTTGACGAAGTCATATTTTGCACTAACATTACCTTCAAGGGGGAAGGCCAGAAAGCTGGTTAGTCCGTATCAATTGCTGTCACAAACGCAATGCTAACTAAAACTCAGATCTCATGAATGCTGGAACAGATCCTGAAGCCTTGGAAAATCTCTCGGTTCAAAGAAAACTTGCACAAGCATGGAATGATGAAGTGCCGGGCACTAAGGCTTCACACGTGGTTTCAACTGTCGGAGAGGCCGTTGGGATTGTTACCGCCTTGAGCTTCAAAGCTCCTGTCCAGGTCCTCGTCACCGGCAGTATACACCTTGTTGGCGCATTCTTGGAAGTTCTGGGCGCAAAATATCCACACCACGTTAATCCGGTTCATAAGTAGTGTTAGACCTTTCTCCAGCCTATGGTTGTTAATTAGATGATGTATTCTCTGTACGATGCTATCTAAAAATTACTTTGCTACCAGATTACAAAATTAACAAAGTTCACATTTCGTAGTCCGCCCAAACCCTCTGTGAGATCTTGTCGTGTCCCTCCCAAATCGCATTTCCACCGATTGACAAGTTATTCCATTCTAACGTTCATCCACCCACCAGTGAACATTATGGCTCCGCCTTTCCACCCCAGGGCCATTCTCTTAACCGGGACAGTCTCAACACATTTTCTGCCGAACTGAAATAGCCTCATTTCATCTGACAAGCTCCTCATGCTAATCCAGCACCTCTGCAACATTAAATCGATGGTACATGGGGTATCCTAATAAGTAGCCTCAGAAGGGCTTTAGTGCATAACTACGGACTTGGTAGAGTTTCTTAGGCAAGCCTCTCTGTACTTCGGTCCGTACCACCTTTAGGCCAGCCTGCTTGAACAACGTACGTAGCTTAGGATCGGTCCTGAGGGTCGCGTTAGCCCACCTCGATAAATACTCCAAGAAAAAGAAAAAGAGAACTCATAAAGTACCTCGTAACACTACTATCCGCCTCATCGTAGATGTCATCAGGATCTGGGGCTATGTTCTCCTTGACGACAATGACCCCACCGGGAACTATGCCAACCATACAGCGCTCCAGATAGTTAACTAGCTGCTGGTCCTGTAAATGTCCTAAACACCATTGACTAAGGGAAATTAACACTCCCGACATCTCTAGATTCTTCTGCAAGCTCGCCGTCATTCTATAGAGCCAGGCAGCCAAACTCACTTCCAAATTACCCAGTACGCCCCCTCTTCCGGAACCCAATTCTCGAGTCCGACATTGTAAATCTCGCCAACCCGGCCGTCATCGATCTCCTCCTTCAAGTTGACACTCGCCTGATCGGTAAACTTTTTAACCGGTTCAACGATATCCACACAAACCCTACCACTATTCAGCTTAGATAGAAATCCCTTCGTAATGCGCCCGATGCCAGCACCGCAATCGGCAACCCTCGGCTTAGCCGACGTGATGGGGGCCTCGGGAAGTTTGAGCTTTGCTATAAACACACGGGAACCGACAAGATCCACGCGAGAAACCGATTCGAAGCCTCCTAGCATCCCTACGGCAACGAAGAGTTCAGAAACACAGTAGCTGGGACGGTAATCGATGGCGGAGTTGGAGTGTTACCATTCGGTGTCGCGTCAACACTATTCCAGTACTCGAGAGTTTTTTGCGCTGCAGCGGGGAAAGAATAACAATCAGAAAGTCTGGTGGATTCAAGAGGCTTGAGAACATGCCTACCATCAATTAAGGCATCCGGAGGAGCCTGGCCTGCCATGTTGTTCAGGCTCGGATATCCGTGGATTGACCGATGCTGTTGTTGAGGATTTGACAACGAGTTACGAGTTCGGAAAGGCGTTGTGGGTGATTGATCAGATTAGATTAGCTAGGCCGAGTGATCGGGAATGACGACATGTCGGGTTCATTTGTTTTGGACTGAACCCTCGGGCGCGTGACATAAATAGGAGCTTTCTTCTTCTTTTTCTCTGACAGATAGTCTAGCGGCGAACTGAAAATCAACACTTGAGTTAATTCAGGCTGTTTATTAAGTAAACAATCCCTTTCCTCTTTAAGTTAGATTGGCTATATGGGAGCAAATATCGGCGAATAGATTACTTCATTAGGTGTGGTGGCGCGAAGATATTACTAGATACAGTTAACCTGGGCTATGTTAATTTGGCACCTCTGGTACAAAAACAACAAAACTTGGAATTGCCCTAACATCACAACAAGTAGAAATTCCCAGTAGAGAATCATAAAATAAACACTTTTACACAAGTTTTTGAACTTAGGGATTGTGGCTATTGAGCCAGGGCAGTTTGAAGTTGACCATATTAGATGTTGGCTAGATTCTCATTGTCCGATGCTAACTCGTACTGTACCAGTATGATACTTGCGGCTGTGCGGTAGTGCAAACACCTTCGATCGCTCCAGAGACACCTATGGCACCTGTTCTGCCCCAGCAGGTATGATACCAGAGGCCCTGGTTAAGTCAAGTCCACTGGGTCAGTGGCTTCAACTAACCTTAATGGTGACTCTGGACTCAAGCCCTGGACCACAGTCCAAGATTCCACTTAAGTCCTCCTAGAATATTAACGATTACTTGCGTGTCACCAAGACCCATGACCGATCCACTTCCCTTCCGGAGAAGAGGTCCTGGGATACACTGCGATTGCCTTCCTGGTACCATTGTACAATACTTTACTCTACTTGAAATCCGGATCGTCTATCAATTAGAATCAGACACCCGACATACTAGTTCAAATGGTCTCGTGTTCAGGAAAAAAAAAAAAAAAAAAAAAAGGCTATTCAAAAAAAAAAAACGTAAAAATGTGTAACGAAAAAATAAAAACCTGTCACGCAGTTTGCAGGTACAAGTAATAGCAACCCTGCTCCCCTGCTCGGGTACTGTGCTCGGGTAAGAGTCATGATATTTGTATCAAATGGAAACCCACCCTCTCACAGGACAAGCGAGAATGCCCCCATGTCATAGCCTATCCTATCTACTCGAGTACGGAACTTGCCCCCGGGGATAAAAATAAGAGGAAGAAAAAAAGCAGCAAAATGGGTATCTCCGGATTCCCATATTGCGGTTTTGCGTAGCTCGTATCCTGATATGGCGCCGGTTGTACCTTAACGCTCTGAGGATCTCTCCTGTCAAGATCAAGGCGAGCGGACAGAGTGCGCCGCCGCTGCACCACACGCGGGAATGAAGACTTTGTACATGAAATGGCAGATTTTCTTTACTTTTTTTCTTTCCTCCTTTCACTTCATTCTCGATCTTCCGGTGGCGGTGCGGTAGTGACCGAATTCCCTCTCTTTTTCTTTTTCCCCCTTCCCTCTCTCCACAGCACGATTCTGCTTTGTATCCGAGCATCTTGTTCTCAAGTAAAGCACAACATGATCGGAACCCTAGTTGACCAATGGCTATCATAGTACTGTACACCTGCCTCCTATACCAGCACTGTACCCCAAGAGACAGCTCTAGGAAGTGGGGGGGACCGAATCCCGAGCACCTCCCACAATGCTCACGCGCATTCTTCCGAACAAAAAACTGTACAATCCGTCCAATGCCAGAGCACCGTATTACGGTAGCTGGAACCACCCGAATCCGCCCATCCCAGCATTCGCTTCCAGGTTCGGATTACGTGCGAACCTTCCACCCCCCGACAAGTTACCCGTAGTCAACCTCACAGTACCTGACCACTCCAAGGCATGATTCTATCGCGAGCCATGATACAGTAATTCTCAAAAGCAAGGCAGGATGGATGGATGTCTTTACCCCCATCTCTACCGCAACAGAAAGACTTTTCCTTGCTTCTGAAGATGCGGCAGTAAAGAAAGGGAGGGCTTGGATTATGTAGTAAGCTGCATACTAGATAGCTATCATAGTTGGGGGTGAATGTGATACGCAGTCCAGTTCATAATGATTCAGACCTCGTCCCCCGTCTTCTTCCCCTGCTCATCCTCGAGTGCCGTACTCGAGCGCTCTCTTCTCCCGTTTTCGGACTAACTTGAAGGGCGTTTGAGTGGAATGGCGATGCTGGTCCTGGGGTTTGGAAAATGGCCTTAAAGACCGCTAGTAAATACCAGTAGTCTTTTCCACTGCAATGTGTTCATGGGAAAAAAAATCCGTCCGATATTCAGCCAAGGATTTTATTATATTATTATATTATTTCTTTATATTTTGTAAGGCTTTCGGCAATCAAGACCTCGCCCACGTTGGGAAGGTATCGTCCATCAATTCTCCGTACCCACGATACGATTGACCGTGACAAACGTACCGGCAGGATCCGCCCCCCCCTCCCCCCCTTCCCTTCCCTGCGGACAACAGTGGGGAAATTCTAAATGCGATCAGATCAGGATACCGTATCAGAAAGAAAAAAGAGGAAAAGAAAAAAAAAATGCGGGGGAATCGATGAAAAGGATCAGTTCGGTTTAGATTACTGTAGTTTACCCCTCGAACCCTTAACTACAGTTGGGCGGGTGGCGGGGGGGTGGGTATGGTGAACGAACCAGCAGGTCGAGAACCCTCAGATCGAGATAATCATGAACTCTTCCCGACCAAGTTTTCCTTTCTCTTTCCTCTGGCAAGGAGAGGACAGACGCACAGACAGACGATTCAGTGCAATGGTAACACGTGCGGGGGCCGTTTTGGGCATATTAGGTTCTCCTTGTTGTTCCCGTCGGTGGTTCAAGCTGGAGCAGGAAAGGATACCGATAGAAGGCCAAGTTTTTCCAGGTTTCTACTGTGCAGCAGGGTACAACAGTGCCAGTGCTACGACTTTCATGTATGCAGTGCAGTAAATTAGGGAACTTTTCTTTTGTTGGCAGCTTCGAAGGCTATCCAATCACTTCTACAAATACCAAGCCATCCTATACCACCCCTATAGGTGCGGAGAATTTATACCAGCTGAACTCTGAGAGACAAATCGATGAGCCCATTTTAGTTACCGTGCGATATTACAGTAAGGACTTTGCGAAAAAGGCTCTGGAAGCAAGGCAAATGCGGTTCCAGATCAACCAGACCGCTAGGATTGACTCTGGATGTGAAATTGCAAAGTCCCTAGTCTCATCGAGCACGATATGTACCGTGGAGCTAAGGACTAGGCCAGCCCCCAGAAGCAGCAACAGTAGTAGTGAGAAGTTGGTTTTTCACTCTTCTTACCATAGCACACTCCCTTCTATAGAAGTACTTTATTGGTAATCTACATCTAGTGATGTAGAAACGCAAACCCCAACTGACCTCTTATCTCGGAAGTCTCACCATGATTCCTTTTCCATGCCATGTGGAGTAACCAAGTATATTGTAAATATGATATTGAAGGAATTTCTGGCGCACCCCAACAGCATCACCATTGGAGGGAGAGGAGGAGGAATGGGAAAGAAGTTGAAGAGAGAACGAAGGGGGCCGAAAATCTACCCAACCTGCCGTATCAATCACTCCTCCACTCACCAAACAGTAGATTCTCAGTTAGTTCCACCCTTGGGAAAGCTACTTGTGTGTTATGAGATTGTTCATGCACGCGCAGGAAACACTTTACTCTACGCGGCATCCCACTCGAGTAGATGAAGTGAAAACTGCCAGGAAGGGTGGGAAAAGAGAGGGCACCAAGCTGAAAGCTACTTGAGACAAAGCTCAAAAGTGGCTCAGATGACTTCAGTTCAAAAGCGGCACCCGGAGGGCGGTTGTTCTCCTTCCGATGACTTCTGGCTTGAACAGGCTTGCTGCTGCTCGCTCGCTCGCTTCTGTGCCCTGCCCCCACCCTCTCTCCCCGAATAATCGTAAACCCAGCAATTGAGAAAGAAGTCCAAGCTTGACGTCACTTGCTTCAACCCCTTAAGAGGTGAACTGACTGAGGTCTGTTTCTCGGTATTGGGCCCGACGGGTAGCAAATTGATTGATTCATGTTAAAAGTTTTTAAGGAGAGATGAGAAGTAACTCGAGAGAGTAAGGAAGCAAAAGAAAGGAATAAAGAAAAAAATCGAGCTATCTGTACCAGTACCATATTTCCGTGTGGTAACCAACCCATTATGCAACCGCACCTGGTGTTTTCGTTTTTCTTTTTCGCCCCACCAAACAAGGCCTTATTCGGTTCCTGCTTTCATGTATCGTTCTCGTTCGGTATCCCGGCAATATAGGTACAAGCAAAAAAAAATCAATCAACCGCCAATCCTCTATACTTACATTCCCTATTTCCAACGCCAAAAACTGGGAAGCAAAGATCGTAAGCCAAGAGATTTGCGCCTTTAATTACTTGGCCCATTGCTAGAAACCTTGGTTATCCCAAAATATTACGCCAGAGCTATCACAACCGCCCAGTGAACTGAAACACAACAAAGGAAATAAGAGGAAAATAGTAGAGGAAAATAGTAGAGCAAGGGAGAAAGAAGTATAAAAAATAGGAAAAAAGTGCAAATATTAATCTCAACTCCAAGTTCCTGATATCTTTAACCGTCAGAAAGTGACAAATGCCGAAAAGAAGCCCAAGTTGCTTCTTCCTCCAGTCGAACAGGTGGCCAACCGCTAAAGGCCATGGCAACCCTCAATTGATCTTTAGATAGTTTGTCCAAGTGCCCTCGCACCTCCGCGGGAAGATCAACTTCCCATTTCTCGGCAAATATGGAGATCATTAGTAGCATAAGCCCAGCGATAGGCCAACAATTTCTCATCTCAAGCAAGGTTTCGACGCCTCGAACTAAGCCGTCCGCCTCTTTTTGTGCATCGAGCAGGAGCGTTTGGCAAGCTGTGAAGACAAAGTGGGGGACGGTGTTCGGGAACCTTTGCCAACCGTGATAGTTCCGAAATTGCTCGGATATAGCCAGGAGCTCCCTTGCTGTCTCAAGGCAGACTACCTTGGGAGAGAGTACCCAATTGTCACTCTTCACCTCCAGGAATGGTCGAAAGAGAGTGATGACCGCAGCCCGGTGGTACATGCTAATGACAGGGTGCTTTAGAAATACCTTTTCAGAGAGATGGATTGGAAACATTGCTTACTGGAGCCACAGGGAGTGTGGCACTCGGTTCCTGGGGGCGAACTGCAACTCAAGGGGTTGCCCAGCCTTCCATGTTTTCAAACGGTCATATAGCTCATGGAGCTTCCTCACAGTGAAAACCTGTCTGGGGGCGTAAAACGCGAAGGTGATGTCCTTGACAATCCCAGACAAGATTATGAATTGGCTGAAGTTCTGGTCAAATAGCGTGGAGCCGGGGGACCATGCATGGATTTCACTACTCGAGCCCCCCCCTCCCACCTCGTCTCTTAGATCGCCCGCCAGGGGCATTGGCAGAGGCGTCCGTTCACCTTCGAGCTGAGGAAGTCGTGCTAAAACAAACGACCACGCCCTACACCACAGATTCTTAGCATCGGATCACAGGATAAGGGCAATACCCCGATGGATAAGGCTTCCTTACAGGTCGAGGCAATATGACCCCCAATACGTCATCCTTCGAACTTCCACCTTGGGGTCACTGGGATCCCCATTCATCCCTTCGCAAAATCCCCTTTCTGAAGCCAGACGGAATGCCAGGCTACAGTACATCAATCCCTTCACATCCCGTGAATATCCCCCCTCACGAATCCCCATTACCGCGAGAGCTTGAATAATCGTAACGTTGATATTTTCTATCATGTTCTCCTCATCGAGCAGCCGTAAAGCTTCAGCGAAAAAGTGGTCACCTCGCGTCCCCCTGTCGCTGGGGTTGGCCCGAGCCTCTGTCCTTTCGGAAAACGTGCATGCCAGTGAGAGGACAGCGTTCACAAGAAGCTCGCTGCAAAACTCTTTCCTACCACAAACAAGGTCCTCGAGAAATATCTTTTCCGAAAACAAAGCGTAGTAAGTATGCTCCCATGTGAAGTAGAGAGAAAGGAGGTGTCCAATGAATTCGGTGTCCCCCGTCACATTTGTCCACGATTGCACATTCAGCAAGTAATCCTCTCCCGCAGTGTCCCCCTTCACCCCGCGGAAGACATTTTCAAGAAATTGGTTCCCTTCAGCATACTCCGTGTAATCTGTCGAGGTCTCCGAGATTTCTATGTCCGCCGATAAGGTCACGGAGGATGCCCGTTGTGTTGAGGTTGTTGGTGTTGTAGGTTCTGGGGTCTCGAAGGGGTGATCTCGTATGAAATTAGCAATGTCGGTGTAGTCCTCGTTTGACCTTAGCCGGGTGATGATAGGCTGGACATATTCATCTGGAGCACGCCTTATCGTTCCCAAAATGCAGTTGAAGGTGTTGTTGTCCTCAGATAGCTCATTGATATGTCGTTTTAGAGTGCCAGCTCGACGGCCGTCACTTTGTTTATCATACACGCACTGGGAGTGGTTATTAGAAACACATGACGCACAGGGTACCTTTCCATCGCACTGCCAATTTGATGCCCGTGTAAGCCCATGTCATCATACCGTGGTGGAACCCGTTCCCGTCATGCGTAGTTCTTGGAAACTAACCTTGGACCTCCGCTTCCGACATGGCATACAAGCGTTCGCCACGCAGCTCCTCTTCACCCGCCTCTCTAGTGGCTGTAGTGACCGCCTTTCGTCGCCCGGGTTCGTAGAAGGTTTTGGCAGCAACCGTCGAGACATTTCCCGGGGGGGGGGTAAGTTTAATCGTGTTCGGAGGGATTTTCGACCTTATGACAACTAGTTAAGCTTAGGATATGATCAGGGAAGAGTTTTCTGCGTTCTTGGGCTTTCACGAGAAGTTGATCCCTGCTGTTAAACTTATGGGGGGATAACCGGGTTCCTTGGCAAGAAATGTCTGCTGGCGGCCTGCTGCCTTGCTGGGATCCAGCAGACCAGCCCTTTCCTCCCACGCAAAGTACTCGGCGAGGCTTAAATTGACAAATATGACCATTGGCAGCGGAGCTCAATGGCCGGTAGACTATGATTGGTATGGAGGGTGACCCGGTGCCCCACCACGATAACAGGTCTGGTGACATTGCACAAACACTCACTTCTATAGACCCTCGAGAAGTCAAGGGAAAGGACGATTGCTGCCTGATTTGTTTGAAAATGCCATTCAAATACTGGTTTTCGATTGATTCGCCTAATGTCCAGTAATGACAGTGTCATGTTCACATGAGGCTTTTGTCGCTGCTGGTGACTGATCACAGAAGGGTCAGAGAGGTGGCAATGCGACATGACAGACAAATAGCCAGGGATCTGTCTCCCAATGCTAAATGTTTAGAAGGAAGTCATGCAGCTCCTGCCATCGCGAGTGACTTCTTGTGACTTAATTTCTCTAATCAGGTCAACTGGTGGCACACAAATATAGCCACAGGATTTCAACGATGGACGATCAACTGTACTTGCATGACTTTGCCAAGAAAAATCCCTTGCATCGAATTTTGGTGAGAAACTCATTATCTCACCAAAATTCGATACGGGCATTCTTCTTGGCAATGAGGCGTGAGTAGTGGATTCAAGTGGCTCTCAGAGCTTCCCCTAGAATCTTCCATACTAGTATTTGGCGCTTTTATAGATACATTTGGAGCTAGTGCGATATCTCAACTGACCACCATTGTCAAGTTAAAATCTCACAAACGTCCCCCAACCAATATAGCTTTAACGCACCCCCAAGAATTTAGTTGACGTCGATGCACGAAGGGCAGGTGTGGTGGGGGAAGCCACCAGCAAGGATTTTCATTCTCATGGGCAGATTTAGCTGATCAGGGTGTGTGTGTTGATAAAAACCTACTCAATGACACCTCCATAATACACACACATTTGGCAGAGCACAGGCGGAGAGAGCCATTTTTATCTCTCGAGTGATATTCAGTGAAGGTCAAAACAGACGTGGACCACCCCACAATCGCGGAGTGATCGGCAGAGGACAACTCTGATTGCCCAGGTTTACCCTGCTGTTTTTGTTCGAATGTTACTTGTACAACTTTCCTGGAACTCGGGCAATTTTCGCTCCTTGGAACCCGAGTCCGTGGGAAAATCAGGCTTTCCTGTGGCCCGGTCCCCTCGCCTACGGCAGAGCCACAGACATGGTCCCGATGCTCACTACGCCGTTCGCGATGGTGGTGCCTTTTTGTTTGGTGTTGAGATCGGAGAGCTAATCTGACAAATGATTCAAACCTCGCCATTGGTATCAGTACGGTGCTCAGATCCCCTGCTTCATGCTTCTGCGGAACTTCCCGGGAATAACTTGCTTTCTCTCAGTGCCGGCCCCACATTTGGGGCTGGTGGGAATGCTGGGGTTTTGACAATGTCAATCCACGCTCCTATGTCCGGTGTTGGCGAATTATATTTCTTGTCTCACATGAAAAGGGGAGCACTTCCAGGGTTCATCCACAAGTACGTATGCCCTAAGGCCAGTTTCTATTGGACCAAAACCCGTGCTTTAACCGAGAGCCAAGAGCCAAGACGGTACTCGGGCATTCACAAACTAGAATTCTGTGTGTCCGAGGGGCATGAGTGACGCCACAGAGGCACGGAAAGATACTCGGGTATTTCCCTAAAGAGATATTGTTGCCATTACCTACCACTGCACTTCATCAAGTGGTTACCACATGGGCAATTTCTTGACACTGCCGACCATCTCCTAATTTCGAGGCCTACTTGTAGAGACGGAAGGATGAGTTTGGGCCTTGGCTTTTGCTTGAGGAACAATATCTCACATTTGTCTTAAGTAGCTGGCGAGCCGGTCAAACCGGAGACTAGTTTCCGCCTTCTTGGTCGTCCAAGCACCGTACCAGTAGTCTACCAGGCGGCAGAGGTTCCAACTTCTAGGAGCATCGATCTGAAATTGGATCTGTACATTTTAGAATGCACTCGAGTACATCACAGGCTTTGATGTTACTGCGCAAAACGAGTATCATTCCCGTAACTCTGACGATTGGAGAAGGGGCCGGGTCCGCATGCACCTGCGGTTGGTGGATGAACAAATAACGTCAGTAGTAGCAAGCCATAACTATCAAGAGTGTGGCCGAAAGGTACATTGGTAACAGGTTTCTGTTCTTCAAGTGTTCTATGCGATCCTGCTGTGATATTCAGAAAAGATACTCCTAAAAAATTCAGGAAACCCTGTAAAACCCCTGCGAACTTTCGTTTACAAAAGGGGACCTCTATTTCGTGTTTTCGCGGGTCCCGGGCGGAGTGACTTGGCAGCATATGCTGACCTAGTCGTTTTTTTTTACAAATGTTCGAGAATTAATCTACGAGTGTATGCTGTTCGTTACTGTAGGAAGGTTTAAGAATGGGGCTAACTTGAGTGATCAAACCGGCACTGTTTCGGTTCTGAAAAAACTCCGTGGTGTACGGTATGTATTAAATTTAACCAACCGGTGCCTTGTTCTTCATCGACATCCCGAGACGGTCCATGTGTTTAGTGTGCTGTACTGTACTCGAGTACTTATGATATGATACAATTTCAATGGCACTTCCATTGGATGCATCACAAAAAGCCTCCACCATGCATGGTGTCATGGTGTTCGGCCGAGAGTCGCCCCCTTGGAAGCCATGTATCAAAGACTCGCGATCCACGTCCGCCCAACGCCCCCCGTCGTCTATGAGGGATATCATAGTTTCTCCACACAGCAAGGCTTGCCTTAGGAGAAAATTTAGTCGACCGGAGATCTGAGTGTTTGCCGGTCGACCGAGCGCTTTGGTCAAAACCATTGAAAGGAAACGTCGCTATTGATACAGGATCAACATTTGAGTATCGAGATGCTCCTATTACTAATTGGCATGATATCGTTGTACTTAATTCGCCAAATGGAACTTGTATTTTTTTTCGGTGTGTCTCCACTAAGAAAAACGCAATTCAACTTGAGTGCTATCTAGCGAATACGGGCGGGGTGGCTTAACCAATTATTGAAGTTTCACCTTGGCCCTGCTCTCTATCAGTATTTTGCCCAGGATACTAACGAGACTTTTCTTGTTGCCGGTAGATGACGTTTGAACGTAGGATGCGAACAAGGCCAGTTAACCCGAGCAAGAGTCACAAAAGGACTTCAGCAACCTTGACAGTGCGCCAGCCTTACCGCTACCCGTGTGACCAGGTCTTAGCCCCGCGGATATGGTCTCGCAATTGGTCCGATGATCCAAGGCCCAATAACAGCCCAAAGTACCGGTACTGTGCTCGAGTAAACTCTATTGGCACACCACCACCCACGGGTTAGTACAGTACCGGCACCGGTATTGTCTCCCGGAAGTGCCCTTGTTATGAAGAGTTCGGCCATACCATACCGTAGAATATGGTGTCATAGATACCCTGCCGCACCTCTCTTGGTGCCAAGAACCGTATCGTGGCTCTGCACCAAGTTGGTCCGGGATGATTCCAGGCAGGGCTTGTGCCAAGTATGGGCCCTTCTGCATTCGAATCTTCAGTTGCTCAATGGTAAGTAAGAGTACCCCATAGTCTACCGGTTGAAGATGGACCCACCGAGCTCTTTTCCAGATACTTGCACTGGTACGATAATAATATTCGTGCCATACATACAGTACCGGTACTCGAGTACCTCGATCTTTTTCTTTGCCCCCGGGTATCTACTGTAAGAGTACCGGTTGTCTTTCTAGCCCCATGTATAGAGAGATACGGCATGAGTACTGCAGGTAGGAGCAGCTTCCGGTGGGCTTGGCCATCAGACACTGATTGTTCACGAACCTATAATGACTTCATTTTGGTTCGTGAAGGCTGGATCGTCCTCTGATTTCGATGCTTTTTGTAATGTCGCTTAGGCTACGGTAGCTAGCGGCGGCGAGACAGCACAACCAACCCGGGACGGATGTACAGTACAGTACCGTTCGGCACTGTACTGCAAGCCCCGGTTTCACTTCTATCCGGATCTCTAACCTCCTAGTTGTGCACACAGTGTGCATGTAATCGCACATCCTGGTGATAATGTCTTCCCTGGAAGTGGTGGTTCTTGCGCACAGTACCAAATGGTCTTGAAGCCACAGCTGAGTGGGTACTATAGGTGAAACACTCATGCAGTTTGATTCTGGTGGGGCAGCCTAACGCTCTTGGGCTTTCTAGGCAACCGGCCTGTGGGAACCCTCCAGCAGATTCTAGGCACAGCCATATCGGCCGTGTTGATATCAAGACCACTTCCAAAAGTTGTATCAACCCAAGCGTTGCGTGAGCAATTTCTGTTATAAGGGGTAGGCCACATCTCCATGTATCTTCTAAACAGAATTGGAGCTCGAATGACTGTTAGACCTAGGATAAAAAAAACTTGGAGGTATTATAAACCATCATAATCCGCGTGAGTGACCTGTTGGTTCGTCAGCAACGACGAGGACCCGGGTTGAAGATTTCGCGGGGCACGGCAATACTAGTAAGTATCGGCTGGAATATGCGGCTGCCGTGAGGTGAGTGTCTGCTATCTTGGTTTGGAGGTGTTCGCTCGCAAACAGGTGCTGGTCGTGGGTATTGATTAGGTTGCCCCCTGTCGAGCGACATAATAGTACCAGTAGTGAGAACCGCGCGGTATTGTACCGGTAGGTTATTGAATAATTGGTATGGAATAAAGTATCATTCCGCTACAGAGAGCTAACTTCACATGGAAGAGATAAATGCAAAAAGGCAACCATTACAGTATGGACTAAAGTACAGTGAAAAGGAAGTTGTTCTGGAAAACTCGTCGTTGAATTTTAGACATAAAAAGTACACGGAAAAAGAAAGTGATCCGGGCCGGGTTCAAGTCACCGAATTATGGAATAGCATTAATTGTCACTGCTTCGGGCCGGATAGCCCGTTTATTCCTCCTCCCCAATCTTCGGAGCAAGATAGAACCGGACGAAGCCACTGCCCATTGCGTACCTAAACCACCTCGATTAACCACGGGGCATAGCTTAGGCAACTGGAGTTACTCACTCAACCAATAGGGGGACCTCGTTAGAGAGTGAAAGAGTAACAACGGAAGATAGCGCACTCGCTTTGCAGAAGTTGACGAGGTATTTCAGAGAGAAGGTGAGTGCAACTGGCTCGGTAAGTTCGATTTTGGTGGATAACTCTGGCCTATCGACATTATTGTGCTGGCGAAGAGTGACAGATCCGCTCCCGATGTCACCACTGCAGGAGAATTTGACACCTTCCTTAGTAGCTTCGATGGCGACTATAACCTTTTAGTCATCATTTGTTTCGACTTGGCCAGATGGGATCCATGGCATACCAGATTCAGACAACTGATTCAGATCTCTGCAGATTCTCTGAAACTCGGCACTCGGCATTGAGATTGCCGCTGCGTACTCAGTTTCGGGAATTCCTAGATGTTCCTGATCGATATCCATCAACTTGATCTCATACTCGCTAATACGATCGTTTTCGGCATTCTCAAAGACAAGGCTCAAGGTGTCCGGGGCATCTTCCGCCTTCAAGGTCAAAATGTCCTCGTTTTGGGCACAGCGGAGGACTTTTGTAAGAGATGTAAGATTGACACCGAGGGCGACGTTTCGGTCCAAACGGTACGGGCTGAATCCCTCAGACTTGAGAAGCATAGAAACGAGTGCAACGTGTGAGTTGTCCATAGCCTGGAGGGCAATTCCCGAATCATTGCAATCAAAATTACAATCTTGGACGAGATCTTTGATTGCATCAACGACCTATAAGAAATTGTAAAAGTTAGTTGCGTATCCGAAGCAGTGGGAGTACGGAGGGGAGGTAGCTATTCACCTTTTTCAAGACACCTGCTTGTTCAAGGCGAGCTTCCAACACTGGAGAAATCAGCAAAAACAACTTTAGGAAGACAAGGAGTAGGTAGTAGCTACTCTTATGGGTATTGTATGAGGTATTGTATGAGGTATTGACGGGTGTTAATCAGATTAAGGGTAGATGGTGGATGGTGAGCGTGAGATTCGGGATAAGTTGTGTTGACTGAGGAAGAAGTCAGGGAGAGAAAAAGGAGTGCAGGAGATAATTGAACGAGTAACGCGACAAATTTGGCGACGCGTTTACCACGCGCCAAGGATCGGCTGCTTATGTAATATTCAGGGTGTGGAAAGTTCCTAGAAAGAAAAGAGCCCCGATATATGTGTCTGAAACCCTTGATCCGCCCTCTTGCTTTCTTGCTTGGGTATGAGGTTTCATATCTCCAGCCTCAGGCCCTAATTATTTTACTCATTGTTGCTCATCAGCGAGTCCATCGGTGCAAACCTACAAGTCTGGGGGGTCAAAACCACCTGTCGTCAACGCATCAACCTCAACCGCGCCAACGACAGCTGGCTCAAGCATCATGGAATCCGTGCTCAAAAGCCCCTTTCCTGCCTCTACCAAACGGGCGACCTCCGTGATCGATGGAATCTCCACCGAATCAACTGTGGTTTACTTTGCCGATAAGATAATGATTACCCTAAGCCAAGACGGCAGGCTTGCTCAATGGGTAGGTACCCCACATTTGCCCTATAACGAAGCCGATGTTTATGCTGATGGTAATAGTTCCATGTGCCGTTGGATACCAACAATTCAGCACTCATCGGGACCCAATCAGCTGAAGACGAAAATGGTCTGCTCCCACTTACCCACTTAACACCCACCACATTGCTTGGCGGAGCGGTCGAATCAAGAGAAGCGTTAGGCCAATTGATCGCAGTCCAACTTGCTTCAGCCGTATCTATGAGAAACAGGGATGAAGGAAGGATGGTAGTCTTAGGACTGGGACTGATGAAGGCGGAGCTAGAGAGGGATGGGTTCATCCAACTCATCGAGCTGGTTGGAAAGTGTCTATAATACTCAAATAAGTCCGATCAGCTAGAACAATTGCTCGCTTGAGTGTTTTTCTGCTCGCTCAGTTCCTTTTCTTTTGCTCACAAACCCAACGAGCACTTTGGGGTTGCCTGTGGTCGGTAATTTTCCAAGGACCTTAGCTGCTTGTTGTGAAGGGCATTTAGTTGCGTCCGAATCGTGATATCAAACAAACACCTCATCCAGAGAAGCTTCAATAAAACTTCATCCATGTGTACTTGTGCACGTAGCTAGAGGTTTTTGGTATCTAACTTGGCTCGAAGATTGGTTTGCCTTGTTAGTGAGAGTCCCGAAATTGCCCTGCTACCTTAGAAATAGTTTTTTACCGCACAAGCACTGGGATAATTATAGCGAAGGGACTACTGAATCCCCCCTACCGGAGCACTCTGGATCGGCTATTTTCTCATCTACGGGTATTAAATGAAGAGATGTGTTAGATGTTTGACGCGAGTGATATAATATGATAGGTATACAACGACTACGTTGTCGGCAAGATTCATCACTACCTAAGCAGTGTACGGAACTGGTGGACGCCGGGTAGGCACTGCCAGGATGATATACTGGATCAAGGAACTTAGCCGTGCACTTGGTTACCCATGTAGAGCCGTTTAGTAGGGCCCCTCACAGCATATCTCCATCGGACTCGATCTGATGATGGGAGCCTCCGCGTCCCCCAAACAATCCAACACCCGGGGTCATGGAAGGGAAATAGGGTTTCACAATTTAATGCGTAAAGGAACCCCTTACTGTGTGTTGTTAGTAGAGAGTAAGTGCTGGTACAATTATTGAAGTTAAAGTGCTAGAGCATACGCCATGTTATACGCATGAATCTGCAGTTTCGCAATTATAGTATCATAAAGTAAAGGCACCTACCGGTACTCGGGAATGGACGTAGGTGATGGGAAGGACAGGGGGTTTACGATGTCAAAGCTTCCTACCCTTCCTCGCATCACTCCCACCAAATTAAATCAATTTTTCCCTCTGACGGTAACTACGCCAGACTCAAAAACCCCTGTCCGTCCCATCACCAGCGTCCATACCCGAGTAAATCTGGCCTAGGGTTTAGAGAAAAACTAGCTTGCCAAAAATAGGGATTTAAGATACAGTACAAAGAATAGACTTCCCAGCAGTTCCACAGGTTCAGCCAAGGGAAGCATAGTACTAAGTTAAGCTTCTGTAGCGTTGTGGTTATAAATCTAACACATTACTTTAGTCTCTGAGTGGTTTGCGCCCGGTAACTCTGGAGCTCCGAACGTATCCGGTTGATAGACTGGGGATCTCCACACACTTGACTTATCATCCAAGTGTCGCAGAACCCACATGTAACTAATCAATCCCAATCAAACCAAACCAAACATAGACACCACTATGGATAGACCCATCTTGCAGCCTTCCCCCCAAACGTGGGTACAAAGATCACTACCAACATGCTCACAGGTGCTCATGAAGGTCAACTCCATCCCAGCTTAATGTGTTTTGATATCTTGCAACCCTTCTTGCAATCTCCACTGCTGGATCAGTCTCCAATTTCATCCTATATAAACTCCAAAAACAAATCATGCAAATTTTTCCCCAGCACAAGTCGCCCTAATGTGAACCCTCAATGTTCTGGCCTTCATGTGGTGAAATTTACAAAAGGGGCATACTGGGCTGTTCAAGTATTACGCTTTGCCCCATCTCATAACAGGGCCAACCCCATATCTCAATTCCAACTCCTCCCAGCTGTTCAGAGTGTGTAATCCAATGTTGTACACGTCCATGGTGCTACCCAAGGCGGTCACTCATGCGTTCCTCTCTGATATTGCATGCACTCAAGGATCCGGGTTTGTCTGTCATAAACATGTACATGTATATTCCCCCCTAGTTACGAATAGCACCATTGATAGATTTATCTGCTATGCCAAAATGTTGCCAAGTGTTATCAGCAACAACTGGGATTGCAGGATAAATGTTGTGGAGGCGACATTAACTGCAAGGTAATGATTATACCTGGTAAGGTCTAGCCTTCCAATGGGTTAGCCCGGGTCGAAAAAGGGTAGACCCGACTTGGCCCATGTCCCGCCAATATTTAGCCTGACCCGACCCAACGAATCATAACCTGGGGTAACCCAACGAACGCATTAGGCTTGTGTATAAAAGAATAACAGTAAAGGGATAAATAAATAAATATGTATTATCATATATTAATACTAAATGATTACTGTACAAAAAAAGATTAATGGTAACAGAGGGTGGCTGAAGTGGCGAGTTAAAGGATATGATGCAGGGGGGAATTGTGATTTTCTTTAACACAATGGTTCAAGTTCAACTAAGAGGACCGCCAACTTCGGAGGTCTAATTCATACACAGCTGAGTATTCCGAAGCCGGACACTCTTCCTCCTCCGAGCCATATCTGTGGAGTTCTGGGGGGGGGGGCATGGTGTTCGCAGAACAGCTTGAGGGCTGGATAGAGCACTCCCGGTATTGGAACAGAAACTCATAGTTTTCGTATTGTTATGGGAGACAAAGGGTAAAAGAGAAAGAAGGTGCACTTGAGGAAGTAGAATAAAGGGTATGTAGAGGTCTGGGGAAAAATATCGGTGGCTCTAAAGCTGCAGTTAGATCATATCTAACTTTTCAAACCTTCAAGCCGAGCCATACGGTAACCTAAGAGCACTTAAACCACTGTGAGGCTTAGTTTTTCCCCAAATTATCTTGATTTGCACAGGCTTCCGCCTTCACCTTTCTACTAATAGCAAATGCTGTTCCAGAATTTTGTATACTCAGACTGTAGCTTCCATTGTAATACGAACTTAGAAGTATCACCAAAATTTCAAAATAAGGGTAAAAAATTGGTCGGGTTTGCCGGGCAACCTGGGCTTGGGCCTTTCTGGCCCGACCTAACCTAAGGAAGCTCAAGGGCGAGCCTGGCCTAACGAACCCGACCCCAACTAACAAACAACAAACAGCCCTGGCTAACCCAAGGAGGGCGCGACCCATTGGAAAACTTGGGTAAAGTGGTCTGATCATTTTCGTTTGCACGGCAAGCAAAACCAACGTCTATGCATATACGTATAGCTTACAATCCTAGGACAATCAAGTTCCCCACACATGTGGGCTTTGGAACTGTGGCTGCTATGGCAACGTCGGTGGTGTTTAGAGAAAACACAGGTAATCAGGCTATAACCAACTTGCAGGCACATAGTATATATACTGTGGCTAGGCAATGTTTAGTCCAAATACAGGCAAGTCCCAATCCACCTCTTAAGCAAATATTTCCCATTTAAGGGCATAGCCTGAAGCCTGGCTCCGATTGACTATGAACCGACCGTTTTCCACGAGCTCGTGGCCATAGTAACGACAATGGACAAAGTACCCAGTCAGGCCAGAAATAGTGACAGTCAAAACAGCCATGCTGTCGGTGACTGGGGCTGACGAGCCGGTCTGGTTGCCGCTCTCCGTTTCCCCAGGACCTTGTCTGGGCGTCTCTTCTTCCAGGGGCGTCGTTTCCCTTGGGAGTGTCTGAGTTCGCGAAGGAGACAGACTTCTTTGGCTCGGAAGAGGCGGGTATCGGGGTGGACGCCAGTACTCCGGATGCAGGTGTTCGGACAATCTCACTGTACTGGCAGACTACTAGTCGCACGTCGGCAGGGGGAGTCTCGCGCTTACTCTTCAAACCTGGGACCTCTATCTGCAGGGTTTCAATTTTCTCTCCATAGTCAGCAACGACCTCCAGTGCTGCCTCCAACATATCCGTCAAGATGTCGACGGAGTTGGCCATTCTTTCAGAGTCCCTCGTTCGGTTCCCGAGGTTCTCTTATCTGCCCTTTCTGTCAAGCATGGCTTAAACTTCCTCTGTTTGCCGTGTTTGGTGAATGCCCTCCTAATTAAAACATGGGCTGGGGCGTCACCCTCCGTGTATTAGATTGCCTATAGGGCATGCGGTTCAGCTGTTATGTAGTGTGGCAAGTTGATACCCGTTGCCATCGTGCATAGGGTATCGAACATTTGTTTTGGCGATGTTTTTTTCGCACCATATGCTATTCGGCACATGGCGGTTCGGATAGAGCACAGACCTTAGGGGCCATGGAGGGTCATAAGATATCAGGATGGTTCTAGATTGTTTGAGATCGCAGAGGATCGCGATTTGTCAGGTTGATGCATTTCTTTAGAGTTCGTTTAGTTTCCTTGAGTTTCGGGAGTAGTGGTTTTTGGGGGGGAGATATATATCTCCCGGTGTGTCCTTGGCTAGCACGATGGATAGCTCACCCATATTCCACCTTTTTTCTCCCCTTTTGAGTGCTTTATTCACGGTGATTATAGTCCCGCCGCCGCGTTGCTGAGTGGTTTCTTCGTGCTCGTATCTGACGGAGTATCGGAGAGCTAAATCGTTTCAAAGCCAGTGATCTCATCTAGGGGGTCACTCGGCTCCCTGCTCACTCCAGTCGGTCGAAGGGGATCTGCATCGCTGGACCTGTGTCAGTTCCTCACCGGCCTAAACCAGTGCCTCCAAGGAATTTTCGGGAGTAGTCACAGTAGCATGCAGAGAAGCAAGGGAGGATAGGGAAGGGGAGGTGGAGGCATGTTTGCCATCACTTAGGCCGGTGGCCTCGGTGCTTCATTAAACAAATTTTGTTTCCCTAACGAACTTTGCTTTACTTTATTTCATGACTAGGGTGGCGGCACAGGAGGGTGAGGAAGAGGGAGCTAGCGGCGAAGGCGTTGCATGTGGAGAGTCACCGAGTCCGGTCCGCTCAGGGTTATTCCTATCCCCGAGGAGCATGGGATAACCTGAATGGAAGACAGGCTCAGGGAGGCAATGAGAACTTTGCTTTGATTCGTCTACTGGGGTCGTTGACGGTGTATTTTCCTCTCGCTTTGAAGGGTATTCGAAAGGTATCTAAGGCGCAGTTTTTTGGTCTTTGCTGGGCAAAACATCCAATAGTTGATAGAGGAAGCTAGAGATGAAACTGTTACGACGTTCCCCCACTTAGCCCGATAGTTCAACGCTCGCACACCCCTTTAATATCGTGTGTGGAGAGATGCAGATATGTGTTTGCGCTCTTCTATGCTGTGTTAGAAAATTCTAGTAGTACTCTGGGTGCCATCACCTCTTATCACTCGGTTTGGGCCATCGTTCGCTAGCTTACCGAAGTCACCGCTGACCATAACTTAGTGGCCGTGAGGGCCTGGGAGGATTGACTAATTGTGAAAGATATATGTCCCCTCCTGGTGTGGTACTGATACATTGCTTTTTACCTCCTTTCTTCGCTAACAGGTTCCTTGATTGGTACCCCACGAAGATCACAACCATTGTCATATTTTAGGAATATGGCTGAGGGATCACAACCCAGAATTACTCGGCACCGGATCTCTTTGGGTTCGTGAGAAACTGGACTTTCATAGGGTAGAATGTTTGAGATCTGATAACCGATATGATGCAAGATTTTGTGCGACGGGATAGCATGGAGATGTTGATAAGACGATTAAGCTTTGAGCCTTACTCCCATAAATTGTGTCTCTATCTTTTCCCGTGTTTCATCCTGCTTCACGTGTCATGGCCGGTTGTTGAGAGTTTTCCGGAGGTAATTCCGGAGCCAATGTTGGGGATCTGATTTCGAAACTGAACCTTCATACGGTGCCTAAACACCTTATGAAATAGCTAGAACGAACCCTGAGACCCAGGGTCTGTTGTCCTGTTAAGAAGATAAATAATTTAAGCTAAGAATCTCGCTCGGTCGTGGTTCATATCACATGGACCCGTTCTAACAGTTACACCATAACGCCTATGATATTTGGATCGTATGAGGTTATAGATTACCCTATAACCTAATTATGGGGTGGCGCTGAAACACTGCCGGTTGTTTCTCTAACACTGTAAGTGAAGAGGTTTTGCCGTCTCGGGAATTTGTTCTGTGCCTGTGCGGTGCGGGGCCGGGGTGCCAGTTCACGGGATTTTATCGAACCACAAAGCCTGGGTTTGGGATAATAGGATCGCAGCAACGGTACTTACTGGGTCCCCACAAGGGCGGTTTAGCAGTTTTTCGAGGGCTTACTTGCAGGGCCCGCAGACTCTGCGGAACATCTCGGGGCTTGAGACACCACAAACGCTAGATATAGCTTTGTGGGTTACTTCGTGAACGTAAGTTTGGATTACACCTAGCTCATCCATTATTGATGCCACAATTAGGTCACATTGAGATACTTTTCGCAGCCAATTGGATGAGTTCCGACTTGCTAGGGTATTGGCCCCTCTTCAATTGGGAGAATATACCGGTGGGTTATTGGGCGTCAAGCGCATGTGCCGATGCGTCTACTATAGTTCACAGGATTCCCCTGTTTGCCTGAATGAAAGGGAACATTTCTTACAGATTCTCCAACAATATATTTCAGTGTGGTTTCAGTAAACTAGCCGGCTGTTTTGGGCGTGAATAGTTTGCATACCCCTATCTCGGTAGCAGAAGTTTACCGGCTCTTTTGGTAGAACTTCAAATAACAAGGAGTTCCTTCAACGCTAATGTTCGGGAAGCGACGAACAGCCATGATCGAGCCACAAAACAAATGGTATATCTCTCCTGCAGTGCGGCATAAATGTGCAACAGTATCTGAACCATGGTTGAGCAGTTATTTTTTTTTTTCCTGCATCCAGTATTGTTTTTCCTGGGTTGTCATGGGTGTAGATTGTTTGGAAATGTATCGATTTTGGTGTCCCACTGAGCCTACTAGTACTTAGTTGCGCAGCCAAGAAATGCGATGGAGTTCTTGTTGCGCATGGATTACCGTAAAAACTCTTTGAAATTTAAAATCCACTACCTCCGCCAGCCCTATTATCGGGCTTCAGAGACAAAAGCTCCTGGGAAAGACTAGCGTTTTCCTGACACGGTATAAGATCAGCCCACTGGATGTGTTGGATCTAGCTGATATTGGCAATTCTGCCCACCTGTCAAACTAAACCGATCGTAGGCTCTCGTGGGCTCGCTGGCTGATTTCAGCTGATAATATCATAGTGGATTTTAAGAGCCTTTACGGTATGTGGACACCGTTTTGGTTCGCAAAACACTTGAATTCCCTCTCAATGATTGGCGATCAAGTTTGGGGAGTTTGGTGGGTAGCTTAGTGGCTCGCATATTAGGGTGAGGTTGAAATAAGTCAGGTGAAGTGGGCTGAGGCTCAAATTTAAGTATCTTGAAATTGACGAAGTGTGGGGTTGGGTCAGGATGCAACGCTCCATTGAGGTCATGAGCGCCAGGAACCTACCAATCCAACTAAAGCTAAATTATCATCCCCAAACCAGAAGTCATTTCCCTTTGCCAGGAAGGACAAATTTCCCCACGGCATTCAAGGCAAGGCAGGGAATATGAATTATTAGGTCGGATTATAAGATGAGAAATATTCATCTCAATATCCCGTTATCAAATATGAATAGATCGGAGCGACTTCCGCAAACTCTAAAGCACGGTGCCCATCATCAATTGGTGCGAATATTGAGCATAGGTCGCCGTGTATACGTCTATTGATACCGGGATCTCGAGCTTGAATGAGTGAATTACTATATGATACCTCTATACCCGTTCCGGTATGCACAGATAATGAGAAGCAGAATGAGCAAGCGTGATTAGATATATTGAGAGATTGGGAAGATTTTTATCAAAATAGGGTTATACTTGGCCTTGGTGGTGAGTCACAGACATAATAAACAACTGAAAAATAGCCTGATCCGCTGCGGGAGCACTCAAGTCTTCTGCTCCTCCATCACTCCTAGTCACTCGGTGAGTTATTGCTTAATTGTGTCCTCGCTTCCGTGTACAGTACAGTACTCGAGTTTTATCCCTCGGGCAGTCGCACCCTGGGGCATATATGCAACACTAACCCGCGGAACTTAGTATCTTCGCTATCGGCATCACTCGGGAACCCCATCTTTTTGGGCTTAGGAATATATATGCAAAGTCAACCGGTAACTTATCCGGCAAGCGAAATGGCAATATTTCCGTGGATTTCTGTTTTAGAGTTCAAGTAGACAGCGGCTGTGCGCCCAGTGTTACGGTGCGACAGCAATAGGAAATGTTGGGATGGTGGTGAGAGTGAGGCTGATGTCGAGGGAGCATGGGAGCATGGAAAAGGCACGCTTGCTCCTGGTGGGAATAACGCAGATACTCCAAAAAAAACATGGGTAACCCTGAGATATCAAAGAAGAAGCAAATTTATCAAAAGTCTGGAGCTATACGTTGGCTTTCAGTGCCGTAATTACTCGTGAACTTGCTTCTTAAATTTCTAAGGCTTTTTGAGAGGTGATGGATTTCGTTGTCAAAGTATTTTGGTATTCTTTGTTGCATCGTCCTCCCATGTCCGGGTGTTTAATCTCACCAGGAGTACAGTATGATACATCTTGAGATGTAATCTGATACGGCACTCGCTATCCCCCGTGTGTAAGCTGCTCACCATGAGTTGTCAGCTAGTTCACCGCTTGGGTATCGATCAAATTTATGCTAGGGCGCAAGGATATGTGTTATGTATGGTAGTGCCCCGGGTCACTTAAGAGGATAAAGAAGCGGCTCCAAAGAAATTGTAGGGTACGGGGATACACTGAGCCTTTCTGGCTTTTCGAGATATAGTACCCTGTCGTGTAGGTAGAAAGGTTCTATAGGAAAACTAGATTGAGTTGCTCATGTGGATAGTAGGTGAGTACGATAAATGTGGGGAGTGGTTGGTAACTCGGCGGCGTTAGCTTCTAACTAGTCATTGAAAATTACTCAAGGTGGCACCATTCGACTAAGATTATGGGCATCTCCAAGCCTATAATCAAATCATTATTTCCACCACTAAATCAATAGCCGCCACAGTATTATCAAAAGCTTGAGAAGATTAATTAATGTTGTATATTCGATTTTGAGGCGAAGCCGTGGTAGCATGGAGCATTACTGCTGAGCCTCACAAACTACTCAAGTCTATTAGATTAGCGGTGACTTTGCTTGCCATTTGGGTGGGCGGAAAATTGACCTCCAAGCAGTTGTTTCAAGCGTTCTTTTGCAGCTCAAACCTCTCTCCGGAATCCACAATACTGGTATCTTCTTTCGGTGGAAGTAAACAATAAGAAGGATGCTACCCCCTGCGCTAATAGTGCGCATTAAGGTTATGCCAAGTAATCCCGAATGTCGTTCGGAGGAGTGACTAAACCTCGGGTTGGGGCGTCTGAATAATTGCTAATTAAAGGCGAACGTTGGGACAGGGAGGTTCTGCTGGGAGCCATGAACGTGAGCTTGAACTTGTCACAATAGTAGCGGTCTTCCACTTGCCTAATGCCGTTGGTTAGACAAGCTAACTCAAGTGCAGACCGGGTCCCCGTCTGAACTGGGAACTGGTGCTCGTATAGTTCATGAGTGAGTGTGAGTTAGTGTGGGCTTGAGAATGTGCTCGCGCGGCCGAGTGAAGCCGGACACCTTGTATGGGAATTGTCACTTTCCAGCTTCAACTTGGCCGCGCAAGTAAACAATGTCAACAAAGCGGCTGATTGGCTTAGGATGATTTCACACAAGCTAGGTGTAGGTGACTATTCTGGATGGGGATAAATTTATCACGTGTGCTGGAGTTCGGGAGCTGGAGTATTTCTCCTATCCCTCAGAACCTCTTTTTCTCCGCACAATCTAGTTCATTTACAACACAAGGCAGCGTTCGAGTTCAAGTTCACACACACAACAGAACCTCCTAGTAGTCAGGCCATGCTCGTACTGTACAATCTGCATCACACATTAGCACTATAATTTTCATTTGGAGGTTTCTCTTGTGTCGTGACTTACAAGTAGTATAATTTGTTACATTTAAAGATGATCTTGGTTATAGGGGTTGGTCAAAGTGAATCCCGACTAAATTTTTTTAACTCTATCAAGGGACTCCTTTGTTAGAAGTTAAGACCATCATAGCTTTAGGCTCCGTGGTCAAGTTAAGTTCTCATGAGTGACCTTTCGTAGACCCAGCAATTCAGTGGCACACCACAGGTGCCCATCAGAAATGCCGAAGAGGTGGCGACCGCCAACGACACCAATACTCGAGTGCCCCAGGGTTTACACTTTCTGACAATTATTTGCCGAGAATTTATCTTCCCAGCCCTCCTTCCGCACGCAGACAAATGAATTCTCGGGTTGATTAATCCACTAGCAGTAGTTTAGGGTTTTGTTATTGTTCTGAGTTTTTAATAGCTCGGTAACTAGCTAGATTTGATACCGGTACTTTCTTTGCGACTCCCTTACCTCACGAGCTACCGTAGTCGGGCGGTTTAACTTTTTCAAAGTTCAGCTTCGGTATTTTTCTCATGTGTTTTTTGAGTGACGTTTGGTGCGGCCTTCCCTACTGTTTTACCCTAGATTTTCTGGAATTCGAAGACCGATGGAAACGAACGGGTTGGACGGGGCCGAGACTTAGCTAGATTTAGCATGAATTCCTTTAACTCAAAGCCTGCATTGTATAGCACATAGTATTTTATCAGTACGGGTTGTCTATGGGAACATTTTTGAGGCTCAGCCAATCCTTGGCGCTTCTCCAGCAATTTCATCTCACTTGGTTTCCGCATCAGATACGGTGCTGATGTTGAAAAACTTCCTTTCTCCCCCTTCCCCCCATTTATTAACAGTCATCCAGCATTCCGCACCACGGGGGCTTCCTTAGCTTCGGTTGCTTGCGAACGTTGAGCCTTTCCAAGGTATTATGTGCCGTTTTTCACACCTAGTTCTGGGAAGAGGATTGTTGTCCGTTCACAAGGCGAAGCCAAAGTGATCATAAAAATTTAGATAGCAGTTAGTTAGAATTGCCGGTTGCTAGTGTAGTTCAAGCGAGATCTGTTGCAAAAGATCCAGCAGCTGCAGCGCACACTACTTGAATCCTCATTCATAGCATATGCCCGACATCTGCAGTGCCGGTGTGGGCTTGTTACGGATGTTGGATAATGGTATGCTGTACCCACCGTCGGGATATATTTTGGAGTGTTTGATACCTGTCCGAGATACTCTTGGACGAGGATCTGGTGTGGTCGCTAGAGTGAAAAAGATTGCACTCGCTGCACGAAAGTTTAGACAGTTGACAGGGGGTTGATATGGCCAGTAGCTCTATTTTGAGGATTGGTAAAAGTGGTGGCAGAAGTAATGGAGTATTGGCCGTTGCACTGATGCACTGTCGTAAAGATGCAGAGTCCCGCGTGTTCTATTCATCGGTAGACTTGAGTGGGGAGAAGCTCGTGAGGGGGTTGGTGAGGGTTGGTGAGGCAGTGGCATGGGGAGAAAGATGGAGGGATGTGAGTGCAGAAAGAAGAGACGGCAGAGTAAGACTGTAACCTACGATAATGCTATAACTTAGTCTTTGAATAGCGGGAGACATCACGTCACATTTGTCTTTTGTTCCTTCTGGATGTAAGAGCTCTCATTCTCTTGCATTAGAGCACGCTAGACACTGCGGTGGTGGTTGCGAACTAGAGTCCTGCGATATTGGATCGTGCTAAGCATGAGCTCCATGCGACGGATTGGGTAATTTTGTGGTTTCGCAATAAATTTTTATTTTTTTTGTCCATCTCCCGATTTGACCCCTAAAGATAAAGTGAAGTAGCAGTCAATAATAGAGAATGACTACTTCCCCCCCCTCTATTGGATGGGATAGCTTCCCTGAGTGTGCATAATAGGTCTTCTCTAATTCTGAATTTAGAGTGCGGCTCTTGGTTTTACCGTTTAACTATTTCCTTGTAAAAGTTGGCGCAATATTTCTTAACATGCTGAGCTCCGTAGGTGGGCGCCTTTGCCCACATATAATACGTATCGTTTTTTTTTTGTTAGTCATACACCGCGTTGGACTACAAATACAGCGAATGCCCCACATCTTCTTTGTCTCCATCCATATCACACTTGGCTTTCAACTTCATATCCGACCTTCGTAGTATTCCTGAGTCCAAGGTTCCCTCGTTTTAACCTTGACCAGACAACATTCGCTTTCATCCACACTCGCTCTACTCGCTATATTATATTGCCTACCGCTGGCTTTTGAATAGCTCACCTTCGCTCCGTGTCATTCGTTTTCTGGTTTCTCCGAATTCTCAGTGCAGCACATTTACGACACTCCCACTCTCGACCAAAATTCAGAGGTTCTCACACATACCACTATATTCTTCTACGAACGCATATCTGTGCTATATCAAGTATGAGTTCGTACGGTTCAGATCACCATGACCAAACCCACAGTGGCACTCAGCGGAAGCGGGTTGGAAAAGCCTGTGACCGCTGCCGCATCAAGAAGAGCAAGGTGTGTACACAGTTTCGATATACCAGCGGAATCATAAAGAGTCTCGAAGAAATTTCGTCGATTCTGTTCTACACCATGCTTTTTCCAGTCCAAGGCTAATTTTCAATAGTGTAATGGGGACAACCCATGTGACCGCTGCAATACCGATGATCAAGTTTGCACCTATAGTGAGCGCAGAAGGCCGAGGGATAAGAACCCCCCAAGAGGGTAAGTTTTTTTTAAAGATATTCCGGTTCATTCTGCTTCATAAATTTGGAGCACTAACACTTGCTAGATATATCGAAACTCTTGAGAGCCGCTGCATTATTCTCACTCAGGGCTTGATTGAGATGGACCGCATCCGAAAGGGGCTGCCACCTTCATCTACCCAGTTCGTAGCTGGCAGGCCCAGCGGAAGGATGGCAAACTCGATTTTGAAGGAGATTGGAATTGACACCTCGAGGATTGAAACCGATTTTGACGATTATGATGGACTTTGCGGCGGTGGATCTCCTGGAGCAGAGAGTCTCGGGGGGGGATCAAATCATTCCCAATATGACGATTTCTTTACAAGCACGGAACACCTCCCCCATCCCCAGTCCCACCACTCCCCGGCATCTTCTCGTAGTCCGAGTGTAAACGCAGCTTCATCGCGCACGTGGCCTTTGGAAGGTCATCGCCGACAAACATCTCATGGCTATCCTGTCGCGAACCCTCAGTTTATTGCGGAGGGAATCACAGCCCAAAACCTCGTGTCTAATGGAGAATACCAGCCCCCGATGCTACTAATGGAGGGGACTCGATACCAACCCTCTTCACCGACTCCGGGAGTCTTTCCCTACAACCAAGACTATAACCTATCTTCTCAGGATCTTCCCAATGATTTTGGTGAATATTACGAATATAACGACAACCGGTCCCCCACCAGTAACTCCACGAGCGTCACGTGTATGGAACCGAATTATAATTTGTAAGTTTCACTTGGGTTTTTTTTTTTCTTCTCTTCAGGCACAGGCACGGAGTCTATGCGTCATGTATCATCTCCTTCCTCCTTGCATGCATATCTTTCCCCCCCCCCCTCCCCACCACTGTTTTTAACTTTCTTTGTGAAGGTTGACCAATGAAAGTCATGTCCAGGGTTACGCCTAATTAAGGCTTTTACGAATTTCCTCTTTCTCTCTCTCGGTCTCTTTCTCTGTCTCTCCTTCCATCTCTTTTTTTTTTTTTTTTCCAAATCTAGACGTTCATTTACGGTATACGCATGCACACGTTGGGGGGCTCTTTACATTTTTCGCTGTCCTTATTGGCTGGTTTTCTGTTTTTTTCTCGCTCTCATTTGGTCTTTTTGCGAAAGCACACTCATAGCATGTTACGAGCACGGTACGGTCATTCCTTTTTGGTACGGGGTTTTGTTGTTTTTTTTTCTCTTATTTCAAACTTAGCTGTGGATGTGGGCATGGGTATCGGCGCTTTTCGGATTTGGATTCCATCGCACAGCCCCCGCATGCCCAAAGGGCTGCGTATGGCTTGCTTATTATTATCATTATTATTTTTTTTTTCACATTCATTCCTTGTTATTTTTCTTTTCTTGGGCCTTGAGGGTTTCCTCGGGTTTTTTTTGCTCCTCTCTTAACTTTAATTTCTAGTTGGTTAATTTCCTTTTGTTTATTTATCACTCTTGCTATAGTTTCTTATCAGATTTAAATGTTCGGGCGGTTTGCGATGTTGATGTACTGTACATAACGGTTACCTCACGATACCCTCCTCCCATCCCTCGCTCTCCATCTCGCTCTCTTTTATTTCTTTTCTTCCTCTTTAATTTCTAGTTGTCTTCAGCCTAGTGTCGCGAGATCACGTTTTTGCGGTATTTTATGAGTTATGTATGGGCGATCGATTTGGCTGTTAGGAGGAGTTTCAGGTCCCTTCAATGTAGCTTTTTTAATGTTTCAGTTCCCTATTCTTACGATTTTTGTGCCCTATGTAAATTAAGGCGGAAGAAAGTCCGGAGCGGGTAGATGAAATTTCATGGTTCAATGTTTACTGGCCATCTGATGTTCGGGACTCTGGGCCCTGTGGCAAGGAAACAAACTGAGCATCAGAGGGCGCACGGAGAAAGAGAGAGAGAGAGAAGAAAAAAAAAAAGAAAAGGTCTCGCAGTCAGCTGCAATCGCTGTTCGATGGGGTTGGGGTTAGTCTAGACATTTAGGTGATGCACAGTCAAGACGGTGACAATCTTGTGCACAGCAGAACTGCCACAGATACGGGACCTGCACTTGGTCTCGTCAGGGTGAGGCAGTGATCGAAGGAGAAGAGAAGATAGCCCGAGTGATGAGTTGTGGTTAGTCGACGAGCAAGCAGTTATAATCCTCTACACAACCCCGGATAATTATTGGGTTAGGGCTTTAGCCACTAGTCTTCTTTTTTTTTTTTTTCATCAAAATTTTGATTTCATTCATTTTTCATTGTTTTTTTTTACCTTCGTTTAAAAGCGGGGACCGGCAGGCGTATCGCGTCGGCCGGAGTAAACAGCTCCGGTAAACGGTAGATCTTCTTATGATATTATAGTGTCCCATCACGCGTCTTAACTCCAGGGAAACCTTTCGGAGGAAAAGAACCCTAGCACAGCTGGTCTACAGAAGGCCGGGAGAAGGGCATAGAAAGGGTAAATTCCTCACATCTCCCCGGAGACAAAGACAGGATAAGCAAGCAAGCTACGACAAGACACCCCAGCCCAGGGCAGATGCCAAAAGAGAAAAGGTGTCGGGCCACCTTTTTCAACAGTATCTAAAGATAGATATCTTTAACCATGGTATGGTACCGTGACATTGTGTTTTTCGATGGGAATCCAACCGTAGTATTGGTGAGGAAGGAAGGAAGGAAGGAAGGAAGGAAGGATGTGAGGAATGATTCAGAAGAGCAATGGGAAGAAAAAAAAGAAAGAAAAAAAGATATGATAAAAAAGGTACCATGAGGTTTGCTTCGTGATCAACTCACCTAACGACAAATCATCACACCGGCAGGTAAACTAGGAGGAGGAGGAGGTGAATTAAGGCTAGGATAAGATGGGGAGAAAAAAAAAAAAAAAAAAAAAGGTGGGACATGCGAAGGGGAACGGTGAAAGATTGAGAGAGGTGGGGGGGGTATCTACGGTACTGTAACGTATAGTATGAATACTTTTCAGGAAAGTGGAACGGTAGTACAGATCTAAGCTCGAAACAGAGGTATATATTCTACTGACAAAGAATATCGTATCATAGAAGGGGCATGGTCAGAAGCTACGGTCTCTATGGGGAAAGGTGTGAACGTTCTTTCCGGTACGTTGGGGTTGAACAGCTCTGTTGGGATATATATAACTTTTTTTTTTTTTTTTTTCGCTAGGCAAAAGAAGGTACCATTCTGCATATCTGGAGACCCGTCAGGCAACCGTCACGGGGACGCGGGGATGTAGCAGTTTTCAGCCCTCCGAGGTTAAAAGGAAGAAAAGTTATAATAAGTAATAACGTGCCTTGCTAAGCTATGGGTTTGTCTCTTTTTCTCTCTAACTGCCCTTTCCTCTTCTCATTTGCCCCCCCCCTCCCCCCTTTTTTTTTTCCCTTCTGAGCCCCTTGGGCTTAGATTCGAAACTCAGACCACTAAATGTCCCCGCGTACATAAACTGGACTGTTCTACTGCATTTTTGTCTCGCTATAGACCCCGTTTAGTGTTTCGTTGGTTGAACTCTGCAGTCTTACATGGGGGGCTTGGAGTTTTTCCGTAATGGGGATTGAGTGTGTGGGTGGATGAAGAGGAAGAGTTTATACAGCGAAGCACTCTTCCGTTGAGGCTGTCCAGCCTGCTGGGCCTTTTTTATTGTCTTGATCGGTTTCTGTTTCCCATAGGAGAATACCGAGTGACGTTCTCTCCGACAGATCCTAGACAAGATGAAACAATTATCAAGTGTAAGTTGCTCCTGCCTTCCACCTACCGGTATTCCACCATCCTCACAGTTGCATATATATCCTTGGGGGGGGATGGATGGAGAAGCTGGAGGTGTGCCATCTCTTTCTTCCTGTCCTACGATGGTTTCCCTATAGCACCGATGAAATTGCTAGTTTAGCCGAGTTTTTTTTATTTATTTATTACCCGTGAGGACGGTCTGGTGTTTCCATGAGGTTAGGAACAGAGGGGAAAAAGGGAAAGATGCGAGCATCATGGTCCAAACAAGCTTCCATCCTCCTACCGTAGTACCGTAGTAGAAAAGATATAAAAAGAAACATCAACGTTTTCACTATGTTTTTCCTTTTGTCTGCGAACTCCGGGTCTCGGGGAATCGCGGTAGATCTGGCACGGTGCTTACACAACGTTTGAAAAACCTCGTGAAAGGGAAAAAAAAAATGAGACCATAAGCTTGGTGCACAAAAAGTTCGCATAAATTATCTGATTGATTTATGATATAAAAACACCCAATCTCTCCAAGTACCGCTCCTCTTTGATACTATTTACAGCTACCGTACCGTAAGTTATGCCCGTGGTAAGGCTATAGTGACGTGTTCAAGGATCCGTAGACTGTCACCCATTGCGCAGGAATGGCGGGGATTTTTGCTTTTTGAGCTGTGAAATTTTACCATCTTGCACGCTGGAGAAGAAGGGCCATAAGCGAGTAAAGCTGGGGGTGGCTCTCTCTGGGGAGAGGGGGTTGAAAGAGAAGGAAAAAAAGGATAAAGGGTTATGTACTCGAGTACTGTACAGTATGAGGAAAAAAAAAAAAAAAAAAAAGCCCCCCCCGCCCTTACCGTAACTGAAGTATGCGGCTTCGATAGAGCCGAATCTGAGAAAGAATCTCGGCGTGCGGGGTGGGTGTGGTTCCAGGGGTTTGTCAAAAAAGCCATGGCGGTGAAATGTATATATTTAGATCTAGGGTGGTCCGTGATGAGCATCGGGTTTTTTCATTGAGTTGTTATAAACGAGGGAACACAAGACCTGNAAAAAAAAAAAAAAAAAAAAAAAAAAAAAAAAAAAAAAGTCGAGGTTCCGTCTTGTGGGCAGATGTGCACTAGTACGTACCGTGCTCTTGTATGCCTGCAGTGCCCATCTTACATACAATTCGGTACATATTCGCTGCGATATGATACACCACCTGTCAGGACGCTGCTCTTCCCTCACATCCAATATACTTCACTGTGCTCGAGTACGTGTCTTGTCTCTGAAAGGAAAGGGACAAAACCAGTACCTGCCTCAATCTCCAGCCGATAACTATCCTACAGTACACCAGTACTAGTACACCAATCCAGTATGATACCCGTACCTTTCCAGAAGGATGGAGCTTTTGTTTTCACCCTGCATTGCTCAGCACTAGCCCATGGAACACTTGAGATCTTGTGTCTGTCGATGATTGACTCAAGTCGGTATTAGTTGCACCAGGCACAATAACAGCGAGAACGAGTGCGACAAACTGCTTTTTTTTTTTCTTCTCCTTCGATTGTTACCGTTACCCTTCCCTGCGCCTCATTCTAAATAAACTTGCAACCCGAATTGGGAGAGGGCAGCCAACGGTGTTTTGAATCCCTAATGACCCCCCTCTGTAAACTCCATTGGCTCTGTCTCTCTTCTCGCACGGTGAAAAAAAAAAAAAAGGCTCAACCGACGTCAGAACTCGTTTATTGGTCCCATGAGAGATATGTGATGCGCGACACCATTCAACGTTTTTTCGATCGGGAGTATGCCGACGGCGCCGTGGATTACGGTGTAGTCGCAGTTATGGGCAAGTTGTTGGGCGTCAGTGACACCTTTGGTTCTTCAAATTGTCGCGAGCTTTGCTAGCCCTCTCCCCCCGACTGACCTATTGGCAACGCTGCATCAACTGCGGTATGATACTGTATTCTTGGAAAAGGCAAGGATAGAGGGGGATTGTTGATATCTGGAATCATTTTTTTTTCTTCTTCTTCTGCTCTGCATACGGAATCCAAAACGAGTTATTTACGTTGTCTATTAAACATTTCTAGCATTGCCACAATCCCACACTATTTATTCCAAGGCTCTATTAATAGCATCTCTCTTCCACTTCATAGTTACTCACTCGAACGGGGTCTCCTATCACAACAGGTTTTCGGAGCGCGCAGCTAAGGAATCAGGGATTTTTTACGGAGAATAGCCCCAGAACCATTATGGTGGCTGTAAGGATCGAAAAATATGCCGAAGTGAACGTGGGCCATATCATCCTGAGACCATAATCTGAAGCTATACATAGGAATATGTACCCGACCGTGATGATCCGAGTGTCAAAATTGAGGAGAAAGGAGGGAAGGCCGGTGGAAAGTGGAGGGATTTCATTTGTGCGCCAATTGATGTTATTGTGGAGTCGAAAATCGGGATCCGAACCCCATCTGCCTATCCCGGGCCCGCATGGATTGGCACGGTTGGGGCGCCCATTGGTTCTTCTCCTGGGCCTCGCTCTTTCGATTTCGCCCTCCAGACGTACGAAGGCACGACGAAACCTCTTGCCCCGCGCGGTATTAGGAATATTTACTCCGGAACGCTCCGCGTCTACATCCGGTGGTTCACCAAGGACAATTACGTCCTTATAGCCGTCGGAATCCGTTGAGTCTGTTTCCCCAGGTTCCTCTTCCGTTATTGGATTCTCGGCGGATACCGCCGACTCCTCATAGCCCTCGCCGAGATCTGCTGAGTCTATTTCCTCAGATTCCTCTTCTCTTCTTAGATTCTCGGTGAGTACCCTTAGCTTGGGGGCGGGCGTTCGTAGGTGCGGGAGTGTCTGCATTAATCTCCTGCAAACATAATTGTTTATATGTAGGTTATTACCCAGCCGACTGCCCCATCCAGTGATGTACAAAGATGCACCGACCCAACTAGAATCCGCCTCCTCAGATATATCACTGAGGAAGCCAAAGATTAGCCATTCAATTACTTGCCCAAGTTCTCCTGTAATCAGGTCATAAGGATCGTAGTTGGGGTGCGCTGGATCCTCTGTTTCAGTTATTTGGACGAGGTATCGTAGCCCCCGGGGGGTTCGAAAGGGGGGGCTATGGGCTGCTCCAACATGCCACTGGATATTTTCTGTTAGGAAGGGATTTCCGAGGAGAATATTAGAGAGGGGCTACTTACACAGGTGTTCAAGTAATGACTAAATTCATGAGCTACGGTAGTGAATAGGAGGAATACGATAGCATCGTAATCTTCCCCCTCTCGATATGCCTGCTCAATGGCGTCGAAAAACATTGAATTAAGACACATTTTATGACTGTGTCGCCCCACTCGGGGGGAGTACCCATAGGACTCGCCCATTTCCTCTCTACCGCCTTGGATATAGTTATCACGGATTATCTCTATCGTGGGGAAACCGTGCAAAATCCATCTCATCGCACCCTCAACTGTTTCAGAACGTCAGATCAGATGAAAGAAAGAAAGAAAGAGAAAGGGAAAAACCCCCCCTCAAACAAGGAAAAAAAAAAGGTCAACTTTAGCACATACCTTCGTCAACTGAAGCAGGAGGCTCATCGGCTATATTATCTGTGCTTCCTATGCGGTACCTGCTTGGATGGGCTCGATTAACTATTGCATACCTCGCGGCGACAGAGGGATGGAGTAGCTTGGTGCGGATCAAATCAATCAATTTGTAGATATAATGGTCCGGAGTTAGGGCTCCCCGGGTACTGGGTGGCCCTACCCTAATGTCATATATGGTCAGCTGGCTTCTTGCAGCTGTCCGCAACGTCGGATCTACTTCAGGAACCGGCGCAACGAGGAGTGGAATGTCCTCCGGGAATTCCATTACTATCTCCAGGGGATGGTCAACAAGAAGCCGTGCATGGAGGCCTAGATCATCAGCCTTCATGGATAGCAAATTCTGCATTGCTATCATAAAATCTTCGCTATTCGGAATCCATCGAAACGCAGTGTCGACCAAACCTTCGTTTTCGGCCGGAGGCGATGGTGCTCCACGAGTATGTCTGGGATGTATTCTGCGGACTGAGACATCCGGTATGGGTGCTCCGGGTTGGCGGTCGGGGGGGAGAGTCCCCGCATAGGCCGGGAGAGGGTTGTTGGCTGATGGTGCACTTCCGGGGTTCTGTATGATCTCGTACCTCACCGGGTCTGGTAATAGTACTTCAACCGTCCCCCTCCTCAGCCTTGTATTCACCTGAGCGATGATGTTGGCAGCATCCCTGCGGTGTCTATGATTTGGCATTAGAGATATCTCTGTGAGGATTCCTAGGAATCTATCGCAATTGCCTGGTACTATCAGGTTGGGCCTGCGGCGTTTGTGGCGTCGTTTAAGCTGGGTCAGTCGGGCTGCTAAATCTTCGGGATTGCTGAAGCTAAATCTGTAGTGTGTGAACCACTGATTGATCACATCCTGACTTCTATCGGAGAGCAAACCGGGACTGCCGGGACTGACGGGACTTCCAGATACGGGAGAAGACATGATTGTTTTCTGTTTGCAGAGAGGTTTTTTTGTTTTTTTTGACGAATGTGAGATATGGAGGTTTTATTGAGCTTCGCAGTCTGTGGTGGATAGTATTATATATATGTACATCGTGTGGAATCCATGGGGCGAAACTCGGTTGGAGATGAAAGTGAAATGATATCTTGTACATGATTTATTCAAGTGGTTTAGCTGGGCAGCTGCTTCACTTTCAGACACAGTATTGACGCCAACTCAGTTTCAAGAATCCTACCGAGCTCGGCTTAGATGTTTATCGAATTTCTCGTATACTCTTTCAAGCTAGCAAGGTTCACTATGATAGCTCTTCTGGATTTGTTGAGGAGGTTGATGGAGTAGTGCTAATCCCTGCAGCTTGTATGGAGACAAGTGTGGTTAGATGGGAGCATCCGTGGTGGAGATGTGTTAAGTGTATGATAGAGCATTGCCCATATGTACAGTACAGTATCTTGACATATAGATCTTTTCTTGTATTTAAAGCGGACCTCCGCCTACCTAGAATCCACACGCTTTCCTCCATCTTCAGACCGTCTACGAACTTTGAACACCAACGTGTTTCCGTTATCCCACTGCCGCTCATCTCCTCGCCATCAGAGGTTTCATAGGAATGAATCCCAGGACAATGATTCGTAGGATCACTGATTATCACTCGGACAATGGGTAGGGTGGCCCCCAAGTGGTGGTTTGAAGCCGTAAAGAGATTCATAGAGTAGGACTATGTCCCCCCTTCATATAGGACCAAACCTTGCCAGAGCCATATATGTAGTCTGATGCATAACTGGTATAAGGAGTGCTTTCGCCAAGCAGTGTTGCCCCGGCGGGGTCCGCGGGGGTCGCTCAATCTTTTTCACGCCAAGTTGACGCAATTTTTCACCAACCGGGCAACCTATATAAAACCCACAAAAGTTGTATGATAAGTCCTCAAACAAAAAGCATATAAAATATCTTTTGGCTGGGCTAATGGCGTTCCCACGAAGGTTAGAGAAATCTACGGAAGTTCTAAGATGGGAATTTGAATGAAGTGAGCATATGTTGTAGGTTTTGTTTCACGAAGTCGGGTTAATCTCTAAAGTTTTCCATCATAGAAGCAACCGTACTGTTCTGCCCTTGGACCGGGGGTCTACCAGCCTGGAACGGCTCTCGCTTATGCCTTAGAGGGGGGGTCTGACAACAGGTCTATTAACGTTAGCCCTGTTATTAAATGCTCGGAATGGCAGGTACTGATGACGTAGCAGTGCATAGAAGGCCGTATAAATGGTATCAATTGGGGTCAATAGGTTCGAATAGCGAATATATAAGTCAGTGGCCTCCTCCTATTCAGCTTCAACTACGGAATCAGTTCTTAGGCCACTCAACGAGTTGCCTGGAGTCGGGGTAGGGGTGAGCATTGGGAAAACTCATTGTCTCGCGTAACTGCCCTACTTAGGGAACAAGGTCTAAGTTTGATATTTCCAAAGGCCTTTTTAATCCCTACTGTGCCAGCTTAGGCAAATTATGTATGGTGAGAATTGGTGAACCTTGGAGGGTGTGTGCGTGATTCCGCCACTGAACCCTCACACAAAAAAAAAATCCTCTGTAAGCGTAAATACCTATCCTTCCCCTCAAGCGCAAACAGCCCGCTCTCCATGTCAACTCCTCACCGAACAAATCAAATCCGCTCGCCCATCGCTGCCTAGGTTCCTAAATAATAAACTAGGTATCATATCATACTACAAATATGAAGAACACTACCAAGCACTCACCTGCAATTGGTTTTCCTCAATACCTCCATTGATGCGAAGTTGATGCCACCCGCCAACATGTAATTCCCCTTATAACGATTTATCTTTCTCGCCACCCATTGAGCCAAACACCACAACTATGGTGTTTGTCTTCCAAAACTATATACCATCTTATTCGAGCATTTGTCTTGCTCCCCCGTCGGAGCGAAGCTGCCCGCCCTGCCTCCATCGTGGCCGCCTCGCGCGCCTTTCGCCGCTAGCAGACACCGCCACATCGCCAGTCCCTAGAGATATCTCCTCGCCTCTACTGTCAAGATGAACCTTCCATTTTTGACACAAATTAGCCACAATACAGCAAATTACCCAAATCACTCGTCTCGCCGATGATAGAGGTGATCTCCTCCCCCCCCGTAGCTGTGCGGTGACCTGTCTAGCCTTGCGTATAAATGGATGAGTATTGGACTGGTGGTCGCATATACCTAATGACTAATGCTGGATTCTTTAAAGTGCGGATTTCCTTTCGTAGGATATGTTTTTGGTTTGGAGAAATTCGGCATCCGAGCTCTCTCCGTATTTATGTTCCCGAGTATTCTATCAACTAGCATACCTTTCATCGATCGAATTCGGGGGACTAGTTTTTATTTGGCTTATGGAATGCTAGAATTATTCGGTCCCTAGTTGCGGGGGTAGAATGTCGAAGGGACCTCAGTACTTCTCCCGGGAGCGAGGAGAGAACTAGCTCACCTTACACTTACCACACTTCACCCATCCTAGGTGCAGTATTCCAACCTAGTCCCTGGGTCTGGAACGTTCTCGTAAATACCGCGCATTTCCTGGGGATTACTTCCAGAGTTTCGCCTTCCGGCAGCTAGAGACTCAATCTGGCCTTCTGCCCCGCTACAACTCGCTGCTCTTAAACAACCCATAGCCCCACTAATCCCCTACTTCATTCTCACTCCGTTCGCATATCTCTCTCAAGGCGTCGGTCGCATTGCTCTGGTTAGGGGGTTCTCCTGATACATAGTATGAAAAATCGATGCGCATAAAAGCGAATTCGATTCAATGGCACCACAAAGAAACCAGTAATACCCGACCTACCAAGACCCCAGTATATATACAAACGGGGAGAGGCAATTTACCATCGAATATGCCCAACCATTCTAATGGCGGAAACCACTGACACCAGCGCCGGGAAAATGCGAGAAAACTCTAGCCATTTTGGTCTCAAACCTGAGCCGAACGATAAAAGGAAAAGTTTTAGCCAAACACTAAGGCTATTAGCCTCCACCGGCAGTAAGACATCAAATGAAATCACTAGGCATGCCAATGCACTTCGTAAACTGCCGTTTCCGATCGCCGATATTGCCATCAACGGTCAAAATCAACTGGCCAAGGAGGGTGTTGAGCTTGGAAGTTGGAACCTACCGCCGCAATCAGATTAAATGATTTAATTTAAGATAGGTGTCGAGACGGTTGACCGAAGAATTGAGTAGCCTCGCGTGACGTGAGAGTCTCACTACGCTTGTAAATATCTCGGGTGTGTACTACGGCTCGAAGGGGTTCATCGTAATACGCGGCGAGGCCTCCTGGTGTACGATGGTTTCACTATTGGTTTGAAGAGAAGCTAATGCTGTGAAGGGAAGGGTGGGGTTCCAAGGCGCGGGGTGCCGTTGGCTGGAAAAACTCTAAATGTCAGTGATTACACCTTTCTTGTCCCATCGAGCTCGACACTGTACTCGAGTACAGTGCCGACTGTCTCTGAACCACAAAATGGTCTTGCGAAACACCTCCAGAGCCGGCGCTAGTGGCACGGTGTGGCACCCCTCTCTCCTTTTCTCTCTTGGATGTCTCAGCTGTTCTGGCGTGCCGGCTTGTATCCGCAAGGCTTCCTCAGCTCTCTAACGTCTTGGATAGTGGTTGAGCTAGGATTACATGTGATGCGTAACAAGGGGAGGGATAGAAGAGATCTTGAGGATCATGAATCATCAATAGACAGTATCTAGAAATAGTGAATTCTAGTGCTCTGAATAATAATAAAAAATGCCATGTTCCGAATGAAAATCCTCACTAGCTTCTGCTCCTGCTCACGCTCATAAAGACAGCACTCTCGTGCTCATCCTGATGCTCACTGCGAGGCGGAAACATCTCTTTATAGCCGTTGAATCACAAGGGTTCGCAATCCCATCCCTGCGTCACAATCGTCCCCCCCCAAAAAAACGTTCAAGATTGCGTATGAGCGATTAGGAACGCAATTGCATTCTTGAAAGTAGTTCGTTTCTCTCGTTTGCGGCTCATGAACCATGAATCTCCCGTTTGAATAGTGCTGAGCCTTAAGGTTAGCGCCTGGTGAGATTCCCTACTGTTGCATTCTTGGGACCCCCTCAGTATGGGTCGCTGGACACTCAAAGCTAGGATATAGACTGATGATACTGGCGAGAGATCACCTGGTGGATCAGTGCCAATTGCTGTTCTCGCCGCTGTATATCTTGTATCATGTCCTCGGGGTTCTGCTGAATCTGCAACAGCTGTCTCCCGGCTTCATGGCACGGGAAACTAGTATGAATGCATGTCGTTGCGCTGATGCAGCTGCTGCATCTAAAACATGGAAGTTTTGTCGAGTTATTCTCAGGAGGTACGCTGAATCTGTTGCTGGATATGTTTGATAAACGTTGGGAGTAAACCTCTCTGGTGGTGTCGTGGCGTTGCTTGTTGCTGGAGGTTCTGCTTCATCTCTCAAATAGTAGGTCGTACGAGCCTCTACCGGATGTGCGGGATGCAAACCTCACATTACTGATGGAGTAATCCCAACGGCGTAGCGTGTCTGGAGCTGTAGTATCCCTCCGTCCCTATACCGGATCCCACAGAACTTTAGCTCGAAAGCTAGGGGAATACCTAGCGTGAATGGGTATGGGTGAGGTATGTTGATGGTGAACGTCTCTGTCCGCGAGGATCTACGGGGTAACTTATTTTGCTTGAATAGGAGGAGTTATTACCCTTTTAGGTAGAAGGTGGCCTCGGCCATAGCTCCGCTAACACTCGAGTACTCGAGTGCGAGGGAAGGGATTAGTGGCGCATATGGTTCCGCTCGCGCTAAACCAACATCGTGTTTCGTCGGGCGTAGGGAAAAGAAAGAGACAAAGTACTAGAAATAAAGTGAATTATTTCTTAGAAATTATCGGTTAGGAAGTAAATTAGGCGATTTAGGCCATAGGGGGGGGGGGTGGTTTCTGTTAGTAGATTATTTAGTAGTTAAAGTTTACTACTAGTAGCTATTGCATTTAAATTGCAATATGTTATCCACCATCTCCTGATATTTTGTATCATAACCATTGCAGCTACTACTTTCCGCATCTGTGATATGAATTTTGATGGCAAAATGTTCATTTGAACCACCAACTTGATCTCATATTAATGGTCTAAACTACTCCTACCCAACTACCAGTATTATTTCCAAATGTGTTATTAATCTGTGGTTCATCCATGAGAGTACCTTCTTATATCTTGCTTTTTCTATTCTCACTTCTAGCTAAATGTATAGTCTTATCTGCTTATTGCCATATCCTACAATCTATTATCTACATTCTAGTTCAAAGAATTATCGGAACCAAAATTAGTAATTATTCTTTCCCTTCTCCTGTACCTTGCTCAGACTGGGCTTCTGATTTTACTAGTATGATGTCTTCAGTTTCAATTTATAATATAGTACCTCTGTTGCGCCCACACCACAATAAATTTTTGTATTTTCTTTCATTATCCGGAAAGGTATGTTATTTTAAGGAAAACCGTTGGGCTTATTACTCTTATTGTCTTGAGGGAAATACCTTATAGTTATCAAACTCTGTATCTTATAGTTGTGGATGCTGAAACTGGATAATCCTGTATGTTTCACAATTAGATGTTGTCGGTATAGGACTATTGTTCTATTTCATATAACAATAGATAGCATTGCTGCTATTCCACTGGCTATAAAAGATTTTATTAGATTATTTCTATATTATTTATTATCTGGTATTCAATTACCTCTTTTTTTATCCAGCTTTCAAAACATTATAGCATCCCAACAAAATATGATATAAATAATCCAGCTCTACACTGTAGCTAGCTCTCTTGGCAGCAAGATCTATGAGATGAGGGCAAATTTTGAAAACAGTAAGACCCACACCTAGTTTTTCAAGTTGTTTTTCATTGAGTCATCTATCACGGCAGAACCATACCCCAAGCGGGGGTGCAGTACTGGCACTGCACCAGCAAGGCCCTACCGGAGATCTCGAGCATCGGCGTTTGCTCCGGTAGGCGTTGGCTCATTGTCGGATTTTGCTCGCTGTTGTGTTTTTGCTCGTTCAAGGGTTTTGCATGTACAGTACAGTACTGTACTTGGATCATACTCGAAGTAGATTTTCCTTCCTTGCTTGGATTCTGCCAACTTTTCCAGGGTTAACTTACCGCATTTTTGGGGGATAGTAGGGGTCCACTCCTATGAAGCAGGAAAATAAAGTGGAATGGTGGGGTGTGGACTAGGGTAACAGCCTTATCCCATTTTTTTTGGAGGACAGTCATATTGTGGGTTGCAAGGATTAACTACAAGGTCGCAGATATATCATACGACATAGTAGCAAATATGTGCAAACCCCAAAGACCTATTTTACTATTTGACTCTAGACTCTACCGTCTATGCTGCGAAAATCCCCCCAATCAAAGTTGTAGGTGCACAAGGCACTTCTTTTTGCTTTCAAATTTGTGGTTTCATAGTGTTAGTTGGCATGTAATATTGGGCCTTGGTTTTTCTGTTGATGCATGTGGTTAATCTTGGCAACCTACAATACCCCAGAAACCGAGTAACATACAGTGGTCGTGTCATATCTAACCCATCAAATCTACATACCCACCATACACCTCAAAAAAACATTAGAGAAAATACTTAAGGGTCTTTGCCGAGAATACCTCCGCAAGCAGAATATTCGGTGAGGACTCCCGCAAGATATCGGCTGGCGGAGGCATTCTTGGGTAATAATGCGTGAGTACCAACAGAGACAGAAAAAAAAAAAACTATTATGTAGCCTATTGCCCCTGCAGAAGCCAAAAGCATGCCTAGATACTCTGATAACGCAGCTGCCCTTTGCTCACAACCCAAAATTATGCTCTCTTTCTTAATGAGAGAGAACCCCACACCACCGGCTAAAAACGCACCAGTCCCGGAAAGGTGGGCTGAACGCAAGCAAGGAAGAAAAGAGAATTTATGATACATGCGAAACCCCCTCAGAGAGCAAATGCACAATATTAAACAAGGCCCTACAGTGAGCCAAAACCAGCCGGGGCCAACGCCGACGCTCGAGGTGTCGGATAATGCTTTGCTCGTGCGTATCGTACGTGCTGCTTGTGCGGTGCCCTTCAGACCGAATTGTGACGATTAGGTGGCCGTCCGTAAGTCGTGAGAGATAGCTATGCGTTGGGCTATTGCTTCCTTGGTGGTAGCCTCCGGAAGACGTGGTTATTCGCTCAACAGTGCTAGAGAAAGGCCCAAAATTCCCCCGGGGTGGGGTCCTAGGATCCCCATCTACGGGCTTCCCATCGTTAAATATTATCCCATGAAATCCCGGGTGTATAGGTCAACTAGGTTTCTCATATAGACCTAAATAGATCCTAGAGGTTGCAAATATTACTGTAAGTTAATGCGTATCTCTTGATCTTCCCTGCCGTATCTCATAAGTAAGAAAAATGAGCGTTCGTGTAACAATCACCTACGTCATTGGTTAGATTCACTGAGCCCTCATGATTTTCATGATCAATAGAAATGTCATATTATCATCAATAGGGCTTCGAAAATCTCCACAAGGATCTTGGATGATTCCCTGTCAAAAAAACATTGGCAGGGTTAGGGCTTCTGCTGAGGCACATGTCGTATAGTATCCCCACCTTTTCGGCCAAATCGCTTTCTACAATTTGTAAGATCGCATGGAGGGTACGTATACACAATAGTAAGACATTAGTACTTATGGCTTAGCTTCTAGGCACAAGTGCACTCGAGTAGATTGTCTCCGAGGCCCGGTTGGTACCGGTTAGTACCGGTTGAATATTTAAAATCCGCTACTAACAACAATGTATCGAATCAATTGAATGTGCCTGCTAGTGCCGCAGTGTTAGGTATCATAATATAAGATAAATTTTCCTTTAGGCACAAATTGCCCATCCTGTGTTATCCACTATCACTACACTCAGCTAAGATCCCACATACTATCCACTCGCCAGCTAGAGCCCACTAGCACGCCCAATGAGGCAGTGTCGTGAATCCCTCGGAGTCTTTATCGGAACCTTTGTGAATGCTGGCGCTTATCAGGTAACCTGGGTCACCATGGGGAACTTTCAAAGAGTACGCCTCTTCCGAGAAGGGGAGAAGAGAATTTTGCACACAATGAGGAGGAGGTATATTGTCTCGGGAGACAAGTGGGGAAGGCCATTTTTCCATGGCTGGCGCATCTTTCGGTAGAGATGTTTTGCGCAGTAAAGGATTGAGCCTTGTGTGCGGTTCGAAGGAGAGTTGTTGGCGAGGGGAATTTCCTTCTGGGGGTTAGTGATGGGGTGAGGTTGACGACGACTGTTTAATTCTTAGAGGTTCGAAGTGGTGGGTTGTGAAGATATTTGGCCTAGTGCTGTCCGCTCTTATGTATTTTCTATACACATACCTGATATGAAAATTCACAGTTTTCAAATTGTGTTGTAATAGGACTTTCGAATATGCATTCGTTGTGTCTTCAATTTCGACAGAATTTCTGTCATAGTTACCGGTGTGAGTTTAACGGTAGATGAACTGGTTATGGTTGTGCTACCAATAGTTTAATTAACTTGCTTGCTTTTCCTTTCTGTTACTAATTAATTATACAATACTGTTCTTGTTGACTTATTCTCCTGTCTTACACACATCATATGTCATGTACATTTTAGTCTGCCTCCCTGTAGCATAAACAGGGCCCCATTGACCCTCAGGGATAACTTTAGGATCAATCAAGCTCAGAAATACCACTTCAACCAAGAACTACAGCAAATTGGTCGGTGCTAACACGAGTGATATGAGAATGTGGTTTTTGTCTACTAGACAAATGGGCAATTCGATCCTCCACTGATTGAGGGGCTGTACCCGCCGACATCAAATCATGGTTTGAAATCACAGTATTATTCGGAGGAGAATTTGCTTTGGGCCTTCGAGGTTTGGTTGGGGCAGCAAATGAAATGCAGATTTTGAAAAAAGCAAACAATGTTCGTTTAGTACAAGAGTGGTATATCAAATTGGGATCAAACTGAAGTGTGAACGGTGATTCTCAAAAGTTTGACTCAATCAAGCTAAAGAATCAAAATCACAATCAAAATCGTAGACCGTTTGGCCCGCCGCGATTTCAAGTCATGGATTAAGAGCATTGCGATTTTAGGGTATAACATGCGATTTAGAATTGCCCAAATTGTTTTCAAGTCAGAATGGCGGTGCCCCAAACTCCCCCTATAATAATGTTTCATTGAAAATAAAAAACCTCTCATGAAGACACCGGATGATTCGTGAAGATAAGGTCTAGATATACACCCTACCGCTGGTACAAATCCCCTGTATTATACCACTCCAAGCTACACCAGCTCATATTCCAAAGGATCCAATTTGCCCCCGAAATCGTCTTTATACCTGCGCCACACAACGCCTTTACTAAACCTCTCAAACTTTAGCTCCCCAATACTCTCGCAAATCTTATCAACCTTTGCGAAAAGCTCTGGCAAGAAGCTACAGGTATCCCCATGAAAGACAGTCCCGGAATAATTTGTATAAAAGTAGATACTTATCCCTTTTATACTTGCTACCACGTCATTCAGGCTCATAAGTAAAAACTTTTCGCGATTGTGTAGCCCGCGCTTTCGGAATTCTCGGACAATGCTGCCGAGAATCATGACGTCGCATTCGGGGATATCGTAGTTGCACATTGTCCCTTCCGCGTTGGAGTAGAGATCTAGGTAGGATACCGTATCGTTGAGGATGGCCTTTATGGCGTCGGAGCGTAGTTGAAGTATCGCGGCTATCGTGTACTCAGTCCACAGCTCAGTGCCACAGAATAGAGAAGGGCGTACAGATGACCGGATCGGGGACCATAACTTCATCCAAGCTCCTCCCACCCCATAGAAGCTGCCCCGGTTCATTTTCATATCGCCCTTCCATAACTATCTTCCGGCTCAACGGTTCGAATACTGAAGGTAAACAAAAGGTCCAAGAAATAAACATCCACTCAGAGTAATCTGATTCAAAAGCAAATTCCCTCCACCCCGCAGTCCAAATGTCAATCCAGACAGCCACGGCCAGCGCGCAATCGTACTTATCGCAGATAATCGCCATATGGAATAGATCCTCAAACGAGATGGAGGAGGGGATTTTCTCGGTTTGACAGTGTAGAGCGTACAATATCGCGGCAAACGCTTCCGGGTCGTCATCTTCGAGCTGCAGTATGTAGTCCGATGTCGAGGCGCGCAGCTCGCAAGCCTCCTTGAACTTGGATGAAGGACCTAACATGGCTCGAAATACCGGTGACACCAGACACAGCACCTGCGAAGAGACTTTGAGTCTCGCAAGTCCATGCCTGGATGGGACCTCGAGAACTAAATCCCCTTCCGGCGCTACCGTGACTTCTGCGACGAACTCGATCTCATCTAATCTATCAATTAGTAGTTGCCCGGACCAAAAGTCAATCGATCTATACTCACACTGAGTCTCTGCGATGGACAGCCTGCTGCACTTGCCGCTTGAGACTCCGCCGCTATCTAATTCATAAGTATTAGCAGGTTAGGAACGGGAAAGGATCGCTACCTTACCGTCTTCCCTATCAGAGCAAAAATCCCCGAGTGTTTCGTCTAGCATGGTGAGGCTTGCGGGGCAAGGGAAGCTCGGTTGTGGTGCAGCGAGCTGTTGTCAAGCACAAATTTGCATGGTTGTGTGCAAGCCAAGTCTGCAGCAGCTAATACTGCACCAATCAGAGGATGATTACGTACAGTCACTCGATCATCTACTATGCCCTAGCAGTGTTGGCAGTGGCCAGGGTTAATATATTGACCGGTCTTGACCATGAATGTGGTCAGTGACCAGCGGTCAGCAGAAGGGGGTGATGAGGGGTGATGGGTAGTCAGGCGTTCCTTAGCAAACCAACAATAGATTGACTGCTTCAAGTGGTAAATGTTAGGTAGAATAAACGAATTACAGGGGGCATAAAATAAAGTTTTCACATCTCAGTTCAAGCTTCAGGGCTCGGTTTCTAATCCTCAAGTCTATATCCTTCTGTATTTTCCATCTCAATCGAATGCGAAAGGTTACCACCGGACCTCCGGCAACTCAACCCACTAACCCTAACCCCAATCCTACTACTATAACCCCTGCAGTGATGGGTCCTGACCACTGGTCATGGCATAACGGGGTGACTAGTGGACGTCAAATTTTAGGGGTGGCCACTAGTCACCGCTGACACCGTGCCCTGGCGGTAGGTAGGCTATGAGAGCAAGATGCTGGGAGCAGGCCTTGGGGTTGTAGGTTGGGCCGGGTGGGATTGAGATTGCTTACGTAGCCGGACTGGAGGATCAGCTCCAAGTTCCCCTTATTCCTCTACCAAGTAGTTTGTCTAGGTGGTGAGTTAACATGTACTATTAGCGTAAATTAAGAACGCTATAAATTGGCGGATAGTGGGGTTTCGACAGAACTGGAAAAGAACCACAGAATAGGCTGGCCCGAGAAGAATGATCACCCTAAGTCTTAAGCCCCTTATTACGTTAAGTTAATGGCCGAGACGACAATTAACAACGTATGGGAGAGTGTGTGGCGAAGAAGGTTTATGCTAAAATTGACCTACAGTATTTGGCTGGGATCTCGTATGAGTAATGGAATTGATTGAATATCGGGGAGAATGATGATCCATAGATATGCAAGGCACTGGGGTATCCCTCAGTTTCATCCTCTAGAATCCTGTGCAAAAAAATAGAAAATCCCTCGGAAATCGCTTTGGTTACCTATGATTATTGGAAACATATCTGAAACGGGTGATATTATCCTCAGGCTTATCTATGTCATGCAATCTTATCAAGCCTTAAGATAACATAATTTAAAGAGTAAAAAGTCACTCTATATACCGGGTCTCACATTTCTTATTAGTGCCTCCAATCACTTTTACGCACCTCCCCTTTGAGAGGGCACCACCCGTCATTGCTAATCACTCGCCACCGGGTCAATGGCCCGTGATTGTAGGACGGGCTAGGTCTCACTGCTGCCCCAGAGGCTGCCACATTCCAATACCCTGTAGCTCTTTTGTGCGTCTCATGTTCGTCCTTGAATATTTGCTTTGCCTTTGTGTGTTGACGCCCTCTCCTGCACTTTCGGGGGAAACCAAAACCACGCGTCAAATAAGCTTGTGGAGGGAACAATCTTCCAATAGAGTCTTGTCTCGAACATCTGCCATCCTGCGCCAAAAAAAAAGGCAATCCTCAGTGGTGGTATCATAGCCTTTCCGCTGAAACTAGAAGGTGTACCCAATTCCCTATCCTGAACATCCAAACGAGCTGCCTAAACCACCGCCTAGGCAAGCTGCCTTAACCACCCAATAGGAACAACCCGGGAGAGGATACCGGTAGGAGAACACCGAATTTGCCACCGCCAATACCCCGTTTTAAGCCATATCGCAAAAAGAGCGATCGGTCAATTAACGCCTAACTCCTTCGGCCGCAGGCCGGCATATGACATTCTCGTCCCCAGATCATCAGTCACGCCGCCAGGTTCCTCCACATCATCTCAAACTTCCCCTGCAGTCATGGTTAGTTGGCCCGAAGCTTAGCTAGCCATACACTGTGGGTATTCGTAATCCTTAGAAATATCCACCCCACAAGCACTTGAGCTCCCGACCTGTAGACGGAAGTAACGATAATCCGCATGTCAAGATCGCAGCACAAGACGAGAGGGCTTGCGGTAGGAACAAGCGAATGCCGAGGATCGCCAGAGCCACGGTACTGTACTCGAGTACAAGCGCAGCAGCGATTCGGAGGACAAGAATAAATCACGATTTCACCATTTCGGTACAGTGCCATACCGGTGCCGGGATCCTGGAAGCAGTGCACCTTAAGTTAGTATACGGCTGCGTCTGGCTATAATGAACGCCAAGAATTAGTGTCTCAGACCAGTTCCTGCACGCGCAATAGTTAATTTACACCGGAAAATAACTTGCTATTGAACCCCCCATTGTAAAAGTTAGTGAGCGTAGTCAGAAGTGCTGATTCTTGGCGTTCATTGCAGCCAGGTGCAACTGTACAGTACTCGAGTACTTACTCTAACTCGCCGAACGCCATGAGCGCCAGACGCACGAACGCGATTTCCCCATTTTCTCGTCATATTGAACATCTCCGTGCGGGGCTCTAATCTCCGTTTCGGGGCAAAAGGTCCCCATGGAGTTCAGCACAGCCCTGAACAAAAAAGGAATACCGGTAGGGAGATCGAATTAACTCCTGGTATGCAGGCTCAGATCTTGTTAGCCCAAGATTAGTTTTGTGTATGGGGAGATCTACCCAATTTGACGAGATAAGACTGGTGGTACCGGTATGGTATGCATTTCGTGGCTGGAAGAGTGCAATTTGCTGGTTCTTATGCATGCTGGGCGAGCAAGGATAGTGATGGGGGAAAGATTTTTGGCGGATCTATTTTTATATGTATGAAGTACGGTACTACTTGTGTTGTGTGAGTGGGTAGTGTTTAGAGATTTTCGAATTGTTTCTCTACTCAGCCACGCGGAGCGTGATAAAAGTGGAAAAAAAAAAGGCTTCTACATAAAAGGATAATAAATTTATTGAATTCTACATACTGGTACTTACACTAATGCTGGTACCCGTACTCAAGTATAGCACCGGTACTCCTGCTTGTACTGGTATCATATCATACTCGGGCACCGCAAGCAAGCTCAACAAAAGAATATCACATAGTGAGTTACTTTAAGTTAACCCTGCCAAGCCATATCCAAACCCTAACCCACTGTTGATCCCATCCATCCACCCAACGCAAACTCTTCTCCCACCACCACTGCCGCCAACAATGTTTGCCATCCCCATCCATTAATGAACAACAACCCCCATCTTTGGCTCACCTTCCATCAATCACCTTCTCGAAGACACATGAAACAGTAAGCCGCCTCCCATACTCCGCCCGCAGCATAACCCTCCCTCCCCCCGCCACAATCCCGAAATGATTATAGCAAATCTGTCAATCCCCTGATCGGCTATACCATAGTCTCAGCATGACGAAAATATATTTGTGTCTTTTTTGTATGACCGGATTGGATTGGATTTGACGTTGCTTTCTTTTTCAGCGCTTTTATGGGCATTCTTGACTGACTGGCTTGATGTGATCTAAAGCGCTTTGCATTGAGTTGTAGGTCGGAGGGATGTGCGGGTTTCGGTGATGCTCTTTTTTTTGTTCGGTGTAGGGAGGGAGTGGGGGAGTGAGATGCGATGGGCTCGCAGGATGTCAGTATGTTTACTAAAGTTATAGGGCCGTTTCCTTTTTCCCTTCTTTGAGGGGTTCCTTCTTTCTGGACGAGGGGTTTATGATGGGAGGTGCGGGGCGATGGAGCTGTTGATGGGATGTTTCGTGTTCGCTCTTGAGGGTATTGCACGGACGCCTGGATTTTTGGTTTTGTTAGAGTGCTAGGAATCCTACAACCAATGGCGCCGCTATGCTATCGCTACCGCCGCAGCGGCTCGTTAAAATTTATCGTGGGAGTCCTATGGCTGGGACCTCGGACAAGCTACCCGAGTATGCCCCCCTGTTTCATCTTACTGCATCACAGTCGCACTGCACGGTCGTTCGGACAGAACAGGGCAATGTCTTCCTATCCAAGGTGTGTTGTATTATTCACTGCAACCAGCATCTTAACAATACCGAGTAATATCCAATGTATCGAAATATCGAGTATACTTCGGTTCACCCACTCACTCGTCATACCATGTTCCCCTCCTGTGCCCGTTCTTCTTGTCCGCTCTTCACCATTCCCGGCCCAATACTTCCCATCCCGATCGTGATTATGAACTTCCCGCTCTCCTCTTCCGCTCGCTGGTTGACCCGATGCACTTCGTGCCCATAGGATATGGTGTCCTGGTATCAGGCACTTTCCCGCCCCTGTGGGGCCCCAATATGCTGGCACTGGCCTGATCCTGTCAGGCTACCGCCACCGGAAAATCCCTCAAGGGAGCACACACCTGCATTGGAAATTTACGGCAAATGTGAATGCAACTCCGACGGAGGACACAAGAAAAATACCAATATATATAAGATTTCTGAATTTCTTGTTGGTCGTTTCGGATATGCGTGAGTAGAATGTTAAGATAGAGATCTTTGATAGAGTCGCACATATAAGGAAACACAGCTGGCAGGACCAAGATAGCTATTCGATGTCAGAAAGTGGGATGCATCTGGTAGGCGGAAATATATGCACCTTTCTGGATGGCCCGAACCACTCCGGATTCTGCTCAGGCGAGTATCTGGAGATGCCCCATCCATAGTTTAAATCACCGTCAAGGCGATAGCGAATGCCTTAGTATTACACGTTAGTTGCGCGAATTTTTCGAAATATCGTCCATGAGTTGGATGTACCGTAGCAATAACCATGAGAAAGTCATCCATTCCGAGTGACCTATTCAGCCATGCTCTCGAGTATATTCGAATCGATACCACAACCGCAGTGATAATGATTAAAGCGATCTCAACGCCTAGGAGAGTTTGCTGTCGTGAGTTGAATATGATGGCTAAGTGTGAGTCGTCAGACTGTTAGGACAAGAATACAATATCCACCCCTCCGAACCTGCAACCCGTGGAAACAAACCTCGAACTCGGGCGAAGTAGATATATAATCCCAGGATAAAGCATTTCAGGTTGTCCCTTCCAATGGCTTCCACACCACCCACAACTTTACTATCTTCCCCATAGCCAAGCGGCCGGAAGTGTTGGTGAATTACTCTTTCACTCATCTCCAAATTTGTTGTCGACAGCGTTAGGAATCTACGGCAGGGATCCCGGGATCTCCCCCTTGGAATCCGGTCCGTTCCAGACTCTTTTTTTCTTTATTTTCTTTCTACGGTACTGTAGTGTACTACTATGGCAACCCACTGTGCCTATATAGGGTTTCAGACGAAACTTGAGCTCTTTCTGGGCAATATGTCTCTGGGAATCTTTTCGCAAGATAGGAAGCTAGGGATATCGGAACCAGGAACCGCTTGGCGGGTGCTTAACGCATGTTTTGGGAAGGAAAGAGGCGAGGAGAAGATAGGGAAACACGATACGGTAGACTTTCCGTGGGTGTGTTGTTCTAGTATAGTAGCTATAACTGATAGACACCATGTGAAATGCCATTGGGTGGTGCTGGGGCGGATGTCACCTCAGATGTCAAGGCAAAGCCATGGTGAATTACATGTACAGTGCCATACTAGTAATAAGTGGAAACTTGGAAGGAGTAATATAGTAGGAGTTGGACGGAAGTCGAATGCCCAGGGTATCGTACCACCGAGAACTATGATCCTATTCCCACGTGGAGATGTTCTCGCTCGTTGGGGTCATTGTCATTAATTGATCAACGCTTAGTACCGGCGCCGGGGTAGAATCTATACATCAAAGAATTTCGACCTGATATAGGGTATCCATACGGAGGAACCAAAACTTCGGTAGCATAAATTCTATCAGTGATATAAATACTAACTAACTACACTTGCGGTCGTTAGCGAATCAGTTCCAAACACTGGTTGTCGCATATCTCGCGTACCTTTCTCAGCCATTAATTACAATTGCCACGGCAACCCTTTCACTCGAGCACACATGCTCGAGCACACATGCTCTTGTGACTCTTGTACCACGCTTTCGATTAACTTGGCGAGTGATAACAGATGGCCAATCAATCCTGGCTGCCGAGACCCGGGGAAATAAGGGCCCTCAACCAGGGAAAAATTAGAATTAGCAGGTGCAGTATGGTATACTCCTACTCCACCTGCAGCGCCAAATTTTCGCGTGGCGGCGGGGGTAAAGGATGAGCAACTTGGGGATATACTAGACTTGCTGGAGGGGATCATCATGAACTATCATGCGGTTGCACTTTGTTGTATTGAGACTTTACCTCCAAGGAATTTTCTGGGAATTTACCACTCAGCTCCCATAGGGTCCTTTCCTGCCATAATTAATTTCATCCAAAGCTTTTGCTGTAACGAATGGGGATCCCGGATGCTTGACTTTCTTTATAGCTAAGTGCGACTGCAATTATAGTATGCTTAACGGATACGGAAATAAAGGAATAGAGTTCTTGTTCTGTGCCTGCACTCTACAGTAGCGCCCCGTGATGGCGTCCTAGCTTTCGGTCATTCCCAAGCCTCGCGCGTGAGATCTAGTTAGACAAAACACCGCTAGGCCCACAACTCTGATCTGGCTATTGGAGAGAGAAACAGTCGGGCAGCGTTCCGAATACTGGTTCAGCGTGAGGTACGGAAGAGGTTGAGGAAGCACTAGATTTTGGATCCTTCGCTCCCGCAAGCCAGATAGCTCCGCTACCGGGAAACAAGAAAACTGGTATGTGGGAATTTTGTGCTCGGAAGGTTTGGATTCTGCGGAAAAGGCGGGTATACAGTACGGCAGTTGTTTACCAGGTTCCGGGGTTGGGTATTAAGGTTGCCGAGACGGATTCCCCAAGGTAACATTTTGCCTCCCCGTTTCCTTGCAAAAGTCTATCTACATTATTGGAGATGGAAAGGCCAACCAGGATCACTCGCTTCTCCGAAAAAAACGGGGGCGTAGGATAGCTAAGGGGTTGGTGGTGGGTGGACTATTGTGGAGGGCGCTATATTTGTTTGGGGTGTTTGGGTATCTGTGGATGACCAAATAAACAATGAACATATAATAGGATCGGACGCCTGGGAGTGGCGGTTTTCTGGCGTTGGGGGCGTAACGGTATTCGGGCAGGTATACGCGTTATCACCGGCTGCATGTCGTGGGCGATTGCGATGGTGAAACAATAGCTGCACCTTTCCGGCCTTTGGAGGCATTTTAGGGATGGGTTACGGTTAGAGGCGCTGTGGATATGGTGCCGAGAGGGGCGTCGCTCTTCTAGGGATCTACACCACTGTACCATAAACAGATTATATCAGAATTCAGTGAGGGTGATGGAATTGATATAGGCAAATGATGTCAGTGAGGTTAGCAGGTGATAAGTAATTAGCTTGTCACCTGATAGGACCTGGAATGAGGGCAGTGTGTGGAGCCTGCTGCAGTCATACTATAGCAGAACATGTCATCAGTGATAAAAATTTATAAATCACCTTACAGCAGGCACACTATCACCTGATATCATTTTAGAAAATTATTTTCAACAAATTAGGTTTTCACAAAAATAACCTGAATGGCAAATTGTATTCCCTACTTTATAGAAGACTATAACCTGGATATAAGGGTAAGAAACCTTATTTGTATTAAAGATTTAGAATATTGATCAGTATTTTATAAGACTATTAGAAATTAAAAAAATACAGAGTGGAGAATAGACAGAAATATTTAAAAAAATATATAAAGAAATCAAAACAATCAAAATATCAGCCAAGGTCACTAAAAATATCATCTATCCTATTGTCAAGTTGACCTATATGTACCATCTCACCAGTTGAGATGTTGGAGTAATGTTCATAACCTACTTGCAAGGTATCTAGATGATCACTATTGCTAGTGGATGGAAAGTCCAGTTCAGGACTATTTCGAGACCTGAAATCTTGTGGACTTGATTGGTAGAAATTGTGATCTTCCTCTAATATAGGCAAATGAATGCTAGAATTATATATGTATATATTAGTTACAGATATAAAAGTTACGAAATATGATCTTATGAATTACTTACCTCATAAAGTTATTATCATGCATATCCTTAAACAAGGAAGATAATCTACCAAAGATCTTTGGCCATCAAACATTTTTTGCTGTTTTAGAATCCCAGTCATGACTTGTAATATGCTGCTTGAAACTAAATTAGTATATATCCAGAATATGATTAAACCAATTAACTCTTACCCATTTAGCAGCTACTGCTTGAAGTGCGGTGATTTTTTCTTCTCCACATCCACTGAAAGTGGAATTGGTAAACAAATGTTGCACAAATTCCTTTATTGAAAATTGACGAAAAGTACTATCCATAAGTCGTGCTTTAAATTTACTCTTTTCCTCAGAAATGGCTTCTGAAAGATTATGAAGTACAGCGACCTTTTTTGCATTAAAGGTGGCAGAAGTCATTATTTGAAGACCTCTCCAACAAAACATTTCCTATATTTATGAGCTTAGTCATACGCACGTTAAGATTTAAGATAAAGATTTTAGTACACAAAGCTTGGTACAGTCAAACCACCTCTCATCTTGAAGATCAAGGCGTGTAAATATTGATTTCACAAAGTTTTTGATCAGAATCTAGTTCTCAATTAGCTAGGTACTTACACTATACTATAAAAGAAAATTGAAGGTTACATACTCCTTTATCTTTTGTAAGCTTTTCATTACTCTTTTGAATATTGGCATCAATACTTTGTATTTGGCTATGTAAAATCTTCAAAGAGTTGAATATTTCAACATCTCTGGACAGTAAATTTGTTGACTATCAATATGTTAGCTAATTATACAATCATGAATAAAATTGCTTACATCAATAAAGGTTTTCCGAGTTGGAAATCCAAATGCCTTCTCAGTTCTCAATTCATGACGAAGTTCTAAAGAAGGTTAAATAAATTCTCTCAGAAGTTCTAAATCCCATTGTTGTTGATCAAATTTCTTTTCCAAGTGATCTTGATTTAGCAGAATTTTCTCCAGCCTTTCAGAAAGTTGTGGAGAGTTGTGAGACTGTATTTGCTGTTTAGTTACTGGGAGATGTCTGAGTGGCTGATAATTTTCCTATTATCCATATTAGTATATCATTAGTAATTTAGTTCAAGTATTTTGTAGGAAGCAGATAATAGAGATTTTGTGTATAGAATACTTACTTCTTGGTTTATTGAATTGATATTAGTATTATGGATAGAAGTGTGTGAGGAATTAGAAGTAAACTGAGCTGGCTGTGAAGAAGAAAATTGAAGACGTGAAGGAGCTACTGAGTTCCGTGAATAAGGATTATGATGATAAATCCTCGAGTGACGTGGAGTCCAAATAGGAGGATTTTGTCTAGACTGTTCTGAGCAAGAAGAATGAGAGTGAATATTCAGATGTTCATCGATATTATCCATCTGCAGAATGAGTGACTTATGGAGGATGTCTGGAGTAATAGATAAGGTCAGAAAAAAATAGTGATGATAAAGAGAAGACTTTGTGAAAGATGTAAAGAGAGTGGAAGAACTGGTAAGGAAAGATTAAATTGAGTATTAAATAAGAAGTGAAGAGAAAGTAATGTGGGCAGAATGAGGGAGTGACAGCTTATTTAGACTTAACCTAAAATAATAACAAAATGATATGGACTAGTCCTACTTAAAGATAAAGAAAGTTGCAGGAGAATAATCTTATAAAATCTATAAAGTAAGTATTACAGAAGAGCTTTAAGAACAAACTATTTATCAATTATGAAACAGCTACTCAGGATATCATTTTTAAGTGATAATATAATGAGCTCAAGTATACAATGTCCATTATGTAATGATGGGCGGATTTTACGACCTGATAACTTTCTATGACATTGTTTAACAGAAAAGCATTATCAAGCTGCCTATGATACTAAGAATCTTGGACCAGCACATCGATGGCAGAAATGGCTAGACCTTAAACGTCTACAAAACCTAGAAGAGAAGATTAAAAACTTCCTAGCAGCAGATATTTCAGGAAGGTGATGTCATCAATATACAACTATTCAAACAAAGTACATACAGAAGGAAGAGTCTGGTAACTTTCCCTGGATTTTACCTCCTGATGATTCTCAACCTGATCACATTAAGCATGTGGTAACACCTCCTATTGGAGAACACAAAATACATGGTAAATTTAATACACTCACTATTCAATAAAGTTTAGATTTAGAGACTAATCAATATATAGGCACAATGAGTTATCATTCAAATAAGAGTATCTTATCTGGTTCAGTAGACGAGCTCGAAGATCAAATAATGACCAATGACATCAACTCAGAACCCGACTTTCAAGATCTTTCAGACAAAGAAGCAGGCCTACTCGATATAGTATTTGAGACTAATAGTAACTTAGAAGATATCTTGCATACAGGCTCTTTGATCAATGATCCTGCTATATCAAAAAGTCATTGGTTTCAGTTTGATACAATTCGGATTAATTCAGTTCCAAGATCTTCTGATAATCCTTGGTACCCATTTCCATCAGAATCCTTTGCACTATTCTATATATTGGTACATTTCCAGAATGTTCTATTCAGCAGCTTTCAGTTGAAAGAAATTTGATTCATCTTAGAGAAGTTATCGAACCATCCTATTCCTTCTCTGTCATCAATTCTTAGATTTAGACTGTACATTCCAGCTCCAGCAGTTATTCATGCCACAACTAAAGATTTTGAAAAACAGCCATACTATCATCTTGATATTTGTGACCTGTTACGAATGGAGCTGGCGAAACCAATCTCAGCCAACAATATTCAAAAATATGGTGAGGTTATCTATCAAGTAGATAACCAAGAGAACAATAATATAAAAAACCACCTCTATCAGCAGCCATGGACTGGTGACAAATGGTGTTTAACATCACAATTACAACCACCAATTTATACATCTCCCAATAATAACTAGCCTACAATCTAGTTTGGTGATATTCTTTACTTTAAGAACTTGTCAAATGAACAGGTTTGGGGCATATTCAGTGGTCAGCACAATGAGGTTCAGAATGATAATATTATTCGAATACTATATTACTATCCATTAAAGTCTTTAAGTTATCGTATTCTAGAAGTACATAATGAAAGTTATTCCTTAAGTGAAAAGTCACATCATCTTCCAGCTACAAATCTCATTGCTCATTATTATCCTACAAATGAGTATCCTCCAATCCCTGGCACTGTTACAATAGTGGAATTAGATAGTTGTAAAGATACATCTTATAAGAACTATGTTCCTATATCACTTGAATATCTCAAAAGACTTTATCCAATAAATTCTATTCGATCAACCCTCATGCGAGTAGATAGTTCACTACCTATTAAGGTCATTAGTATATCATTATGGCAAGATAGTCTGAGTGGTAATAGAAGCAAAAAGTGGAACTCCCATGAGTGTAATTTATTATCATTTCCCAGACTGCCAGTTGAGGTAAGAATTCAGAATTATCCTTTGCTTATAGAAAGAAACTTCTAATCACCCAATATAGTTTAATCGTAGCCATCAAGAATACAGATTTGTTAGCATTGCAAAAGGTTCTCACGGGATTAAGGTCTTACCATCTATGATTTGCAATATTCAGCAACTTCATAATGGAATTATTGGCTATAATGCTGTAAATAATCAGTACGCACTTTTAACTAGATCACTTCTCATGATTACAGGAGACAATCCTGCAGCTTCTGAATTAGCAAATCATTCTTGGAAAAGTAATTATCCGTGTCGTATCTGTTTATATGTGAAGCAAGGTACTCTGAGCACCAATGATGATGCAAAGTCACAGGATATTTAAGAGTTTGGAGATTTTTGAAACTTACATGATACAATTTCAACACTGATGGAATGGATTGTTAATCCAACTATTAAACTACCTGCTATTAATGATTTGAAGATCAGTGATGGTATGAGTCCTTTATATCTTTTAACAGGATTCAATCCCCTCCAAGACCAGCCATATTGTTAGGCATATGGAAATCTGAGACAAAGTGCACAGACCTCTCGGTAGGGTAACTGCGCACAGACCCTCAAATTACCAGAGTGCCGACACCCCCCTCCGGCTCCCTTATGGGGCCTGCACGTCATTAGTGAGATTTCGTGAGTTGCGTCCCATAACTAAAATGTCACATCAATGAAGCCTACTTCACAACACTATATACGTCACCACCGTCTGTCCAACGGCATGCTGTTCACAGGATATATGAGAGGAGACCTTTGGCAACGTCTGAGAAGTAGAACGGAGGATGTCCGTCACAGGGACATTGAGATAGTAGGCTGCAGAGTTAGGCTTCCTAAACTATGGGCCGAAGGTGACAGGACGTTTGCGGCAAAATACTCCAAGAGGATGTCCTAGTAGCAGAGGCTATTAGGGGCATACCGAATCCACCCATACCCTTCTGAGATCAGCTGTAGGTTGGTTGGTTCTAGTAATAGGACCCCTCTACGGAGGCCGGTGGACCAAGGGGAAGCATGCTCAGAAGGGAAGACCTAGATAAGTCAGAGCCCCTTGAGACGTTGACACGTTGGGCTCCGACTTGCGATTGGCACCAGGGAGCCCGGCATGAACTTGATCACTTTATGACCGCAGAGACTACTTGTTACGATCCCTATTCCAGTATCAGTTCTCAGCAACGGGTAGATGATACTTCTCTTATTCTCTCTCGATGATAGTTCTTAGGCCTATGCCTACGATAAGGTGAGAGAGACTCTCGTGTCTCTGATCGTTATCGCCTATCATACTCTTTCTTCAACTCGACTCAAATAGTAGAGTCCTTATCTCATAGGTAGGTATTTTTTAAAGAGCGTGAAGGTTTTATATTTGTAAAAGCATAAAGTAATAAGTAAGAAAGTAACTTAGAATGAAGCGTGAAGAGCCTATCTACTCGGCCTCTTTTTTTTTTTTTTTTTTTTTCTTCACATATTCTTTGTTTACAGTACAAGAACTTGCATGCAGCGCTAGCTATGGCATAAAGAAAAACTTTGATCTCAAAAACCTGCAACCACAAAAGAAATGAGCGCACCAAACTATAAAATCCTCCTAGTGGTGTCCAATAGCCGACACGAAATCCCAAGGAACTAAAGCAGCAAAATACAAAACTCATAACGAAAAGTAAAACCAAGCGGCTACCAAGCAAAGAAAAGCAAAAGCATCTGCGGGGCGGAGAGAAGCGGGGGGCGAGCGCCCATGTTCAGGGCGCGAAACTGTAAATCGAGAGAGGCCCACATCAACGGAAGTGGGCGCAAGTAGGGGGTTCCAGCATGCGGGTGGCATGCCAAGAGGGAAGCCTGTGGCGGTCACGTTCAGGTATCTCGCCAGGGAGTAGAGGGAGTCTCTGTTGGTCCATAGGGGGCTGTCTCTGCCAATGTCCGTGAGCCCCCGGAGGTGGCGCTCATGAGGCTCCATGTGAGACTCGCAGTACAGGATAGCATGAGCGAAGTCCTCCTTGTCCTACTCACAATAAGGGCAGAGGGGGGAGGGGTCATCAGTGAACCAGGATGGGTGGGCAGCGTGGTAGCTCTTGCCCAAGCGCATCTGATGGATCCTGCCTGCTATGAATCTCCATAAGCCCATGAAAGGGTTGGTCTAAGGGACGCGGCATAAGGGTAGTAGGGCGGGGGGGGGGAACTGTGCGGACCAGTCCCGAAGGAGAGAATTTCGCAGTCTAAGCTTGACTGATAGGTAAGATGGGGTCCCTGCTGCTAAAGGAAGCTGGGCAGGAGGAAGAAGGTCGGGGGAGGCCACTGGAACCGGGCCTAAGGGATTAATAAACTGGATGGTCCTGTGGGCAATTGCGTCCAACAGAAGATGTTTCCGTATGGGGGGGGCAGGGGGGAGCGGTTTTCCAGAGGAGTGGGGCGTAGACTGATGTCAGACCCCTAGAGTATCGGCAGTGGTCCTCCGGAGGCGGAAAGGGGGAGGAGGTAGGAAAGGACAGGTGTAGCCTAGCCGTCGCCGGGTTGGCCTCACGGGGGAGACAAACAAGCCTGATGGCCGCCAGCCTTTGTCGGTGGAGAACCAGAAGCGGGACGGGGGGTAGGGCCGATTCACATGCCAGGATGCCAACCGGAGTGGACGAAAAGCAGTTTGTAACCCATCTCTGGACAGCCCTCCAAAAGATGGACATTGTGTCCAGAAGGGTGAGGCTTGGTAAGAAAAGGTCCGCCCCGTAGAGGAGGATGGGGGAGATGAGGGAGGACGCCAGTCACTGGCAGAAAGAGGGGGAGAGACCCTTGCCGGGCCTGGAAAGCCGATTGATCATCGCGAAGGCTCCTTGGGCCAAGCCGAGCCTTCTCGTGAAGTGGGAGGTAGTGCCTTTATTGCAGGAGGTGGATAAGGGCTCGAACCAATATCCAAGCCAGTGTATCAATTGGGAGGGGCGGAAGAGGTGCCCGTCAATCAAGACAGGGATCGCGGGAGGATAGACCTTGTGCGCTGGGGTCACCCAGTGCATGAGCTCTGTCTTTGGGATCGAGAAGGCCACTCCTAGCTTTCCAGCTTTCGCCTGGAGTGCCTTGGTGATGCCTTGCAGCCTCTGGAAGTTCCGGCGATATGAACCAGAGGCGACCGTGATAGCGAAGTCGTCCATGTAGGAGAGGATGAGGCCACGAGGGACCGAGAAGTGCAGGGAGGACACGTAGATCACAAACAGGAGGGGGGAGATCGGGGACCCCTGGGGGGTGCCAATAGAGACTGGTGAAAAAACCTGGGGGGCCCCCTGGAAGACCAAGCGGTAGGAGCCGCCGTGGAGGAAGGACCTGATCCATAAGACCATGTACGGGTTGACTGCCTTAGTGGTGAGCCTGTCGCAGAGAATNCGTGGAGGAAGGACCTGATCCATAAGACCATGTACGGGTTGACTGCCTTAGTGGTGAGCCTGTCGCAGAGAATAGGGGCTGAGACATGGTCGAAGTCCCCTTTGATGTTGAAGAAGAGGATTGAGACCTTAAGCTTGGGACGCATAAAAAGGTAAACTTCATGAGAGAGGGTTGCCGCTGCGTCAAAGGTACTCAAACTGGGAAAGGAAACAGTTTGGTGGGGGGACAGGAGGCCCCGGAATCAGGCGAGGGCAGAGAGGCGGGAGGCCATAACCCTTTCTAGGATCTTGGAAATGGTCTCGAGGAGGACGATTATGCGGAATGATGCCGGTGTGTCGTAGGAGGGCTTTCCTGGCCTGTCGAGGACTATCCCGTTTGCCCTCTTCAGGGAGAGGGGATGGTGTCCATACTGGACAAGGGGGCCGAGGATGGAGGAAACGATGCTTTGGTTCAACGTGTGGACATTCTTCCAGACAGAGTATGGGATCTGGTCCGGGCCGGGAGCGGAGGACAAGGAGGAGCTTCAGAGAGTAACCGTGATTTCTTCCGCCGGCAGTGCAGGAACATCCTTGCACTCTCGCATAATCGCTGGTGGGTTTGAGGACTGTTTCCATGGGAAGAAGTGGGAGAGAAGGGCTGTGTTTATGTCCATGGGGCTCTCAGCCCCGGGTAGCTGTGGGAACCTGTTTGGAGGCCTTCCGAAGGCATAGCGTTTCGCAGTCCAGAGCATCTGGGGAGTGGCTGTCTTCAGGAAATTGTTCCAATAATCAGTTTTGGCCTTCTTTATGGCCTTGAAGTATAGTAGGTGGGCTTCTCTGCACCGCTGCTTTGACGAGTGGAGCGGATCCCGTCGCGACAATCGAACCGTCGAGTGAAAGGCAGACCTTTGAGCTGCGAGGTCAGGGGTCTACCAGGGTTTGGATCGGGGGGAGGGTCTCTTGTCCGGGGTGTGTAGCCTGAGGATGGTCCTAAGTCTGCCAAGGGCAGTGTCGAACCAGGTTGAGAAGGTGTGGGGCGTGGGGAGGGGGGGAGGGGGGGAGGGTGGTCGAATCTCATGGCTTTAATCACATCATTAAGGGAGAGCCAGTGGGTCTTCGTCCACGCAGGGGCAGGGAGGAGAGGACGGGCTAATGGCTATGAAAGCGTAATGACGATGGGGACGTGGTTGGACCCTGTCAGGGGCAGTGGAGTCTCCCATGACTGAAAGTTGGGGGACAGAGAGGAGTTGGCAAATGCAAGGTCTATGACTGAGGGGTGTAGCCCGGGGTCGAAGGGGAAGTAAGTGAGTATACCAGGGTTGTTCAAGAGGCAGAAACCCTGTTCCGCAGCTTTTTCAAAGTAAGGGGCTGAGGCGCTCAGGTCCGAAATCGAAAAAAGGCGGCCAGGGTCCGCTGAAGGGTGGTGGATGTTGAAGTCTCCGACGACCAGCGTCGGTGTAGAGGTTTAGGGGAAAGCAGCCTCTGCGGGGATGGTTCAGTGCAAGGGGGAACTATCCCACGTACTATAGAGGTTCACAACCCGGATCTTGGTAACGAAAGAATCAAAGAAGCCAACAGAGGAGTGAAAATCAACTGCCATCCAGTCCCTAGCCTCTGTAAAGACTGGGAGGACCGAAAACTGTTGAGTGGTGGAGAGATGGAGATAGCAGGCCACTCTGGGCTTGCCACCAGTGGGGCAAGGAGGCAAACAGGGTTTGAACCCTAGGAACGATGAAGGTCTGTTCCTGTGTAAAGGGGGGTCCTGAAAGGCAACAAGGGTAGGCGGATAATCCAACAAAGAAAAAGAATTAAAAAGGGAGAGAAACACATCCCAGCTTTCCAAGCAGTTGTGTTGAATAACGGATATCGGATTATGGGAGTCCGCCGCCAGTGCGGAACTCACAGGAGAGGTGTGACCAGCCATTACACGCCTTCCGGCATCTCAGGCTGGGGGAGAGGAATGGGAGATTCCTGCCATACGGGGTTCGGCAGTGCACCTCCATGGGGCTTTAGGGCAGGAATGGGGAGACGTGCTGGGGGGGCATCACCACACCTAGGGCGGGGTGTTTCAAGAGCAAAGGGGGGTAGAAGGGATCATGAACCAGTTGAAGGACCCTCGTCGGAGGCGTTAGTCGTGTCCATAGCTTCTTCATTCATCGGTGGAGGGGACTCCCCACGGGCAAGAGGGGGGGGAGGTCTCGATTGGCACTCTCTAGCGAAGGCGGGGTGTGGGCCTTTGCAGATGGCGCACATCAAGGGGGAGGTAGGGCAGTAGTCGAAAATGGTTCTGAGATTACCGCCCTTAGGGCATATGGGGTTCTGGCACCTATGCGCCTGTTTTCTGTGGGATAATGCGCAGATTGGGCAGACTGGGTGGTCAATCTTGCATCTAGCCGAGTGGTGACCATACTCCCAGCAGTTACGGCATTGAGTGAGGCTGTTAGCCAAGTATGCTCTCTCGATCTTGCATCGAGAGGAGAAAAGGTAAGCATTGCCTAACATTGTGGCCTCATTTTCAGGAGCGAAAGTCACAACCACTGAGGTTGCCTTCTTGAGGACTCCGGAGTCACGGTCGGGGTTCAGGTAGCGGGCGGAGAGGACCTGGGCGTTCTTAACGTTCAGGATGGTGTTGCTGAGAGATTGCAGGAGGTCCGTGTTGTCTTCCAGAAGGTATACGATGGAGAGGGAACGAATTGCCAGTTGGACTTTGTTGGGGGCTGGCCGAAAATGGAGCCACGGGGCATCGCCTATCGGAAAAGACTGGTTCAATTTGGCCGTAAGGGCCTCATAGTAAGGTGCGTATGCGGTTGAGGGGACAAATAGGGAAAGGGCGAGAAGGGTTACTGCTCCTCTGTCATTGACACGGGCAGAGAAGGATAAGGGGAGGGTGCAGCCAGCTTCGCGGAGGACAGAGGCAGCAATGTCTGGGAAGGAGGCAGCAAGGTGTTCAGACTGGGAGTGGGGGAAGGGGGAGGACCTGGGAACAAAAAACCTCCTCCCAGCGGCAGGGAGGCTCCTGGGACCTTTTGAGGGGGCCGAGGGTGCCAAGCCAGATGCCACCTGGGCAGCCGAGGGGGTAGTGTTTGCTTTGTTTGCCTTTCCCTTCTTCTTCTGACCAGCTGAGGTGGCCTGAGCATAGGAGGAGGGGCCGGACTGAGCCGATGTCTGAGGGACAGGATGGAACTCGGAGAGGGGGGGGTACTTCCCTTTCCCGTATGTCTGGGCCTCCCAGGAGCACGGGAATTTTGCTGCATACGCAGCCAGGTTGCTGTACCATTTCCGGTCCTTTGTGCTGTAGCAGGGTATGTCTGTGTCGCCCCCACCCTCGTAGGGGGGGTTCAACACATCGGCGAGGGTAGCGGTGAGGGGTGACGCAGCGATCTCTTTACCCTTTCGGAAAGGAGCTGCCTGAGCTGTGTGGGTGACGGGCGCTGCAAGCGCCGGCCGTTGGAGTGGAGGTTGTTGGTGGCGTGCTGGTTGGGGGAGGGGGGTGGTCAGCCGGGATGCCAGGTCTCTAACCAACAGTTGGAGGGTGGAGAGTGACGCTGCTGTCATGTCATTTTGGCTGGGGGGAGGAGGAGGGCGCTGGGGCTTCTCTCTACGGGAGGAGAGTTCTTTGACCTGTCCTGAGAAGTGGGCGACTTCGAGGGCTAGTTCATCGACATGGGCGGAGATAGACCTGGACGCCAAAAGCGAGGTGCAGAGGAGGGGGAGAATGAATGGCCTCCCCGGGGGTTAGGTCGTCAAGCTCCACAGAACTGATGGGTGGGAAAGGTTGGTTGGATATTCCCGCGTCCGTCGAGGACCTCTCAAGGAGCTCGAGAAGAAGGGGGACATGGGGGCGGACACCTGACACAGAGGAGTGTTCGGAAGGAGGAAGGGGAACTGAAGCCATACCTGTCATGACAGGGAGGCCTCGGCCAGTTGGTCTTCTAAGAGTAGCAAGGAAGTGTTGTTACGATCCCTAACCGATGTCAGTTCTCAGCAACGGGTAGAAGATACTTCTCTCGTTCTCTCTCGACGATAGTTCTTAGGCCTTTGCCTACGATAAGGTGGGAGAGACTCTCGTGTCTCTAGTCCTTATCGCCTATCGTACTCTTTCTTCAACTCGACTCTATAGTAGAGTCCTTGTCTCGTAGGTAGGTTTTCGTAAAGAGCGTAAAGGTTTTATATTCGTAAAAGCATAAAGTAATAAGTAAGGAAATAACTTAGAACGAAGCGTGAAGAGCCTATCTACTCGGACTTTTTTTTTTTTGTTTTTTTTCTCTTCATGTGTTACATTGTTATTTAGGGTACAAGAACGTGCATGCAGCGCTAGCTATGGAATAAACAATCCCCATTCCTCCTTCCGCCCGGCCCGACCGTATCTCCAAGACCCTCTGGTATGGGCCTAACCGCACATCTCGCC
>JACCEG010000031.1:336786-353767 GCA_014065205.1 Tuber brumale | reverse complement strand
CAAGTCACACGCCACATATGACTCACAACTCGTGAGTCATATCAAAACATCATAAACTAGTCATATGACCGAAGTGGTCATATGCGCAAAACCCATGACCCCTAAATGAGGTCATGTGCGAAACATAACATATCATCATAACCATATCATATGACCGAAGTGGTCACATGCGTGAAACCCATGACTTCTAAATTAGGTCATGTGTTAAACATAACATATCTATGACTCATAACTACGAGTCATGTGAAAACCTTTCCTTGCTAAGCCACATTCGTGACAGTAGTGGCAGTGAGTGAAGTCTTCATCCATAAATGTATAGCCTGTCACTCCTGAATCAATTAGGATATAGGATCAAATTACATTTTAGTCATCTATGATATCACAAGTAATTACTCACTGATTGTGTTCAACCCCATTTTCCATTTGATCAAGAGTAATACTAGATATAGAAAGACAAGGAAAAGACTTAACATGTTGAATATTGGTACCACAATCTAAGCATAGGACAATTCGTTTTCTGATATATTGTACTCTGGACAGGTTGCTTCTAGGAACACTGAAGGTTGTACAAAGTAAGTATTTGTCTCCGTACTGTAACTGGTACTGATTACTGGTTAGGAATTTAGGTATCAGATTAATATCAGTTATGTTTTAGAATTAGTTTCAGAAAAAGAAGTGTGCCTCTAGCCCGATAGTATTGGTTTCAAGTATTAGTTTGACATTCTACATGTTTTATATTTGGTTTCGAGTATCGGTTTGATACTCTATATATTTTATGTTTTGTTTCAAGTATCGGTTCAATACTCTATATGATTTATATTTGGTTTCAAGACTACCAGATTGGAGCCTTATATGTTTTATTATATAAGGCTTGAGGTAGCCTGACAAATGTATTTAAGGACTGCTATTCTTTGAGTTAGAAGTGGCAGACTTTGACAGACAGAGTTTTCAATATACTTGGTTGAACAGCTACTCTCTACAGTTTGCTTCAAGAATCTTTAGTTTGAGATCCACCAAACATCTCAGAGACTTCAGTAGTGGCAATACAGCAAGAAGTCTATTCAACAACCTCAGTTAAAGCCTCTGGACTTTGATTCACTAGTTACCACCTTCGGTAAAGAACAAAGCCCATTAACCCTACATTTACCGCATCATCCGAGAGGTGGTTATAAGTACCATGAAAAGGGTTCTTTTTATTGGGATAGCTCTTGACCATATATTCATGTTATCCTCAGTACAAACAGAGGCTTCACCTCATCCTGTCTTGTCACTGGGTATCAGTGAGTTGTCATCATCTACTAGACAGGTCCATTGGCCCATGGGCCATTCCAGTAGCAGTGGTGGCTGGGAAGTTCACTGGTTAGTTGACTGTAGTTGTCATGGTATTCCTCCAGCTAGTTGAGCCTTTTCATTCAGCTGCATACAATCACATGTCATTGTCCAACTTCTTGAGAAAGTTGACATATTTGCTGAAAGGTTTCAAGTGGTCTAGGAGGATTGCAAGGGCATTCTTTAGTTCACTACTCAAGCCCCTGTAGATTATGGTATGTTTGGCCGTATTATTCCATTCAGTATCAGCTGCCAGGTGTTGGAAATCAGTGAGGTATCTCATGAAGGAATACTTCTTTTGTTATAGGGTTTGGATGACCCTTTCTGCTATGATTATACAGGTTGGGTCGCTAAACGCTTGTTCTAGATTAGTTAACATTGTTTTGACATTAGAGTAAGTGCTTCCCTCTGCTGTAATCATGGTCATGACCTGAGAATAAACACAGTTGTATAACAGACTAACCAGGTAGGCTAGATATTCTTGTTCGTCAGTGAATCTGTGTGTGTTATCCTATAATTTGGTTCATAGCTGGATGGCGAACACATGGCATCTATCATAAGTACTATTAACCCTTTTTTGATCTGAGATAGATGCCTTCTTTGTTCCAGGAGCCCCATTACCTCCTTGTATAGGGAGAGCTGCTATTGCCATGTTGAGGGTTGTAATAGTGGTATTAGCCTTGGCTAAGTCTTGTTCTGTGGTAGCTGGATGTGTTTCCAGGCCTTGTCCTTCTACACACATAGCTTGAAGTACTTCTATTATGGCTCGGAGCTGTTCTTATAGTTCCAGGTAGGCTTGAGATCTTTCTGGTAGGATAGGGGTTGGTTGTCTTGGTGGTATGACAGGTGAGTTGACTGCTTTTAACAGTATATTATGTAGCTGTACAAGGTGTTTGAGTATCTCCTACTGGTCCAGGGCATGTATATTTTAATTATTCAGTCCTGCAAACTGGACTAGCAAGGCAAATGTCTCTTAAGGGATGTTTAGAGGGTGAGATATTATGTAGTATAGATTAGGTCTTTGCAACATACAATCTTGTGCAACAGAGTTCAATGTTGTTTCTAGTAGCTTAAGGTATACCACTGTTTAAGTGATGGGTTAAGGGGTATACAGGAGGTTCAAGTATACAAGTATAACAGTACTTGTTAAGCTTTGAAGAATCAGGGTCACGATTCACAGATTAGGGCCTCAGCATTGAGAAATAAGATGTATTTCTCAAGTACAAGTAAGAAGAGGAAACCAACATGTTGTATAAAGAATATAAACTAAAGGAAGTACACTCTCCTTTATATAATAAAGGAAATCTCCTTTTATTACTAAACCTCCAACTCTGGTATACTCTGGCATCATCTCCTCACTTACATGATCTTCCATTATTATCTACTAATTTTAGATTGTTTCCAATTCTATCTGTTTCTATTTGCTTTTACATAGTTCTATGCCTTTCTATCTCATGTAACCCACAGGGTAGTAGTGCCATGATATCCTACTGGTATACTGCTTCTACTTGGATAAAGTCGGAAGAGAAAAGCTGTTAGAGCAAAAGGGTAGTTGCTGGGAGAGGGAGAAAGTGGGTCTTCCAATTAGCAGAATAGGAGTACTGCCTGTATGCCCAGAGATTTGTCATCAGACCATACTCCCAATACTGGTAGAACTTATCCCATAGTTCTGAGTTCTTCATACTCTCATCTTCTTGGCTTCTCTACATGGCCTAGACTTCACCAAATTACTGGTAATTTCCAAGCCACACTATAGTACAGTATTCTATTATTCTTTTTCAAGTCAGAAATCTCTATTCCCTAGACTGACTCAGTGTATATTTTCTAATAAGAGAATATAGTTTATAATTTCTGAAAAAAAATTGGTCTCAGGGGTCAGATTTTCTTTTTTTCTTCTCAACCTTCCTACTTCATTCTCATTGACTAGATTATATTATGATTATTTTATTCTTCTTCATATTTCTCTTTTAGTTTTCCTGATATCGTTATTATTTGATAAGGTATTTCATTGTATTATGATGGCTTATTTTTCTATTGTGATCCACTTCTACGTTAGGAACGTTAAAGTAAAATAAAGAAGAAATCACCACCTGGAATGAACTCTATGATGACGAATTACTCAAAGTATCTGACTTGGCATGGACTCAATAAACCTATCTATTTTCTCTTGTTTAATTTCATTCCCCTCCTCTTATAATACATGTACCTAGCTAGTAATACTTCTAGGTTATTGCTAAGGTGTTTGGAATTGAATTTTTAGTCAGCATTTTAAAGTCGGCCAGATATTCCCATTGGGGTTCAGATTTTGGCTATAGTGTTAGGCATATGGAAATCAAAGAAGTATACAAACTTTCCACTAGGGGAACTGTGCATGGATTCTCAATTTACCGAAGAGCCAACACCCTTCGCTAGCTCCCTTATAGGGCCCATACATCATTAAATATATTTCAATAGTTGCATCCTGTAACTACAATGTCACCTCAATGGAGCCCACTTCACAATACCATATACATTGCTACTGTCTATCTGATAATATACTGTTTGCAGAATATATAAGAGGGGACCTTTGACAACATGTGGGAAGTAGAATAGAAGATATTCATCAGATGTACATTGAGTCAGTAGGCTTTAAGGTTGGGACTCCTAATTATAGGCCAAAGGTGACAGGAAGTTTTCAGTGAAATACTCTAATGAGGATGCTACAGTAGCAGAAGCTATTGAGAACATACTGAATCTACCCATACCCTTCTAAGATCAGCTGTAGGTTGATTAGTCTTAGCAATAGGATCTTTCTACAGAGGTAGGTGGACCAAGGAAAAGTATACTTAAATAGGAAGCCCTACATAAGTTAAAACCCTTTAAGATATTGACACAATGGGCTTTGACTTGCAATTGGTACTAGGTAGTGTGGCACGAAACTGATCACTTCATAATCGAAGAGACTACTAGAATGATAGTCAATGAGACTGAAGTAATATAATAGTCTATATAGTTAACTAAGTTAAGGACCTCGTTTAGTATAACAAATAGTACTGTCATCTCAGTCAAGGAATACTATTCTGTAACCATGAAAGGGTGTGAGAAGTTTCAGGATTAAATGGTGATTGCACTTATAAGATTCTGAGTGTTTGCATATTAAAACTAGGATGGTACTTCAGAGACATAGTATTTAGAAGTAGTCCACGAATACTCAGACATGGGATATAAATATTGAAGTGCTTCCCAAGCTTTACAGATATCATCAAGCAACAGAGAAGAGATCTTATCAATATAAAATTGTTTACACTTTAAACTTTTTCATTACTTATTTATTGAGATGAGCCTTCCTCAACAGATTCTGCGATTAAAGATTTTGGCCTATGTCTTTCAATCATATTAGAGTTTGGTATCTGACTAATAGCCAATCTCTTGATTCAGAATAGTTCGAAGTAAAAGAAAACATAGCTTGTGGTTATTTGATTCTGCTATTAATTTGAAGACTAAAAATCACTTAAACAAATAGTTGATATTGATTTCATATGACCTCAGCCACAAATATTTTACCTATTGACAGGATTAATATTATGCAACTCTGGCTACATCTTAATTCAACATACTAATACTTGTTTCTCTTATTCAAGTTGTTATAATCCCTAACCGGTATTAGTTTTTAGCAATAACTAGACTATACTTCTCTTGTGTCACGACGATAGTTCTTAGACCTATGTCTATGTTAGACATATGGAAATCTGAAACAAAAAGTGCACAGACCTTATGGTAGGGTAACTGCGCACAAACCCTCAGTTTTTCAGAGAAGCCAACACCCCCTTCTGGTACCCTTATGGGGCCTGCATGTCATTAGTGAGATTTTGAGAGTTGTGTCCTGTAACTAAAATGTCACATCAATGAAGCCCACTTCATAACACCATATACGTCGCCACCGTCTGTCTGACCAGATGCTGTTTGCAGGATATATGAGAGGAGACCTTTGGCGACATCTGAGAAGTAGAGTGCAGGAAATCTGGCAGAGACATATTGAGCAAGTAGGCTTTAAGGTTAGGCTTCCTAAAATATGGGCCGAAGGTAATAAGACGTTTTCAGTAAAATACTCCAAGAGGATGTCCCAGTAGTGAGGGCTATTGAAGATATATCAAATCTACCAATACCCTTCTGAAATCAGCTGTATGTTGGTTGGTCCTAGTAATAGGACCCCTCTACGGAGGCCGGCAGACCAAGAAGAGGCACACTCAGAAAGGAAAACCTAGATAAGCTGGAAACCCTTAAGAGATTGACACGTTGGGCTCAGACTTGCGATTGGCACTCGGTGGCCCGGCACGAACTTGATTACTTCATGACTGAAGAGACTACTGGAACAATAGTCAATAAGACTAAAGTACTAGAATAGTCTATGTGGATAACTAAGTTGAAGGCCGCTATTTGGGATAACAAATAGCACAGTCATCTCAATGGAAGAATACTACTCCGTAACTATGAAAGGGCATGATAAGTTTCAGGATCAAATGGTGGTGGTACTTATAAGACAGTGGGCATTTGTGTATTAAAACTAGAGTAGTACTTCGGGAGCATAGTAGTTGGAAGTAGTCCGCGAACACTCAGATGTGGAATATAAATATTGAAGTACCTCCCGAAGCGTTACAGACATCATCAAGCAATGGAGAAGAGATGTTATCGATATAAAATTGTTTTACGCTTTAAATCTTTAACTTATCTATTTATCAAGATGAGCCTTTCTCGACAGATTCTTCAATCAAAGATTTGGCCTACTTCCCTCAGAATTATGCTAGAATTTGGCGTCTGCCCAATAGTATATTGATAGTTTTCCTATTACTAAGACTCACTATATGAACTACGTGTTCACCTCAAACTCCACCCTCAGCTCTTACTGCGATTACATATTTGAAGCTCCTTATCGCCTGATTTAAATTCATACATTCGAAGCAGTATTTGACAGTGAGCAGTTCAAAATCGAAGAAAAATATATACAAGAATCCTGGTAGTTTACAATACATTTCGGGATCGCAACAAGAGATTATTCAATGGTATATATTGTACCAGGTACGGTTTGAACTTTTAGTAGAGTTCGACTAAGTCAGAAGACCTCGTCGATTGGAGTACCTAGTACTCCAAGGACAAGAAACTAGGGACTCTTAGCTAAGGGCCATCCAACTCCTCAGCTTGGACCTAGGAATTCATACATGTACTATAAGTACATTTTAAACCTCGAAAAAGGAAAATTCAGGTCCTGAACCCTGAATTGGATTATCCGAACTCTTTTTTTCCTACACCTCTAGAGCACCTCAGATATTGCATACTATTCATACAATTTCTTAAATCGTTTAAAGGATATTGAGAAATCTGGTATGAAGTACTGGTAATCACTCATCCAGGGCTATTGGAACAATTATCCTACCTTGAATAAGTAATAATAGTTGGGATACCAGAAGACCCAAGAAAGAGAATAACGGTGGGAGAACATATAGACACCTGCCTTAATATGATAGAGACCAATGATTCAGTCATATGGAGTCCATCCCTGTCAACTCCACAAGAACTACAGTTCCGGAGAGGAACTGTACCTCCCACCCACTGATCATCCAGTATAGCTAGTACCCACCATATATCATGGGTATCAACACTGAAGCCCAGAGATCATGCTACAAATCTAGCCAAGTTAGCTAGCTGTCTGGGGATAACCTTGAGTTGAATAAGGTAAGATATAGACATCTCACTCAACCAAGCCAACATCACCTTCAAATATTTGAATGGAGCCATCCAAGACAATACCTTAATACTACTTAATGTGCAACAACAAATCACAGAGGGATAAGATGTCCATGATAATGACATCGTGATTTTGTTAATACAGCTGGCAGGTGTAAAACAGGAGGTTAAGGATATACAGTAGGAGATACTATAGGAAGTAGCAAAGAAAATAGATGTACAAGACAAGCATGAACAACAACATGAAAAGGTAACTACGAGGTTACTTAGAACTCTCAAGCAACAAAGTCGGGGGACATTAGTTTGAGATCAAATGCTAGAACAAATAGTTGACAGCCTAAGAAGGGAATTTTTAGAATTCCATTCTCAAAGCATCAATTGTGAAAAGGATGTCAACCATACTCTAGGACAATGGCAGTTGGACCAGACAACACACCAGATGGAGATTCACAATCTCTAAAACCAACAATGGTAGGAAAATGAGAAGACAAATAATACTCTAAAGGGATTAATAATGGCGGTAAATAAGATACTGGCTGCCATACCAAGTCAAGAAGCTGCCAGACCAGCACCTTGACCCACAATCGAGGAGGATGCTGAAGAATACTATGCTCCACCTATACGATGGAAAAAGGGGAAAGGCAAGGAAGCTGCTGATGCACCTCTCTCAAGTGCCCAGGGAGGTGATCTAGGAGCTCCTAGTGATGATGATGACGATAATGATGAGAGAGGTAGAAGGAGAAGTCCAAGCTATGGCAGGCGAGGACAAACACCAGAACAGTCTAGTATGGTAAAGACACAGGCCAATGTGATGGTGCTTAATATGAAGTGACTATTAGAGCCACCCCTATTCTTTGAGGACAAATCCACACAAGACATATATGTCTGGATTATACAATAAACAGACTACTTCAAAAGAAATCTGCGGATCTGGGATAATGCCCGGGAATGAGTTATATATGCACTCAATCGTACAAAAGGAGACATAGTACTTCCCTATACTATTTGGTATAGGAAGGCTATGGCCAGATATCAAAAGGAAACCCAATAGCCCAAGTTGGCTATGTGGACTCATTTTGAACATGACATGATGAAACAATTTGCCACAGTAGAAGCCGAGAGACAAGCACTTCGAGAGATGAAGCTGGTCAAGTACGTGGGCAGTATTGAATATTACCTCACAATCATGCACAACCTAAATATTAGAGTGCGCTTGACTAGAGAATCCTGAAGAGAGGAAGTCGAAATCAAACTTCCAAAACAAATTGTCTGCAGGTTATCGGCCTTACAATACACAACAGATCAATAATGGGAACAAGAGCTTACATCAGTGAAATAAAATTACACCTCGAATGAAAAGTGCCCATGTCTAATCTAAGATGTCTGAGTCTGGACGCGCCTGCTTCGCTTTTCTCATCTCATGCATTCCACTCTTTTGATTGTAAACTGTTTTATTCTCTTACGTCCTATGCATTCCAATGCCTCATTTCAATTCTTTCCACCCCAGCCTGTAAGGACCAGGCTCATTTCATTCTCACACTTTCTACAATTCTGATCCAAGTCCTAGTTTTCATCTGGCGTGCTTATATATAAATATTGTAAATCATACTCATCAGAAGGTAGGTCTCTTTCCCACATGCTCAGTCATACGTGAACTCAATTCATCCTCTGACACTCATTATAGGACATTTTTCCAGGTAGCACTTGGGGTCATTACTTGAGATTCGGCAATTCTCCGGCGCCTCCATGTGGACTCCAGCCATTCCACACCTATTCTCAATCTCATCTGCTTCCCTGAATGACTAAGAAAGGAATTCCTTTTCCTGAAGGGCGTGCTCATTGTCATGATATATGTGCCAAGTGATTTGGCCAATTTCGGTATTTAAAAGAATGAATAGCTGATCTAGCATTTTGAGGTGCGACTTCACTATTCAGAGTGTGCTACTACTCACTCAATGAAAGGGAAAAAAAGTAGAGCGGGCTGTGGCACACCCGGAATTTGTTTATTTGCAGCCCGTCAGTGGATTGTCTAGCAGTTGTCTGACAACACAGTCAATCCCCCCCTGTAAATCTTATACCTCTCGATTTGGTCCAATCTTTTTCTACTGTGCCGGCCTTCTTCCATTTATTAGAACTAGTATTATTCCTGTTGCCATGTCTCTTGGCTAACTGTTTAATTTTCATGATAATTAATTAATGCGAGATCTATCATGAGTGTATTTATTGACTTTCTATTTGTATATTGAACTCTGTGTATATAGAATGATTTAATATATTTCATTAAACGTATGCAGATCAATCCTGTGATTAACTATCCATTGTATCTCTCCAACGGAAATCACATGAGCCTGACCAGTCACAGTCCCTATATTAACTATCTGCATATCCCAGTGAGCGGGCCGCTCATGGACTTCTATATGTCTACTTCCAATGTAAAATTTCCCACTGTTCATTGGAGTGAGCAATTGAACCAACTCCAGCTGACTGACACCTGCTACCTTACTCCAGACATTTCTTATCTTGAAAAGTTTCAATAACCGCACCACTGACCTCTCACGCAGATCCCCACAAGTCTCTGCTCTCCCAACCTGAATCCATACCTAATCGTTTCTGGGGGAAGCATTCAGGCAATTCTTTGCTCCAGTATACTGGCAGCAGGCCCGATGAATCTGAAATACATCAGGCTCTTGAAAGCCTGAGACTGGAATCTCGAGCTGGGTAAAGTGCTCTACTGGAAGCAATCTCAGTTTTGTGGAGTCCACACATAGCTCTCCTTGATCCATTACTGTCTACTGGATATAATGCAGCATCTCCCTCACTATGTCAGAATACTTTGTTTCGAGGACAGTGCAAAGTTCAACTAGCATGTTCGTATCCTTTGAGTAGCCTCTGAGAAGCCGCTAAGGTATGCTGTGGCCTGACAAAGTATGCAGCTCTGATGCAACATTCCCTATCCTAACTCTATTATCAGTCTTCAAAAGTACCTCCAGTGTCTGCAGCCTCATCTCCAGGGTATGCCAGTGGCCATATTGTGACAAGATCTGTTGGCGCGCAGCTTCACCTTTGTTTGACCTCCAGTAGCTTTCATTAACCTGCATCTTATATGCCAGCTTACAAATATCAGTGGAATTCATTGAAATAGACCCAAAACGTCAGACCTGGTACTCGAAATGAGTCAGGTAGTGCATGTTGATAAAGTTGGAGTGGTTCTCCCACAGTATTAAATCTACCCACTGATCAATCCTTTGGAAACTCTCTTCAGTCGCAAGCTGACAGCTTTTAGCAGCAGAGATACTGGGGGCTTCCTTGGCCCACTGTTTTTGTATCTGTTTTCTCAGTTCCTGATCCTGACAGTTTGCCCGAGCACGGGTAGCCATTGAGGTCCAGAACTCCAGAAATATTTCTTTCGTCCCGTGAAATGTCTGAAGTTACATTTCCATGTAGAAGAGTATCTCCCGCATATGACTATGATACTGGGCCATCAGACTAGAATCAATCAGCGCGCTGACACATTTCAAGGCACATCTGAATAGGAGTTGCTGAGAACTGTCAGGATTGTGTAGTGCTGTTAGGTATCCTACCTATCCCTTTATATTAATACTATTTCCTGCGACAGGCAACAGCTCTCTGTTAGTCTCTTGGTACTAGTGCAATACTTCCCTTCCTTAGTGTGCCATTACTTTGCTTCGCCTTTTTACCAAGATCTTGATTATTATTCTTAGACCGTTGTCCACGTTCCTTTGCCGAACGCTAATAATCAAGTCGTATCGTGGTAGGATTCTTCGAAGTAGTAGAATAGATTCTATTCTTTGATAGTATAGGTAAGAAAGTATAATAGGTGGTTGTGTGAAGAACTAAATACCAGGCTATTCCAGCCTCCTTTTATAGTCCTTCACTGAACCCGCTTATAAATCAAAACAACTATGAGTCATAATCCTGACTCATGAAAAATATCATATGACCGCATCATTGGTCATGTGCATAAACCACATGACCTCTCAATAGGTCATGTGCGTGAAAGTAAACCAAACTGCGCAGCCCCCTTGGCCTCGTGCGCTGCCCCCATGACCTCTCAATAGGTCATGTGCGTGAAAGTAAACCAAACTGCGCAGCCTCTTTGGCCTCGTGCGCTGCCCCCATGACCTCTCAATAGGTCATGTACATGAAAGTAAATCAAACTAAACCTTTCATGACGAATATCTTCGTCGTGGTGAAATGTCTCCTTACACTCACTGTCCACAAACATCTCCTTCCACTCACTGTCCACAAACATCTCCTTCCACTATTTGCCACACAACCGTGATAATAGCTCCCCTCTTCCCACAGCCTAAGTCCCTTTAGGCCATCGGGAACTTGTCATCCTCCTCGATTCCTGCCATTTGCAGGATATTGCGTCCTACCCGACGCATCCAACACTGGCTTTCTTTCTGATGGTTTTCCAACCTCCAGATCCTCGATTCCCTTCTCTTCAGTTGGGATTCTGTCTTCCCAACTTTGTATTCCGCCAGACTTGCCCTGACCTGTTGAGCCGTTACTGCTCTTGCCAGTTGCACGTTCTTTTTCTCCCATTCTCTTGCCTTTTGTTCCCACATCAAGGCCTGGCTTCTGTAGAGTCCCATCTCTACTTCTGCCGTTTTATTTTGTTCGCTGATTGTGATCAGCTCCCGCTGCAGGCTTTCCACCGTATCCTCCTGTGTTGCCGACGAGACTGGCGACGGTGCTGGATCCTGTTCCCAGGTAACTTTCTTGGATTTTTTGGCCCCCCTCCCCGTAGATTTTGTCCTCGAAATCTTTTCCTCGTTGCCCAGGGGAGGCGACACTGGTGGAGTTCTGTCTTTTTTCATGGGAAAGTAGTTCGTTCCCATCTTCTCCGTGTAGTGGGTGGGGCACCCATCGTCGTAGCACCGTGTCCATGAGAGATACTTGTGTGCTTTCTCTTCCTCCGTTTCCTTCGTTTTCCTGATTGGTAGGTTCACGAGTTGGACCCAATCCTCGTCGTTGACTTCTTCCTTGATCCAAACCCCATCTTCCATTGGGCAGAAGTCTGGGCTTGTCGGGGTAGCTTTGGTGGAATTGCGGGATGGCATCTTGAGCGTTGGTGAAGTTAGTGGTAGGGTACCACTCTTGATCATGTTCTGCTGAGTATCCGACCCACGGGGCTTGGTACTGGAGTCTGTTGCGGTATAGTCTTGAGTCGATGATTTTCTCAAGTTCGTATTCGTCTTCGCCCTTGATCTCGATGGGCGGCGGAAGAAGTTTCTTTTGTGATGTGAAGGCGTTGTCTTGGTAGGGTTCAAGGAGACTGATGTGGAATGTAGGATGAGTGTTGTTCATTGAGCATGGGAGCTCGAGTTCATATGCTCTTAGTCCGATGCGTTCGATGATTCTGAATGGTCCTAGTTTCTTGTAGTCCAGTTTCCTTGACGGTCAGGTGGTCCGTATATTCCTTGGGATCAACCACACCTTGTCATTGACTTGGAGGTTGGGATCGGGTTTTCAATGTCGATCGGCATATTCCTTCTGTTTTTCTTGTGCCAGACATATTTCTTCTCGCAATATATCATGCAATTGTTGCATGTTTTTTGCGTCGATTGATTGCACGGGTATGTCGTATTTTGCCAGTTCGTATATTGGATCGTATCCATAGTTCGTAAACAAGGGTGTCGTCTTGGTTGTTTCTTGTCTTCCGTTGTTGTATGCGAATTCGGCAGTTGCTAGCATGTCGGCCCAGTCATCCTGTTAATAATTGGTGTATGCTCGTAGGTATTGTTCCAATATGGCATTCGTCCTTTCTGTCTGTCCGTCTGTTTGCGGGTGGAATGCCGTGCTGAGTTTCCTTTTGATGTGCTATTGTCTTGTGATCTCTTTCCAGAGATTTGCCGTGAATAGTGATCCTCTGTCTGATATGATATCTTTCGGTAATCCGTGGATTCTGAACACCTGATCTCTGAAGAGGTGAAAGAATTGTCATGTATCCATGTCCGTTGTACAGGGTATAAAGTGTGCCATTTTGGTCAGACGATCAATAACGACCCATATTGCGTCATAACCTTTCGATTCTGGAAGTCGGGTTATAAAGTCCATAGCAATAGATTACCACGGTCTTCCAGGTGGTTCGATAGGTTTTAGCAATCCGTACGGCGCATGACGTACTGCCTTCGTCCTCTGGCATGTCTTGCAATTCTTGACATATCTCTTGACGTCCTCTCTTATCGTCGGCTAGTAGTAAGATCTCCTGATCAGTTCAGTAGTTTTGGCCGTTCCGCCATGTCCCGCTTGCGGTATGTCGTGATCCCTTCTTGTTGTTTCTGTTCAGAGGCGTTCGTCATCGGGAATCCTTATCTTATTGTCGTACCAAAGGTATCCCTCTTTTTCTTCGTATAGCCTGTGTGCTATCCCCTTCATTTCTTTTTGTTTTTTGTTTAAGGACTTCCTGATTGCTCTTATTTCTGTATCCTTTTCCATCGTGCTCTGTATCTATTCTGTGTGGTCGTCGTTGGATAATATTGTTGTTTCCATCTTGTTGATGGATTCGTTTTTTCTGTTTCCTTTCTCATCCTTGAAGTATCTTTCCTTGGGTAAGAGAATCCTTCTTCTCTGTTGGATTCTTTCGTGCTCCTTAGTCGGTAGATCTTCTTGTCTCCTGGTAAGGGCGTCGGGTTGTCCTCCTTGTTTTCCAGGTCAGTACTCAATTTTGATGTGATATTGAGATAGGGTTTCACTCCATCTCATTTGTCGTTGATTGAGTTCTTTGGTGGTGGTGTAGGCGAGGAGGCTTTTGTGGTCGGTTACCACCCTAATATCGTGTTCGCTTCCCAGTGCGTATTTTCTCTATGCCTTAAGTGCCTGAACTATCGCCAATAGTTCCATGTCGTGGATGTCGTAGTTGCATTCGGCTTTGGTCATCGTCTTCGATCGGAACGCCACCGGGCGCCAAAGTCTGTTGTTTTCTAATTGTGATAGGATCCCCAAGCAGACGTAATTCGATGCGTCCGTCTCGATCATGATTGGCAATTTTGGATCGAAGTGTCTCAGTATCGGTGCCGTGGTGAGTTTGTCCCTTAAGTTATCGAATGCTGCTTGCTGCTTGTCTGTCCAGTTCCATTTGGTATCCTTCTTCGTCGTTTCATATAGTGGTTTCGCCACTCTGCTGAATCCTACAATGAATCTGCGGTAAAAGTTGCCAAAGCCCAAGAAGCTTCCTACTCCTTTTACGCTCTTTGGTGGTTTCCATTCATTGATTACTGGAGTCTTGACCGGGTTGGTTCGTATTCCATCAGGGTTGATAAAAAATCCCAAATATTCGCTTTCCTGTTGATGGAATTCGCATTTTGTTGGCTTTAGTTTGATCTTAGCTTCCCTTAGGGCTTGCATAACGTTTTGAATGTCCTTCCGGTGTTGTTCCATTGTCTTTGAATAGATGAGGATATCGTCTAAGTAGACGACACAACATATATCCAAAAACCTGCTGAGTTTGGTGTTGATCCATCTTTGGAATGTTGCTGGTGCATTGGACAGTCCAAACGGCATTACCAGGTATTCGTATAATCCGTATCTTGTTCGAAATGCCGTTTGCCATTCGTCGCCTTTGAATATTCTGATGTTGTGGTAGGCGTCTTTGATGTCCAGTTTCGTGTAGTATTGGGCCTTTCCCAATCTATCCAATGCTTCGTCGATCAGCGGTAGTAGATATCAGTCCTCCTTGGTGACTGCGTTCAGTCCCCGAAAGTCCACACATAATCTGAGCTTTCCGTCCTTCTTCTTGAGGAACAATATTGGTGCTCCTGCTGCTGCTGATGATGGCCGTATCCATCCTCTCTCTAGGTTCTGCTGGAGGCAATCTCGTAGAGCCTTCAATTCTTCTTCTCGCAAGGAGTAAAGTTTCATGAATGGTGCTCTGCCCACTAGGTCGATCTTGTGGTCCTCTTCTCCGTGTTCGGGCAAGTCCGTCCTTTCTCCTTCTTCGAACATGTCTAAGAAGTCATGGTATTCGCTTGGTACCAGGTGTCTTAGAGTCGCTTTCTTCTTTGTTGCTTCTTGTCGTACTGCTAACCTGGTGCTGATCGTCGAGGTCTCCGCTATTGTGGTTTCTCTTTCTTCTTGACCCGATTTGAGAACACCGGTTTGTTCTCCTTTCCGATATAGTTTTCCAAAGGTCTTTGCTGATATGAAGTCAATATTGACGCGTCGTCCTTCGGGTTCCTCGCGGGTGTTTTTTCCGGTGCTTCCAAATCCACAATCCTGCCTGCCAGTTTCGTCGAGGCTGTCTACTTCCCATAGTCCTCTATTGTCGATCCTTTCGACAATCAACTGTGCTATCCGATCGCCTTTCTTTACTTCATAGTCTTCTCCTTTCAGGTTCATCAAGAGAACCTTGATTTCTCCGCGATAGTCTGCGTCTATCACCGCCGCTCCTGTGGTTAGACCATGACTGGTAGCAAATCCACTTCGTGGGGCAATTCGTCCATAGGTGCTATCCGGTAATCCCATCGATATTCCTGTTCTTATCATTGCTTGCCCTCTGGCCGGAATGATTTCCTCTTGGATGCTGTGCAGGTCGTGTCCAGCCGCTCCCTTCGACCCTTTGGTCGGTATCTTTGCTTCGAGATCCAATCGTTGGATCCGGATGTCTTCTTCTTCACTGTTTGTCTCCGTGATTCGACTGTATTCGTTTTCCCAGCGGGCTAATCCGGTAGGTACTGCCTCGACCCTTGGTGATTCGTGTAGGCATACTCGAGTACACCTCCCGCTTCTGAAGTCGATCCTTCTTCTTTCCTAATCGGTGTTCGGGTTGTGTTTCCTTAGCCATGGTATTCCTAGGATAGCAGCATGTTTGACCATATTTGCTACTTATAGTACTGTTAGGCGGACGCCAAACGCAAGTATATAACTGAGGGACGTAGACCCGAAATATTAATTTGGAGAATCTGCCGAAGAAGGCTCGTCTCGATAATAGTAAGGTAAAGTAAAGATTTTTAAAGCGTGAACAATATTATATTGATAAGATCTCTTCTCCGTTTGCTTGATGATATCTGTAAAGCTCGGGAGGCACTTCGATATTTATATCCCGCGTCTGAGTGTTCGCGGACTACTTCTAACTACTATGCCTCCGAAGTACTCCTCTGGTTTTAATACGCAAATGTCTAGAATCTTATAAGTGCGAACACCGTTTGACCCTGAAACTTGTCACACCCTTTCGCGGACTCGGAATAGTATTCCTCCGTTGAGATGACTGCGCCATTTGTTATACCAAACAGCCGCCTCCAACTTAGATGTCCGCATAGACTTTTCATATAACTTTAGTCTTGTTGACTATCGTCCAGTCGTCTCCTCGGTCATGAAGTGATCAGGTTCATGCCGGACCACCTAGTGCCAATCGCAAGTCCGAGCCCGACGTGTCAGCGTCTTAAGAGTCTCCGACTTATCTAGGTCTTCCTTTCTGAGCGTGCTTCCCCTTGGTCCGCCGGCCTCCATAGAGGGGTCCTATTACTAGGACCAACCAACCTACAGCTGATCTCAGAAGGGTATGGGTGGATTCGGTATACCCCTAATAGCTTCCACTACTGGGATATCCTCTAAGAGTATTACGCCGAAATCGTCCCGTCACTTGCGGCCCATAGATAGGATTCCTAACTTTGAAGCCTACTATCTTAATGCGCCTCCCACGGATTTCTTCCATTCCACTTCCCAGACGTCGCCAAAGGTCCCCTCTCATATACCCTGCGAACAGCATGCGGTCGGACGGACGGCGGCGACGTATATGGTGTTATTAAGTGGGCTTCATTGATGTGACATTTTAGTTATGGGACGCAACTCTCGAAATCTCGCTAATGACGTGCGGGCCCCATAAGGGGGCCGGAGGGGGGTGTTGGCACTCCGGTAAATTGAGGGTCTGTGCGCAGTTACCCTACCGTGGGTCTGTGCACATGTC
>JACCEG010000031.1:317575-335953 GCA_014065205.1 Tuber brumale | reverse complement strand
GAGTAGTCCTCGCGTACCGCAGAAACCGTGTTCCCAGCCGTCTGAAGTATGGGAAGCGAGCAGTCGCCGACCGTGTGGAGGGGCCTCGCTAAGCAAGGAAAGGGGCAAGAACGGGCACCAGAAAAGCAGTACCGGAACCCAGAGGGAGGAAAGCCACGCCGCGTAAAAGAGCAAGTGATGGCAGTGGGAAAAAGGGGGGAGGTGGCCGTCACTCCTAGGCCGAAGCCATCGTGGGAGGAGAGGGGGGGTGGATGGTTCGTGAGTACCTAGCGTTGAGGGTTGATTTCAATCGCCGGGTGTGTAGAGGAGACGGAGGATGGTTTCGCCTCGAATGCCTTTCTACTCCTTTTTATAATTTCTTCTAAATACATTTTAAGACTCAGTGTGGTCAGGGTAAAAAACCTCCCGCGTTTACTTGGCCACGGTAGGAAAACCTTTTCCTCACTATCTTACTTCTACCCTTCCTGGCATGTCCGGATTTTCATTATGAAAATTCTCCACAACTTCCTCCTCATTTTTCATACCAGTGGCAGGTTCCCATGTGTTCTCATCTTCCGAACACCCTTGCCATTTAACGAAGTACCACAGTTCCCGCTTCTCCTGATAGCGGCCGCGTACTCGTTTCCTGTAAGAGCGAATCTCGCTTCTTACGATTTTTTCAACCTCCCATTGTAGATCGCCGTCAATATCCTCCAGCTCTCTAGGGGGTTGCTGACGATTGGCATGAACTGACTCGCGATAGGGTTCCAACAGTGAGACGTGGAATCCGGGATGAATGTTCCATCGATCGGATATGTTGAGCTTGAAAGCTCGGGATCTACGTTTTTCAATAATTTGGAAGGGGCCGTATAGCTTTGGGCTTAGCTTCTTGGATTTTCGTCGGGTGCGGATGTTTTTTGCGTTTAACCTTACTTTGTCCCCCATCTTGAAGTCCGGCTGCGGTCGCGCTTTTCGATCATAATATTTTGACATCCCTTCTCGTGTCTTTTCTAGCGCCCCTCTCGCTTGTTCATGTATCGTCTTAATCCAGTTTGCATAAAGTGTCACTCCTGGATTTTGAGCTCCGCGCTCCTTCATCCACTCTGTCTGTGGATGGAATCCGTAGTTCGCATAGAAGGGTGACATCCCATGAGCGTTGGTTGCGGAGTTGTTATAGGCATGTTCAGCTAAAGGTAGCAGCTGATACCAATCATCCTGATCGTAATTGACAAAACTTCGCAGGTAACCTTCCAGCACTTGGTTGGTATGTTCAGTTTGTCTGTCAGTCTGAGGGTGATATGCCGTTGACATTCTTCGCTTAATTTCCAGCGCCTTGCAAAGGGATTCCCAAAATTCTCCTGCAAACTTTGAGTCCATATCCGAGACGATTTCGGTTGGCAGGCCATGTAGCCTCCATACTTCTTTTAGGAATGCGTTTGCCACATCTTTAGCTGTAGCCGAGGTCTGAAGTCCGATGAAATGTGCCATCTTCGTGAATCGATCAACTACTACCATTATCTGGGTACACCCTTATGACTCTGGTAGTTGAGTGATAAAGTCCACTGAGATCGATGCCCATGCTGCATAAGGTATTTGCAACGGTTGTAGTAACCCGTACTTGGCATGTCTAGGTGACTTATTATGTTGGCATTCATCGCAGGATCGTACGTAATCGTTGACCCATGCCGCAAGTCCTTTCCAGTAGAAGTCTCTCCTGATTATTTCCAAAGTCTTTTCTTGTCCGAAATGTCCTGCAACCTTTGCATCGTGACATCCTTCTGCGATCTTGGTATATAGTGCCTGACTGTCTGGTACAAATAGTCTTTGCTTATAATATAGTAGATCGTCGGTTAAGGTCCAGTCTTTGGGAAAATCTTTTCCTTCGTCTCGTAGCCTAATGAGCTCTTCCCTCCGTTTCCTCCAAGCTGCGTCTGTCCCGATTGCTGCCTGTATCTCGTCTAGGAATTCAGGATTGAACTGCTTCATCCCCTTTTGTAGGATAATAGCATTTGACATTAGAACTTTCTCGGGTACTTCTGAAATATCGTACCAATGTTCGTTGTCCTTAGCCGGTGCTTCTAGGTAGCTAATGCTTGGTTCCTGTTCTTTGACGATCAAGGATCTCGTCGCTATATCGGTGCTTCCGAATCCCGCGGTACCTCGTTCTGTGTTCTCCAAGTTGTCTACTTCCATCATATCAGAGGTGTTGACCTTTTCTACCACCAGTTGAGCTATGTGATCGCCCATTCCTATCTGGCAGTCCACATCCTTATGGTTGCAAAGTACAATTTTGAGTTCACAGGTGTAATCCGCATCGATTACTCCTGCGCCAGTGGAGATTCCGCTTCGAAGCGCTAGTCCGCCTCTTGGGGCGACTCTTCCGTAAGTTCCTTCGGGTAGTCCCACGGCTATACCCGTTCTTATTATTGCTTGTCCATATTTCGGGACAATGTTATCTTCTATGGCATACAGGTCATGTCCTGCCGCCATTCTTGAGCCCTTCGTTGGCAAGTATGCCTTTTTGCTCAATCGCTTGACCCTAATCACGGGTTCCTTTTCACCCCTTCGAGGTTCCAAATCCAAATCCTTATCTCCATCCCAGTCTTCTTCCTCATCGCCTACCCTCGCTACTAGCGATACCAAGAAATTTTCTTCTTTCAAAATTTTCTGTTCACGATGCGTAGCTCCCTCCTCCGGACGGTACTCCGGCCGTCTGCTTAATGCATCATGCTTTCCGCCCTTTGTCCCTGGTCAATATAAAATGCGAAAATTGTATTCTACCAACTTCTGAGCCCATCGAATTTGACGGCCACTCCAGACTTTTGAGGTGAGGAAGTATTGTAGGTTCTGATGGTCGGTAAAGACTGTGATCGGTTTTTCCGTCCCGATCAAGTAGTGTCCCCATTCTTTAAAGGCTTCTAGGATCGCGAGGAGTTCTTTATCATGAATCTCGTAATTGCACTCCGCCGAGTTTAATTTTCTAGAATGGAAGGCTACCGGATGTAATCTTTTCTCAAAGTATTGAGAAAGGACTCAGCCGAGTGTGAAATCGCTAGCGTCTGTTTCTACAACCGTTTCTCTTTCTGGGAAAAAGTGGTGGAGTATGGGGGCAGAGGTGAACCGGTGCTTTAGTTCTTCGAAAGCTGTGTCCTGTTCAATTCCCCATTTGAAGTTCTTAGGATTTCCTTGTAATGTCTCAGTTATTGGTTTGCAAATAGCCGAGAAGTTTTTGATGAATCGTCGGTAGAAGTTAGCAAATCCCATAAAGACTTGTACTTCTCTAACCGATTTGGGTGCCTTCCAGACCATTATGGATTCCACCTTTCGGGTGCTCATAGACACCCCGTCGACCGCCACCATATAGCCCAGGAATTCCACCTCTGTGGCATGGAAGGTCGATTTTTTTAGCGATACCGCTAATTGAAAGTCCGATAGACTTTGTAAAACTTTCTTAACAGCTTCGATGTGCTCCTTTTCATCCTTTGAGTAGATGAGAATATCATCAAGGTAACACACGACTCCGACGTCCAAGCATTCGTGTAGAACTTGGTTCATCATATCTTGGAAGGTTGTCAGAGCATTAACCAATCCAAAAGGCATAACCTTATATTCGTAGTGCCCGTATCTCGTACGGAACGCTGTTTTCCATTCATCCCCTTCTTTTATCCTAATCAAGTGGTAGCCATCCTTAAGGTCTAACTTGGTGAAGATCTTTGCGCCGGCTACTCTATCTCTGAGTTCGGACATTAGGGGTAGGGGATGTTTGTTGAGGATAGTAATCTTATTCAGATTTCGATAATCCACAACTAGACGTAATCTACCGTCTGGTTTAGGTACGAATAATATGGGTGCGCCTGCTGGCGATTGGCTCCCTGTGATTTTTCCTTGTTTGATCATTGTTTCCAAGTATTCTCATAGAGCCTTAAGCTGTTTTTCGGACAGTGGATATATTGGTCCCCAGTGGGGAGTTGATCCTGGAATCAACTTAATTTCATGATCGAATGTCCGTCTAGGGGCTAGTTTTTCTGCCGTCTGTGCTTCAAACAAATGTTTGTAATTCCAAGATTCTTTTGGTAATGATTCAAGTTCCACCGTATTCTCGATGGCTCCGATTCTTCCGATGCGGCAGGCATTAGGATCCCAAGCGACGGATTCGTCATATTCGAACATATCCGCTATTCCTTCATCTTCTTCCACACAGTTTTCGCAACATTTTGCGGTGAAGGTCCAATTTTCTGCATCTTTTATGTGAGACACTGGGTGTTCACGATGCCACCAACCAAAAGGAATTATCATTCCATAGTGACCTGCTTTAGCCACTTCACACGACACTTCAAACATGTGTCGGTTTTTTCCTATTTCCATTTTTATTGGGAGGGTGTAACACTTTCCTCCAGAGGCTGCTGACGATCCATCAAAGCCTAAGATATCAACTGCATTGTCGCGTTCTATTGAGGGAACGCGAAGGTCTTCAACTGGGTCCTTGTTGATAAGGAATACATTGGATCCCGAATCTAACAAGACTTTAACTTTGTAGCGCTTATCGTGTATATGGAGGTAAGCGATCCCCTCAGGACAGTTGTATCGTTTTGGTTTTGGGGCTTCTAACTCCGTGCGCTTAGCGCGGAGAAGATTTCCTTAGTTCTTTCATTTAGGCATTGTCGGTGTTGGGTGTAGGTAACAAGATGTTTGTTACTACGCCCGCGTAGTTTCGACCATTGAGGTCTCTTCAGACAAACTAGTAACTCTTTAGCTCTAACAATCTGGGTCTACATACTTAAGCGGCGTTTCACCGATACGCTATTGCGCATGACAAGTTTTCAGGCTGGATGCCTTCTTCCAACACGCCAGACCTAGGCTCATAGCAGATTTTGAGGCGGTTATTAGCCATTTTACTCCCCTGTCGTGGAGTTCCCGCTTTCACCGAGTCCTTTCCCTTAGCATTTCGGTTATCCGTCCAGCTCCCTCAGATGGGCCTTGTGCACCAAAGCGGTACATCCCTATCCCACACTCTGGCCAGAAGGCAAGATAGTACATACGTATAATACGACTCAGACTCGTGTGGTAGGTGGAACGGCCCGCGTCGGTTGTCCTCCTGTCGTGTATTGTTATCAGGTAGATCTTGCATTGCTATGTCCCAACTTCTTCGGTATAGTAACTTGCTTGCACACGGGTAGCAGGCAACCACCAGGTGACTCCAGGGACTTGGTACTGTTGGCTCCCGGGCCATGTGGGCATGTTGACTATCCTCTCTTTCGATCAAGACTCTCCATATATTGATTCTTGTGTTCGAGCTCGTAAGTCCCTCGTGGGGTCCCTTCACTTAGAGCCTACTTGCGTTGGTCCTGAAAGGAGAGACTTGCTTCACGCCACTTTGATCATTTTAAGTTTCGACTCCCGTAGTTCCACACGGACTACCCGATCCCCGTCGCAGTCGGTACCCAATCCACCCCAGCCAAAGGGGGTTCCCATTTCGATTCCAGCTCCATCAGGACACTGAATACCCAATCGCCGTCGCCGTTGGTGCCAATAAACTGACCTAGGTCAGTTCCTCGTCGTCCGCCAGTTCCCAGATCTTATTTACCCGGGCTGGGTTCTGGGCGGTAGCGACTGTGCGAGCTAATTTAGGCTTCACAATAGCCGATCTTGCTCGTCGTATTCCCATTTTTATCGGTCTTGAGCTGACTGTCGCCCCCGATATATGGGCATCTCCCCAACACGTCTGATAGGTGTGGTTTTTCTTTCCACAACGTGTGCAATCTCCTTCTTTCCTCCGAGTGTCTATCACACTCTGCAGGATACTGGTATGGGCCTGGGCGAAGTTTGTGTTGGTGGTCTTTGTCGCACCTCCCAACCTTTTCCTGGACTTCTCTGGCTCATCGTCCCTTTTTCGCTTTCGTGGTGGGGCTCCACCTCCTTTGACATAAGGTTTAGTATCTCTTTGTCGCTTTGGTTTAGAATCCCGTCGGTCTTCTCTTTTGACCTCTTGGACTATTTTAGGCTTAGACGGTTGGTCTCGCCCAATCCTTTTTCTGGCTAGCAGTGCTTCTTCAGACCATCCGCATAGCCTTAGTGCCTCTTCCCATTCTTGGTCCGTCGTCTATTGCAGGGCCGATAACCTGCAGACAATCTGTTCCGGAAGTTTGTCTTCGACTACTTCTCTCCAGGATTCCCCGGTCATGCGTGCGCGGATGTTATGGTTGTGCATGAGGGTCAGATAGCGTTCATTACTGCCATCGTACGTGACTAGTTTCATTGCTCGAAGAGCTAGTCTTTCGGCTTCTACCGGGGCAAATCGCTTGATCATATCATGTTCAAAGCGGGTCCATGTCGCCAACTCTGGCTGCTGAGTTTCCCCTTGAAGTCCGTCCATAGCCTTCCTGTACCATATGGTATAGGGAAGGACTATGTCTACTTTGGTACGACTGAGCGTGTATATGACACGTTCTCGGGCATCATTCCAGATGCGCGCGTTTCTTTCGAAATAGTCCGTGCATTGCAAAATCCACACGTATATATCTTGTGCGGGTCTATCCTCAAAGAATGGGGGTGGTTCTGACGGTCGCTTAATGTTTAGCGCCATCGCGTTGGCCAGTGTTTCTGCCATGCCAGGCTGTCCTGGTGTTTGTCCTTGCCCGCGTTGGCTAGGACTTCCTCTCCGCCTTCCTCTTTCATTATCATCGTCGTCATCGTCACTATGATCCACTGGGTTACCTCCTTGGGCACCTGAGGGGGATGCATCAGCGGCTTCTCTGCCCTTTCCCTTTTCCCTACGTGTAGGTGGAGCGTAGTACTCCCCGTCATCCGTTTCTTGGACTGCAGGTAGAGGTGTGGGTCGCGCAGCTTCCGGACTTGGTGTGGTAGCCAACACTCTGTTTATTACCAGCGTTAATACTTCTAGAGTATTGTTCGTCTTAGTATTTTGCCGCTGCCGCTGGTCCTGATATCGGCGGATTTCTGCTTGACGAGTAGTCTGATCTAGACGTATCTATCCTAGAGTACGATTGACCTCCGTTTCATGAGTAGTGCATTGGGCGTGGAATTCTCTGAATTCCGCCCGTAGACTGAGGACCATTTGTTCCAGAGTCTGATCTCGGGCCAGTGCCGCTTGGCTTTCTTCCCCGAGGGTCCCATGTAACCTCGTGGTTACCTCCTCGTGTTCTTGTTGACGCCTCTCTTGGGCATCAATCTTCTTTGCCACTTCCCGTATCATTTCTTCTTGTATCCCTTTGACTTCGCTTTCCACACCTGCCAGCTGCATCAATAAGATCGCAATATCGTTGTCGTGGACTTCCTGTCCATCCGCGATTTGCAGTTGAACCGTAATTAATTTTAAGGTATTATCTTGGGTGGCTCCCTTCAAATGTTTGAAGGCGATATTGGCTTGGTCGAGCCAGGTATCAATATCTTGTCTTATCTGACCCAGCGTTATCCCAAGACACGCAGCCAATCTGGCCAAGTTTGCCGCGTGCTCTCCTGGTCTCGGTGTGGAGGCCCTTGATATCCTATGAGCGCTTGCGACACTAGAGGATCGGTGGGAGGCTATATGTCCTCTCCGGAATGTAGGGTCTTGAGGTGTCGTCGGGAAGGGACTATGAATTGCGGAATCATCCGTTTTATCCGTGGTGTCGGGACGGGTATCCATAGGTTCACCCACTGTTATTCTTTTCCTTGGGTCCTGCGGTATCTCCGCCATCGTGATACTTTCCAGATAGGCTAGCTGTTCTAGTAGCCCTGGGTGAGTGATTACTGGTACTTCGTACCAGAGTTCTCGATATCCTTAAAAAGGTTTAAGGAATCGTATGTAAGGTATCCAGCGGTTGAGACACTCTTGAGGTGTAGGTATAAAAGGGTTGGCTTGGTCCGACTCGGGACTCAAAACCTGAATTTCCTTTTTCTCGAGGTTTAGGATGTACTTATAGTACATATAAGTGTGTATTAGGCCCAGGCCGAGGGGATGTCTGGCCCCCGGATGACTGTGCGGGGGTTTTCCGGCTGTTTTTCTTCCGTCTTTAGAGAGCACAGGGTGCTCCAGTCGACGAAGTTTTCCGACGCAGTCGAATCCCACTCAAAATCCGAACCGTACCAGGTACGATATATGCGATTAAATTGATCCCTCGTTGGGATCCCAAAGGGTACTGTGAACGACGAGGGTTCTTGCGTATATTCTTATTCGACTTCGAACACTTTAGTCTCGAATATTTCTTCGAAAGAATGAATATAGATTGGACAATGAGGTGCTTCGAAAATATAAGCGAAGTATAAGGTGAGGGTGGAGTTTGAGGTGAACTCGTAGTTCATATAGTGAGCCTTAGTAACAGGAGAACTATCAATATACTGTTAGGCGGACGCCAAACTCAAGTATATAACTGAGGGATGTAGGCCCGAAATCTTAATTTGGAGAATCTGTCGAGGAAGGCTTGTCGCGATAATAGTAAGGTAAAGTAAAGATTTTTAAAGCGTAAACAATATTATACTGATAAGATCTCTTCTCCGTTTGCTTGATGATGTCTGTAAATTCGGAAGGCACTTCGATATTTATATCCCGCGTCTGAGTGTTCGCGGACTACTACTAACTACTATGCCTCCGAAGTACTACTCTGGTTTTGATACGCAAACGTCTAGAATCTTATAAGTGCGAACACCGTTTGACCAGGAAACTTAGCACACCCTTTTGCGGACTCGGAATAGTATTTCTCCGTTGAGATGACTGCGCCATTTGTTATGCCAAACAGCCGCCTCCAACTTAGATGTCTCCATAGACTTTTCATATAACTTTAGTTTTGTTGACTATCGTTCAGTCGTCTCCTCGGTCATGAAGTGATCAGGTTCATGCCGGACCACCTAGTGCCAATCGCAAGTCCGAGCCCGACGTGTCAGCGTCTTAAGGGTCTCCGACTTATCTAGGTCTTCCATTCTGAGCATGCTTCCCCTTGGTCCGCCGGCCTCCGTAGAGGGGTCCTATTACTAGGACCAACCAACCTACAGCTGATCTCAGAAGGGTATGGGTGGATTCGGTATACCCCTAATAGCTTCCGCTACTGGGATAACCTCTTGGAGTATTTCGCCGAAAACGTCCCGTCACTTTCGGCCCATAGTTAGGAAGCCTAACTTCGAAGCCTACTATCTCAATGCGCCTCCTACGGATTTCCTCCGTTCCACTTCCCAGATGTCGCCAAAGGTCCCCTCTCATATATCCTGCGAACAGCATGCGGTCGGACGGACGGCGGCGACGTATATGGTGTTATGAAGTGGGCTTCATTGATGTGACATTTTAGTTATGGGACGCAACTCTCGAAATCTCGCTAATGACGTGCGGGCCCCATAAGGGGGCCGGAGGGGGGTGTTGGCACTCCGGTAAATTGAGGGTCTGTGCACATGTCGCGGATTTCCATATGCCTAACAAGTACCAACGTTTCCTAGTGAGATCCTGTTTTCATGGCTATTTCGGCTATGTGGGTAATGGGGCCTGCCTTGCTTTTTTCCCCTTAACCACATAGATGTTCCTGGGTTTGTCGATTTTCGTGAGGGGTATCTGGTGGGTATTGCAGAATTCTCTGTCGATAAAGTCCTCCGTTGCTCCCAAGTTGACCATCGCGTTGGTTTCGGTAATTTGGTTTTTTGTGAGTATTTCGATATTTATCATCAGCTAATCTGATTCGTCGTCGTTGTTGTCCATGGTGTTGATTTGTGCCTTGTAGTCCGTTGCCGTCAATATTTGTATAATCCTTGTGGGTTTTTCGTGTTGGTTGTCCCTCAGACCACTTGTTACCGGGGACAGTTGTCATTTAAAGTCTCTTCCTTTTCTTCCAAATTCCGGCCTCCCATCTTTCTAATCTTGGCATTCTTTTCTGTGTATTCGACGGCTCGATGCCCTGCCTTTCCACATCGGAAGCATAAGTTGCTGTCCCTGTGTTTCCCAAACTCTTCCGGCGTTATCCTTGGGAGGTTCGGCCACATTGGTCTCCAGTTTTGTCTGAACCTCTGTCCTGGTCTTTGGAACCGCTGGGTTGTTCCTCTTATTGCATCGAGGTCCATCTCCTCTCCTCCTTGATTGGTCGTTAGGGCCCTCGGTGGCCCATTCTGTTGTCGGGCCGGCCTCTTCCGATTGCTTCATCCTTGGTTCTTCCTATTCTCGAGCTCTGCGAACCACTGAGCTAATTCTTCGGTCGCGTTGAATACTCGGTCTGAGTTGGTCCATGCTTCATGTAGCTCTTCATGGATCCCTCTCAGAAGTGGTCTCCATAGGGTGTGCGTATCGTATTCGGCATCTGGGGCTAACAGTTGTATGTTGTGCCAGAATTCGATGCCTGTATTCCTTCCTTGAACCATTTTCTCGATTTGGTTCCTTGCTCCTTGTCGTTAGTCCTTATCCTCGAATTGGGCTCTGAGGTCTCTCTCGAACTCTTCCCATTCGTGCCATTCCTTTGCAGTAGTTCCTTCCACGATTGGAGCTATCCACTTCTCTGCTGTTCCCCTGAGTAGGGCTTTTGCGAATCTAATATTTTTGTCGTCCTGTTCACTTGTCTATGCTTTGGCTTCGTAGTACAGTTTAAGCTGTACCAGGAATCCTCTGAGCCTGGTCGGTTCTCCGTCGAAGACATCTGGGTTCATCAGCTTGAGTCCCTCTGATGTCCATGCAGGCCTTAGTCCTGCTACCATGTATTCGAGTTGTTCTCCCATCATGCTCAGCACATTCAATGGTGCTGGTGGGGCCACGGCCATCCCCGACCCTTCTCTTGTCTGTTCTGCCTCCATGTTGCTGTTGGATGTCGCTATTGAGACGCAACCAAATGTTAGGTATCCTACCTATCCCTTTATATTAATACTATCTCCTGCGACAGGCAACAGCTCTCTGTTAGTCTCTTTGTACTAGTGCAATACTTCTCTTCCTTAGTGTGCCGTTACTTTGCTTCACCTTCTTACCAAGATCTTGATTATTATTCTTAGACCGTTGTCTACGTTCCTTTGCCGAACGCTAATAATCAAGTCGTATCGTGGTAGGATTCTTCGAAGTAGTAGAATAGATTCTATTCTTTGATAGTATAGGTAAGAAAGTATAATAGGTGGTTGCATGAAGAACTAACCACCAGGCTCTACCGGCCTCCTTTTATAGTCCTTCACTCAACCCGCTTATAAACCAAAACAACTATGAATCATAATCGTGACTCATGAAAAACATCATGTGACCGCATTACTGGTCATGTGCATAAACCACCTGACCTCTTAATTGGTCTTGTGCGTGAAAGTAAACCAAACTGCGCAGCCCCTTGGCCTCATGCGCTGCCCCCATGACCTCTCAATAGGTCATGTGCGTGAAAGTAAACCAAACTGCGCAGCCCCCTTGGCCTCGTGCGCTGCCCCCATGACCTCTCAATAGGTCATGTGCATGAAAGTAAATCAAACTAAACCTTTTATGGTGAATATCTTCGTCATGGTGAAACGTCTCCTTACACTCACTGTCCACAAACATCTCCTTCCACTATTTGCCACACAACCGTGACAAGTGCGAATGCCAACACCACCGAAATACATCAACCCAGGTTTCGCATCTCCTTTCCCTGCCATTGTGTGACTTCATGATAGGCTTTTTTCAGTACTCTAAATCCGGGATATGGAGGGATCGCTTTCCAGGCATCGTCAAATACCTGCTGCCACTTATGCTTTTTCAAGAACTCTTCCACCCATTCCATCATATATTTAAATAGACCAAGGTTGACATTTTGTAAAACGTCCAGCTTGTGGAGGTCCACAGGGTCTACCCAGTAGAGCCCTGTAAATATGTTACACTTTATTTTTACCCCAATCTGCTGAAAGTATTCTGTAATGCTGGTCCTTCCTATATCCTCCTGCCCCAATGCTGTTTTCATATACAAGGTGTAGTCACGGGTCTGATATGTATGCCCTGGATCCCTACCAAGTTCCTCGCTTGGAACCTCACACTTTGGGCATGACTTGTAACTTAATCTGTGCAAGGCCACATGCTCCCTGTGATCTGCAATTCAGGCTGATAAAATGGGAAAACAGAGGTGCGTTTTACCATCGCAACAGTCCATTGTCATGTCTACTTGGATAACCTCCTGCAGTAGTGCAAATATGAGATCAAAGACAGTCTTTAGAACATCCGCATTCATCTACCGCTGCACTTCATCAGTGTGGGCCAATTCTCCAGTAAACCTTAGCGGTACTGGTCACAATGCAAGAAGCAGGATTGGCATCTTAGCTGAGCTGGTTCTGGTCCGCGAATGGATATTGCCGATTGTGATATATACCTGCCAGGCATTTTTATCACCAGAGAAATTGGTAAGGTGGGTCTAGTCCGACAATCTGATAATCGGTACTAGTGTTGATCCAGCTGGCAATGCTTCCTGCAAGTAAATGTGATATACTGTTAGCACTAGATACTAACTACTGGCACCTTTGCTGACTGATATCGTACCGGAGTTTCCCACCACTAGTCCACTATATGCATCGCAGAATACAATTGATCTCCACGCGAATCATATTCGTGAATCAGTGCGTACATTATATCAGGTCTATATGCAACCTGGCAGATCAGAGAGTGGATGCAGGCGATGACATTCTGATAATCGAAAGTCATTGCACCTCCCCTATCCTCCATGGTTCCTTCTGTCCAAGGGAGATACTCACCAAATAGGTCCAGTACTTAGAGATGTTTTTGCAAGGAAAATGCAGATTGAAATTATGCGGCGTCCTTCTCACGCATGTCTTTTGTAAAGTAATCATATATCTATGACTTGGCCACCTTACTCTGGACAAACCAGCTAGCCAAATTGAAGTCCCTTTCAGATGAAACAGGGCTCTATGGATCATCTGTTATGATATGATTGAGCTGTTTATATCCCATAATGTTGCCAATTGCCCTGCCAGTACCGGGAGTAGTTAGCTGACTTGATAGTGTTCCCTGGACCGGCAGCTGGAAAGTATCCTCCATGTCTAAGTTGTGTTCTATATCGGTACTTGCTGATTTGCTCATGGAATCGCAATATATGATCTCTGGCCCAGGATCGGACTGGTAGCCAGAATTGCTCTCATCGCCGATTGGTCCACATGTGATACTGCCTCCGAGAGCTGTCCACCTTAGTAAAGTCTCATCTGTGGTCACACAGAGGGATAGCATAATAGCAGGATATATTGTTAGGAAGTACTTTGGTATGCAGCAGCCTGTTGATAGCGCCACTTGCAATAGGAGTACTTTGTACTGTTTGAGGTCATCATGCTTGTATGTAGTATTTTGATTCTAATGTGGCTGTCAGGGTATGCATTAGCGGATCAGGTGCCAAAAAAGTACGTGCAAATACCTCCTCTTAAGTTGAAGGCCTGATTTCCCTGAGACTTGAATCAGAATGCAGCTTTTACACTTGTTTAATAGAGCGGCTAACAAACCTCTTGGTTTGAGTTGTCTATGCAGCAGTCTTGGCCTTTCAAGATAATTGTTTGGTTTCCAGTTTACTAGTATTTCTCAGTCTCCAGGTGCATGGCTTGGCGCAGTTTCTGGTGGATGGGATGCGGCTTATTTGCAGCTTAATAGTTGACGATACCCATGATTGTCTGACTTTTGTAAACACGACTCCTATGGCATACCACCAAAACATTGAGGATCTGGCGATTTTTTTGCCCTTATGTAATAGCAGTTGTATTTACAAACATCAGGCAATTTCAAGTGCAAGTATTTTCAGGGTATTTGCATAGTGCGGATCTTGGCAGATGGCATGCGGTTCATTTGCAGCTCAAAGTTGATTTTGTGCTCATGTAATCCACTTGTGCAAAGTTTTTTGTTTCATGATGTTAATATTTGTACTATGTACAAGTTGTCTTGAAGACCAAAAACACTCGCAAGAAGTCTTCGTAAGCCAAAAATTGGCTTTCTGCTGAGATTTGGGTAGTTTGTAACCATAGTTCTTTTAAAAAAACACCGCCATACTTCAAGTCGCAGGCTCGTTATGGTATTTGACTTGGCGTAGGTCTTTGCAGATGGGAAGTGGTAGCTTCGCAGCTTAAAAGTTTACTTAGCACTTACATAGTCATCTCATGCAATGATCGATTTTAAAGGTGTCAATGTTTGTACAGAGTACAAGTCGCTTTTAAGATGAAAAATACTTCCAAAAAACCTATATAAGCCCTGGCTTCCTACCTTCCTCTGACCCCTCTCCTGACTGTTCCAACCATATAAACACATTTTTTCAACCCCCCCACCATACCTTTTATCATGTTACCACTCAAGAGACATCTGCAGTCCTGCACAGTCTCTCACTCACCCTCTGTATATTCCCTAAATAATTCCGTTCTGTTCCCTTCATAATTGTTTTTGTTTGTATCGAATTCTGTTCCCTCCATAGCTAATGCAATCTTCCAGCGTACAGACTTCGTCTTAAAATCGTTTACCCGCTCCTCCAATCCTCACAAAGCTCACGACCCTCCTTTGCTCAAGTCACCCCATCAACCACACCCACTCCACTCCTGTCTCTGGTATGTTCCTCAGACAATGCCATTCATTTCCCTTCAGGATTGTTTTCTTGTATCAAATTTTACCCACTTCAAATCTAATCAAGTTTTCTAGTGGACAAACTTCGTTTTAAAAAAGGTTCACCTCCCCCCTTTAACTCTCAAGATCCTCGTGACCTTCCCTCGCTCAAGGTACTCCACTAACTACACCCACTTCACTCCCATGCTCGGCATTTTCCCCAATCAATTCCATCATCTTCTGTTCAAGATTGTTTCCTTGTATCAAATTTTGTCCCCTCCAAACTAACGCAATGTTCTAGCAGACAAACTTCATTTTAAACAAAAAGTCCACCCACTCCTCCAACTCTTCTGACCCCCCAACTGATCCCATCAACAATCACAATACCACAATCAAAAGTGGGCACAGTTTGTCCAAGAACCCCTGGCCACGAAAAGGATAGCAACATCCGGTGGTGCAAACATGTCTGCCGCTTTCCAAATCCGAGAACCTTTAGTTTGGAGTGTCATGCCTGATTGCATAATGTCAAATGCTGGATAGAGCGTGACGCGATGCGGAGTTTTCTGGACTGGAGCGCCGCACGATGGGGAAGGCTTCAGGCATATGTGCTTACTATTGAGCCAATCGCCAGCAATAGTTATGCACAATACTGGGAGCAGGATACAGAGAGGGGTAGACATTTTACAGAATGTCTTGATTACCTGCTCAAGGATGTTGTGAAAAAACATTCGCAAATAGTAAGAGCGATGATGCAGGCTATCCCTCCTCCCAGTCCTATGCCTGCCTCGGTTGTGGCCAATAATGACTGTAAGTTTCCTAAAATTCTCCACAGCAAGTATATATACCATATATGCTAATATTAATCTTACAGGTTTGGCCGGCCCATGCTCCGTCCGCCTCTGGCTTGATGTCTCTTCAGAGGTCCGGCCTAGCTAAGCACTGGCTCTAGGGCTGGGCAACCTCTAGTAGAAGACTCATGGAGTGGTCTACTGCCTCATGCTAACCGAACCTACCCTAGAGCACCTGCTTGAGGAGATCAACCAAATGATAGCGCTTGGAGTCAGATTTCAACATCTCATAGGCACGACCAGGTATCGCACACTTTTGCTCCTCGACGATACTGAGAAGCCGTTGCCGCTCTCTGAACTGATCTTGATCTGGTCAAGCTGGCATATTCATATCTGGTGGAGTTTGAGTCTCGCAAATGAGCTAATGAACCTTTTTTTCCGTTGTCATCATGGCACCAATGATGAAGCTGGAACCCCTACCACGCTGGGTCAGAGATATCACCCCCAAAATAATCAGGACAAGCAGGTGGTAGAGGAGCATGAGGCAGAGGAGGACGAGGTAGAGGAGGAGGAGGAGGAGGAGGAGAAGTAGGAGGAGGAAGAGGAGGTTGATGGTGGGTGTAAGTGATCCGAGGCTGAGCAGTGGGGGGGAGGTCTAGGTCGCGGTGGGGGCGCGTTTGTTGGTTTTTTCTTTTGCTAGATATTACTTTTTGTTCCTTTTGGAGTTTTGTGAATTGTTTTTTCAGGGCTATTTTCGTTTGGGATCACCCTTAGTATCTTTTTCTAACCTAGAATTTTATCCTATATCTTATTGGTTTAGCCTTAACCTTAGCCGTATGCTATACCCTTTGAGATTAGTATTTCAAAATCTGACTGCAACCTTTAACAGTGTTTGTTATAGTCCGCTCGCCAGTTTACATAAACTAGATTAGTCCGCTTCTTTTAACTTCAATCTCCCAAAGTGATAGATGATCCGAGTACTTTCTCTCTTTATACTTTGTAAGCATGCCTGTGATAACATGCTACTTTGTTTTGTGTTCAAAATATACGAGGGCAATTGATCTGAAATCGAGTGACAACTATTACGATCCCTAATCAGTATCAGTTCTCAGCAACGGGTAGACAATACTTGTCTTGTTCTCTCACGACAATGGTTCTTAGGCCTATGCCTGCGATAAGGTGGGAGAGACTCTCGTGTCTCTGATCCTTATCACCTATCGTACTCTTTCTTCAACTCGACTCTTGTAGTATTGTCAACATCTCATATGTAGGTATTCATAAAGAGCGTAAAGGTTTTATATTCGTAAAAGTGTAAAGTAATAAGTAAGGAAATAACTTAGAACAAAGTGTGAAGAGCCTCTCTACTTGGTCTTTTTTTATTTTTATTTTTTTATTTTTATTTTTATTTTTATTTTTTATCATCATGTATTGGTTGTTATTAAGGGTACAAGAACTTGCATGCAGCGCTAGCTATGTCATAAACAATCCCCATTCCTCCTTGCACCAGACTCGACCATATCCCCAGGACCCTTTGGTATGGGCCTAACCGCACATCTTGCCCCACAGAGAAACCCATCTCTACCTCACCAGCAAACTCAGAGAATAGGAGAAGCCTAACTAAAGACAAGCAGGAAAACATAGGAAAGTAACCACCCGGAATACCACAGGAAAGAAACAAAAGAAAAACCATACTGTAGAACCCACAATAACCATGCCGGGTATACGCGCTGGCAGCAGAAACTGTAGAAGTTATCACAGAATGCGACGCAACTGAGAAAATAGGCCGCCTGTGGGGGAAAGTGAAAGAGGGTGGAGCAGTAGGGTGCAAGCCGAGTATGGGGGTAGCAGTAGGGTGCAAGCCCATCCAACCACTGGAACAGGGCGGAAACCGAACGCGACCGTGTCAACTCTCGGTAATTGTGTTCCTGTCTGACTAGGCGGTCTCCAGTGGCAGAAGGCAAGCATTTTACCACGTCTCTCATGTAGTCCCTTGTTCTCTGAGAGATAGCGTCACTTAGTGGATTGGATACTACCGCTTAAGCCGACCGTGGGAAAAGGCGAGATCGACCCGTGGGCCTGTTGAAAAGTTGTCGCGTACTGTAAACCGTGTTCCCAGCTGTCTGAAGCATGGGAAGCGAATGGTCAGCGACCGTATGGAGGGGCCTCGCTAAGCGAGGAAGGGGGCGAGAATGGGCAGCGCGAAAGGCGTACTGGCACCCAGAGGAAGGAAAGCCCTGACGTCTTGAGAGAGCAGAAGAGGGCAGTGAGGGGAGGAGGGAAGTGGCCATCACTCCTAGGCCGAAGCCATCGTGGGAGGAGAGGAGGGGTGGATGGTTTATGAACTCCAAGCGTTGAGAGTTGATTTCAAGCATCAGGAAAATAGAGGAGACGGAGGATGGCCTCTCTACTTGGCCTTTTTTTAATCTTTTTTTCTTATTTCTTTTTTTTTTATCATTATATATTCTTTGTTTAAGGTACAAGAACTTGCATGCAGCGCTAGCTATTGTACATGCTCCGTCTCCGTTACAACTACAGTGAAAGAAAAAACCACTCCAAGATTTCTGCCAAGCCTCGCTCTCATTGGTTGAGAACCTTTTCTCGCCGCCTCAGCCTTACCCCTCCTGGGTAAAGATTTTCGCCTCCTCCTCTAATGTCGGTTTCCGGCACCCCTCCCATCCCATCGGGCCCAGGCCCTCACCGCACAGCCTCCTCTCGGAACAGTATGAGATCTGACCGTATCACCCGCTCTTCTACACCTGGCTTGCCGCCCTCCCAGGAGGACCGTGCGATTTGCCACATCTCCTCCACTGCTGCCACTGCTTTAGGCATTAATCCTGCCACCTTCTCTACGCTTTTTGGACAAACAGCCTTTGCAGACGATCTGTCGCCGGGCGAAAGACGTATCCTCCCTATTCTTTCCCACCTGGTCACGAGAGTCCGCGACCTATCTGAGCAAGTGGCGGCCCTTGCCGCCGCTCCCCCTCCTCCTCCTCCGCCTCCTCCTCCTCCGGCCCCCACAGCTCCGGTCCTGGACCCGTCCCTGACAGCCACTATTCGCGACCTGACCTCCAAGGTCTCCTCCCTTGCTTCCCGAGCACCCCCCCCAGCTGCACAGCCCCCCGTGGC
>JACCEG010000031.1:256181-301816 GCA_014065205.1 Tuber brumale | reverse complement strand
CAAGAGTAGTCCCAACTTGAACCGTAAGACTAGGAGGGTATGGCCAAATCTCCAAGCGAGACAGGCCCCGCAGTTACTAGCCGAGGCGTTCCCCCCCGGTGCTCGTGCACGCAGGGAGACAGGCGTCCACCACAGCCAATGCCAAACGGAAACGAAGAAGAGAGGTCCCCAAAGAAGGAGAGGAGCGAGGTCGACCATCAGGCCTGCAGAGAAGTCCTCGCGTACCGCAGAAACCGTGTTCCCAGCCGTCTGAAGCATGGGAAGCGAGCGGTCGCCGACCGTGTGGAGGAGCCTCGCTAAGCGAGGAAAGGGGCGAGAACGGGCAGCAGAAAAGCAGTACCGGAACCAAAGAGGGAGGAAAGCCTCGACGCGTCGAAATGGCAGAAGAAGGCAGTGAGGAGAGGAGGGAGGTGGCCGTCACTCCTAGGCCGAAGCCATCGTGGGAGGAGAGGGGGGGTGGATGGTTCGTGAATACCTAGCGTTGAGGGTTGAATACCTAGCGTTGAGGGTTGAGCCTCTCTACTCGGTTCTAGTGACCTCCTTATATAGTTGCTCTTCATGCCCTTGTAACTCACTCCTCAAGTCACATGCCATATATGACTCACAACCGTGAGTCATACCCAAACATCATAAACTAGTCATATGACTAAAGTGGTCAAATGCGCAAAACCCATGACCTTTAAACAAGGTCATGTGCGAAACATAACATCTCATCGTAAACTAATCATATGACTGAAGTAGTCATATGTGCGAAACTCATGACCTCTAATGAGGTCATGTGCGAAACATAACATACCTATGACTCATAACTATGAGTCATGTGAAAACCTCTTCCTTGCTAAGCCATATTCATGACATTAGCTCCGCCCTCCCTATGCTCGAGTTCCTTCGAGCTTAGGATCTTTAATGGTAGAGGCAATCCACGAACCTATGAAAGCGTTGGGAGTAGTCGGTCACTTTCCGGCCAAGTCTTCGTACTTCGTTGACGATATCTCTTCGCTTGAGCTTTCCTTTTCGCAGGATCTTGTTCCCTTACGCTATCTTCTCATTGCAGGAGGCCCGGAATATGTGCATCACCCTTCTCGCTCCCTTGATTGTTTACTGGTATTTCCTCTCTTGGTTCTCCAGGTGCGCGATCGTTTTCTGTTGTTATTTTGTTTCCTCTGCAAGCCAATTATTTGCTCACCGCAGCCGTTCGATCATTTGGCATAGTTCCTCCTTGAATGCAAAAGTTTTTGTATCCTCCCCCTCCTTAGGTTCCGTTATCGGAACCTCTTGGATCGTCTTCTTGGCTTCCCATTGTTGTCTGCGGTGGTAGGAACAGTACTTGCACATGCAGTTGTGCCAGGAGATTTTGTAGTGTGAGAGGCTGGTGGGTGGAGGTTGTAGTTGTGCTGTCCTCTTGGCTCGGATCACACTACTTGGTGGTGATTGCTTCATTGCCGACTTCTTGCACGGGAAGAAGTTGCTTCGTTGTTTTCCGTCCAGGTGTACAGGGCACCCATCATCCATGCATGCTGTCCAGTAATAGACAGCATGGTTTCTTTCATTGTTGTTGACCACCATAGCCTATTCGGCCTCAATGGTCTTCTCCTCTTCATTCTTCTTGATCCTGATTTCTTCTTTGGCGGCAGCCCTCTGTACTGTATCAGGTGGAGGGCTCATATGGCTACCCATGAGCTTGAAGTCTTCCGAAATGTCCTCGATGCTCGGTTGACAGCTTCTGTGGGTATTGATGGTGGAAGAGGATGAGGGCATCTTGAGTGTTTGCGAAGTTGGTAGCTAGGTACCACTTTTGATCGTGTTCAGCCGAATAACTGGTCCACTTAGTACGGTATTGAATGTTACTGTAGCGCAAGGGAGAGTCGATTATTTCATTGAGCTCATATTCGGGTTCTCCGTCTAATTCGATAGGCGGAGGGGGTATAATCGTTTGCGAAGGAAGCTTGTTGTCTTGTTAGAGTTCCAATAGCGAGATGTGGAATGTGTTGTGTATCTTCATGGATGGCGGGAGGTTGAGTTTATATGCTCTTTTCCCTATCTTTTCCAATATCTCAAACGGTCCTTTTTTCTTATAATCCAATTTCTTAGATGGTCTCATTGTTCGTATATTCCTTAGTAGTAACCACACCCTATCTCCTTATTGTAGGTGTGGATTGGATTTTCGGTGCTGTTGGTAGTTTTCTTTTTGTCGTAATTGTGCTGTCATTATTTCCGCTCGTAGTGTGTTATATAATTGACTCATATCTTCTTTTTCCATTATCAATCCTTTGGTTATATGACCTATGGCCTGATATTCTGGGTCAAGACCGTAGTTTACGTAAAAGGGTGTCATCTTAATCGTTTCTTATTTTCCATTGTTCTATGCAAACTCTGACATAAGCAGTAACTCGTCCCAGTTGTCCTGCTGATAGTTGATATAGGCTCATAGATATTGTTCCCATATGCTGTTCGTTCATTCTGTTTGTCCATCTATTTGTAGGTGGAAGGCTGTCGATAGCTTCCACTTGATTCCGAGTTTTTCCATTATCTCTTTCCATATCCTTGAGGTGAATATGGATCCCTAGTCCATGATGATATCTCTTCGCAGTCCATATAGTCGAAAGATATCTTCCATAAATGTTGTTGCAAACTGCCGTGCCGCCATATCCATTCGTGTTGGTATAAAATGGCTCATTTTTGTCAGGTGATTCACCACGACCAAGATTGAGTCATATTCATTGGCCTTAAGTAAATGCATTATGAAATCCATAGATATGGATGCCCATAGTTTTTCTGGTGCTTCATTGGGTCTTAACAGCCCATATAGTACATGTCACACCACCTTTGTTCTCTGGCATATGTCGCAGTTTTTGACATATCATTTGACTGACTCCGGCAGTCCCAGCCAGTAATATTTCCGTGTAAGCAGCTCTGTCATCTTTGCTGTTCCTCTGTGTCCTGCCAGCTTATCGTCATGGTATTTTCTGATAAGCTTTGTTCTTATCTTTTCGTCTTCCAGTATCCGTATCTTTCTGTCGTACCAGAGGTAGTGATCCCTCCATTCACATAGGCCTAAGGCCACCCCTTTTCTTTCCTTGTCTTCTCTTTCCAGGCTCTCTCATATTTCCCGAAACTCTTTTTCTTCCTTGATTGCTTTTCGTATTTCTTTATTGTCCTCATCTTCAATCTCTGTCGACTCTATCACTTCGAAGTATTCCTTCAGAAGTAGTATTCAATTTTTCTGTTTGACCCTCTCGATTTCTTTGTCTTGTAGTTTATCGCTTGATATCCTCCTTAAATCGTCTGGTTTTCCTCCTTCCTTTCCTGGCCGGTATTCGATTTTGAAGTTGTATTTGCTTAAGCTTTCCATCCATCATATTTGTCTGTCATTGAGTTCCTGTGTTATCATGAAAGGAACTAGGTTTTTGTGGTCGGTTAGAACCCTGACCTGGTAGTCATTGTTCTGTATGTACCTCCTCCATTCCTTGAGTCCTTGAACTATTGCTAATAGTTCTTTGTTGGCAACATCGTAGTTGCATTCAGCTGGTGTCATTGTCTTCAATCGATAGTACACCAGGCACCATTTTCCATCTTCACATTTCTGGGACCAAATCCTCGAACAGACATATTTCGATCCGTCTGCTTCAATGGTCGTTTCCCTCCGTGGGTCGAAGTGTACCAGTATTAGTGCTGTTGTAAGTTTTGTTCAAATATCATCATAAGCCTTCTGCTCTTTTTTTCCTCATTCCCATTTGACATCTTTCTTGGTTAGGTTATATAAGGGCTTAGCCATGCGGCTAAATCCTTCTATACACCTTCTGTAAAAATTACAGAATCCCATAAAATACATGATATCTGTTTTGTTATTGGGCTTTGCTTAGTCCCATATGGCCGCTGTTTTGACTGGGTCCACTTGAACTCCGTTTCCATTGATGATGAATCCTAGGTATTCCATTTCTGTCTTGTGGAACTCGCATTTGGATGGTTTGATCTTCATCCCCTATTTCTGAATCTCATTCATGATATTGCTGACATCCTTCCGATGTTGTTCCTGGTTTTCTGAATATATGAGTACATCGTCCAGGTAAACTATATAGCATATATCTAGAAATCTGTTGAGTACCTGGTTGATCCACTGTTTGAATGATGCCGGGGCATTGGTCAAGCCAAACAGCATTACCAAGTATTCATACATCCTATATCTTGTTGTAAAGGTAGTTTTCCATTCGTCTCCTTCCTTTATTCGTATGTTGTGATATGCGTCCTTGATGTCCAGTTTGGTGAAGTATTTTGCCATCCGTAATCGATCCAGTACTTTCCCGATGAGTGGCAGTGGGTATCGATCCTTCTTCGTTACTGAATGGAGGGCTTGGTAGTCCACGCACAGTCTCATCTTTTCATCCTATTTTTTTGATGTATAGGATAGGCAACCCTGCAGATGCGAACCAGTATCGTATCCATCCTCTTTTCATATTCTGCTGAATATATCCATGTAACTCTTCCAACTCCTTTTCCCCCAGTGGGTAAAGGCATTGATAGGGAATCTTTTTCTTTGCTTTTGTTTTCTCGTCTTTTCAATGTGGATTTGGTGATCCACTCCAGGTCTTCTTGGTGGTAGTTTGTCGGCCTCTTTTTCCTGAAATGAGTTTGTGAATTGGTGGTATTCGTGTAGTATTATGTCGTACCACTCCCTTTCTTTTCCTTGTTACTTTAGTCATATTGCCAGCTCAGTGCTGATGTTGATTCATGCCAATTCCAGTTTCTCTTCTCCTGTATTCCACTTGAGGATTCTCGTAAGGTCTCCTCTCTTGTAATATCTGCCTAAAGCGTGAGCTGATATTTCTCGAATCTGTGCCGATTCTTCTTTCTTAATCTTTGAGCTATCCGTGCTACCAAAGCCTTTCATTCCTCTCTTGGTATCTTGAAGTTCTCGTACTTCAAGTACCTCTTCTGTGTTGATCTTCTCAATGATCAACTGTGCGATCTGGTCTCCTTGCCGAATCTCTTGGTCAATATCTCCCAGGTTGACCAGAACCACCTTGATCTCTTCAGTATAGTCAGTGTCGATGACCTCCGTATTGGTAATGAGTTGTTTGTTGACTGCTGATCTGCTGCATGGCGCTATCCGTCCATAGGTACCAGGAGGTATTCTTATTGCTATTCTGGTTAATATCGTTTCTTGACCCAATGCTTGGATCGTCTTGTCTTGGTCAGCGTATAGGTCATGCCCGGCTCCTTGTCTGGAGCCCTTTGTTGGTCACAGCGCCTTCTTGTGCAACTTCTTGAATCTGATTCTCCGATCTGGTTCTTTTCTGAGTTGGTCGAATCGTGCCTTCAGGTTCTCCTCTTGTGCCTCTCTTTCTTGTGTCATATATACCACTGGTGAACTGTTGAGACATCCTGCCATGCATTGTTTGCTAGCGCATGTAATCTTGTTGTTGTCCCAGTCAATCGTGGGGTTATGTTGTTATAACCATGGCATCCCTAGGACAAGCTCATAGTTCTTCAGGTTCGCCACCTGGAAGGTTGCCTCTTCCCTATGGTTGCCTATAGCTATAGGTACTTGCACCGTATGGGTTATTGGTCCCATAGTGCTGGGTTTTCCGTCCACTAGATAAACCTGTCTCTGTTTTCGTATTCGTGTCATGGCGTAATTGCATTTGTCGTAGATTTCCTTGTCAATGAAATGTTCTGTTGCCCCTGAGTCCAACATTGCGTGTATCGTAGTACCTTTCCTTTTCATGTCGTATAGTATCGTTTTGATCATAATATGATCTCATTCTTCTTCCAGTAGTGCTGTGTAGTAGTTTGCCATAGTAAGCTTTTTTTTTTCATTCATGTCCGTCCTCTCCCTTCCGATGGTTTTCCTCCCCTTCTTGTCTACCAGACTATCTCTTACTGGGGACCATCTTCTTTTTCCAGTTGATCCTCTTTCGTATTCATCTCCCTCCAGTTGTGTCTCTTCTGCTATCTAATCCAGTTGTTGCCTTGGGTGGGCATCATTGGTTTTTATCCCTTGTCTGATTTGTTTCGCCATTCCCAGATTCAATGTCCCTTTCCTCCGTATCTCAATCAGAGGTTCTGATCCCTTCACTTTTTGTATTCTTCGTTGGACAGGTTAAGGGGTCGTCTCGTCTGGGCCTTGTTCATTTCCACCTTGTGGTCAATAGTGGGTTTGAAACTCCCTTCATAGGGCTGCGATGCCAGTCTGAACATTCCGTCTGTATTCCGTGGGGTTGTATTTTCCCTTGTTTTGTCACATCTTTCCCTCTTTAGGTTCCTCAGAATTGCCAGCTGGGTTTCTTTCTCAATTGCCCAAGCTGCCAGTTCTTCGACGGTATTGGTTGTAGAGTCGTAATGCTCAAATTCTGTTTGTAGCTTTTCCGACATGCCCGTGTATAGGTATTGTGATGCCATCGTATTGTCTAGCAGTGCTTCTGTTTGGTGAAGCCTGAACTTGTTCAAGTATTCTATCATGGATTGCGATCCTTGCTCCATATTCATTATATGGATCCTAGCCACGCCCCTTGGATCCGCTTCTCTGAATTGCTTTTTCATAGCCTCTTTGAAGTTATTCCAACTCCTCCATTCCCTTAGTATGTTGCCTTCCGTATATGGCTTGAGCCATTTGCTTGTGTAGCCTCGTAACACACTTGACACATTAACTATTTTTTCCGCATCATATCTATGTTGCCAGTTCGTTGCTTGAAAGTAGATCATTAACTCCGTCAGCCAATTTCTGAGTTCGTGCCTATTTCCTCCATATGTTTCTGGTTGCTTGACCTTGGGTCGGTGTTGTCCCATCATTTGGAGTATTTATTCCATTTGTTCTCAGCTGAGTTCTGGAGCTGGGCCTTGCTCTGGGCCTGCTCCTTCTCCATCTGCCGGTCCCAGTGCCTCCATTCTTTTGACTTCCTCTTCTTCGGAGCTGGATTCCACATGAACTGCTTGTTCTTCTAGTGTTATCGGACTTGGTCTTTGTCCAAGTTGCGATACTGTTCGTTGTAATTCGTCTGCTACTTCAGGTAGCTCGAGTGAGTGATCTTCGAAGGTGTAGTCTATTTTGATGTCGTCTAAGCGTCACTATAAGTGATGCTTCATAATGTTACGATCCCTAATCTGTATCAGTTCTCAGCAATGGGTAGATGATACTTCTCTTGTTCTTTCTCAATGATAGTTCTTAGACCTATGCCTACGATAAGGTAGGAGAGACTCTCGTATCTCTGATTCTTATCACCTATCATACTCTTTCTTCAACTCGACTCTTGTAGTAGAGTCCATATCTCATATGAAGGTATTCGTAAAGAGTGTAAAGTTTTAAATTCATAAAAGTGTAAAGTAATAAGTAAGGAAATAACTTAGAACAAAGTGTGAAGAGCCTATCTACTCAATCTTTTTTTCTTTTTTTTTATCTTTTTTTTTTTTATCTTCATGTATTCGTTGTTATTTAGGGTACAAGAACTTGCATGCAGCGCTAGCTATGGCATAAACAATCCCCATTCCTCCTTCTGACTGGCCCAACTGTATCCCCAGGACCCTTTGGTATGGGCCTAACCACACATCTCGCCCCAAAGAAAAACCCGTCCCTACCTCGCAAGTGAACTCAGAGAATAGGAGAAGCCTAACTAAGAAGAAAGCAGGAAAACATAGGAAGGTAACCGCCCGGAACATCCCAAAAATGAAACAAAAGGAAAAACAACACCAAAGATCCCACAACAACCATGCCAGGTATACGCGCTGGCAGCAGAAACCGTAGAAGTTATCCCAGAACGCGACGCAACCGAGAAAATGGGCTGCCTGTAGGGGGGAGGCAGGTGAGCGTGGAGCAGTAGGGTGGAAGCCGAGGGAGGGTGGAGCAGCAGGGTGTAAGCCAATCCAACCGACAGAATAGGGCGGAAACCGAACGTGACTGTGTCAACTCTCGGTAATCGTATTCGTGTCTTTCTAGGTGGTCCCCAGTAGCAGAAGGCAAGCGTCTTACCGCGTCTCTCATGTAGTCCCTTGTTCTCAGAGAGATAGCGTCACTTAGTGGATGGGATACCACCGCTTAAACCGACTGTGGGGAGGAGCGAGATCGACCCATGGGCCTGTTGAAGAGTCCTCGCGTACCGCAAACCGTATTCCCAGCCGTCTGAAGCATGGGAAGTGAAAGGTCGCCGACTGTATGGAGGGGCCTCGCGAAGTGAGGAAGGGGGGTGAGAATGGGCAGTGCGAGAGGCGTACTGGCACCCAGAGGAAGGAACGCTCTGACATCTTGAGAAAGCAGAAGAGGGCAGTGAGGGGAGGGGGGAAATGGCCGTCACTCCTAGGCCGAAGGTATCATGGGAGGAGAGCGGGGGTGGATGGTTAGTGAACTCCAAGCATTGAGGGTTGATTTTAAGCGCAAGGAAAATAGAGGAGACGGAGGATGCCTATCTACTCAGCCCTTTTTTCTTTTTTTTTCTCTTTTTTTCTTTTGTCTTCAATTTTATTCTGTGTTTAAGGTACACCGTCGGCATGCAGCGCTAGCTATGGCAGACGCAAGAAACCTCCACCCCTACGCTAGCCCGAAACAGCCAGAAGAAAAACCGTCACGAAGCCCATCAACATCAGAAACCAAGTGCCCAGCCCTGAGGCCCCATGACTTGAACACGGAAGGGTCTCGCCTAGAGCCGCCAACTCCAACACCCTGCTCAGTCGAAAAAAACTCCCACGCCCTGCAACTTGTAGTATACACAAACGGTAAAGACTGTGAAAAGAAAGCCAACCAAATCCTTCCGAACAAAAGAAACCCCACTTCCCGACAGTGGTCCATCCCCCTAACAAGAGCCACCCCAAGCGGTCTTAACCTGGCCGATCAGTGCCACCTACGACAATAAACGTCTACGGCTAAGGGGTATACCCGACAAAGTGGGAGGGAAATCAAAAAGAGAAAACCCAGGCCGAGGAGAACAAGGCCCGTGTCAAGGCACAGGGACTAGTGCCATCCAGACCGGAAAGCCCAGCGGAGACACCCGAAGGGCGCCGAGGTAAGGCGGTATAGCAGTAGGGTGCGAGCCAAGCGAGGGTGCAGCAGTAGGGTGCAAGCCTATCCAACCATCGGGGCGGAGCGGAAACCGAATGCGACCGTGTCAACTCTCAGTAATCATGTTCGTGTCCTTCTAGGCGGTCCGCAAAAACAGAAGGCAAGCATCTTACCGCGTCTCTCATGTAGTGCCTTGTTCTACGAGAGATAGCGTCACTTAGTGGATGGGATACCACCGCTTGAGCCGACCATGGGGAGGAGCGAGATCGACCCTGAGGCCTGGTGAAGAGATCTCGCGTACTGCAAACCGTGTTCCCAGCCATCTGAAGCATGGGAAGCGAACGGTCGCCGACCGTGGGGAGGGGCCACGCTAAGCGAGGGGAGGAGCGGGGATGGGCAGCGCGCAAGGCATACCGGAACCCAGAGGAGGCAGAGCCCCAACGCGTAGTAAAGCGAAAGAAGGCAGAGGGAGGAGGTGGGTAGCCGTCACTCCTAAGCCGAAGCCATCGTGGGAGGAGAGGGGGGGGGNGCCGAAGCCATCGTGGGAGGAGAGGGGGGGGGGCGGATGGTTCGTGAGATCCCAAGCATTGAGGGTTGATTTCAAGCGCGAGGAAAATAGAGGAGACGGAGGATGGCCTATCTACTCGGCCCTAGTGGCCTCCTTATATTGTTGCTCTTCATGCCCTTGTGACTCACTCCTCAAGTCACACACCATATATGACTCACACCCATGAGTCATACCAAAACATCATAAACTAGTCATATGACCAAAGTGGTCACATGCGCAAAACCCATGACCTCTAAATAAGGTCATGTGCAAAACATAACATATCATCGTAAACCAATCATATGACCGAAGTGGTCATATGTGTGAAACCCATGACATTTAATGAGGTCATGTGCGAAACATAACATACCTATGACTTATAACTATGAGTCATGTGAAAACCTCTTCCTTGCTAATCCATATTCATGACGACAACCTGTGCACAAGTGCCCCTTTAAAAATGCATCCAGACCCATTCTGTCTGCTAAATACAACCTCCATAATATTTCTTTTGTTATTGACATATATACATTCCCCGACACTCAGGCTATTTATATTTCCCAAACTACTCAATCAAATTATTCATCTATTTACCTTATCACAATGCTACAACAGCCGCAACCTAACGCTGACAGACTGCATCCATCGTACCAACTTAGGCAAAACCTGCAGGAGGTCTACAGCAGACGTGTCTGAAAATCTAGATCCAAGAAACCATTAGCTGCAATACCCGCTACCTTTCCTTCTCTTACTCCCATTCAGTCCGCAAGTCACTAAAGCTCTGCATCCCAACTTCAGATATCGTAGCCTGATCACTAGCATGATGGAGATGAGAGTCTGGATGTGGCAGATGATAGTATAGACTCACATGATGGGGAATACAAGGATAATGTTAGTCAGCCCAGAGACAGCGAAGAGGCAGACTTGATAGAACTCAAGGATGGTGAGGACTTGGTAGCTGACTGCAGGGCGCAAAGACTGATAACCTGTCCCGAGTTAGAATCTGAATGATCAATGATGACAATAACAGTTACCCCAACTCCGAGACCGTAGGGGATTAGTTTGCCTAGACAGAAAACACCAGGACTACTACGAGTTAGCTCAAATTATTTAACATTAGTGCCACCCTGCGGATTAGACTCCGGACCAATTATACCCATAATACCAGCCATCACACCAAGTCACACATGACAGGGAACTCCCGAATTTGACAGCACAGCCCCTGTGGTAACCAGCAGCTGACGAATTACTGCTATGAGGATTGAGCTTACCATTCAGATCAAAGCTCATGAATTAATATGGGATTAAACACTTTTCAAGAATCTGTTTCAATACCCCATTACCCTGACTGAAATGGTACGCACTTGTTAGAATGATGCCCAGTACGAGTTAGAGTTTTCCTACTTCGCAGATGCTACAGCAGGCTTTAATGATCAGGTAGGTTTTCTTTAATCAATAATCTACTTCTCATTCGCATGACTAAATATAATGGCTGCTGGCCACTAATTGTCCAGATCTGAGCAAAGTACAGTGCATGCGGATCCCAGTATCTCCAATGTGCAATGAAGGCTATAATAGAACTCCATAAGCTTAATACGGAGGATCCTATAGCCTGTGCACAAAGAGCAAAGTACTTATTCGAGTGTGACCGGTTTAATTGCACCCGTAATGGGTATGAGGTATGCTCGTACCTCTTTGTTATGATTATTCCAGACCGCAGTAAGACTGAATCTGTCTAACAATGCTGGCAGGCACACTCTCTTAGATTCCTAGCTCCACAGATTCCAGGTGTCATATATGTACAATTTTATTCGGGCAAGAAAAGAAGCGGCACAATGGATGATAGATTCTTAGGAAATATTAGTGGTACATTTTTGTGTCTGACTGTGGCCATATTGTGTCATGCTCTCCAGTATTAGCAGACTGGGAACTTCGTTAATGAAGTATTTTTCACGCGTTTCAGTTCTCAAGGTAGAAATAAAAAATATCCGCTAGAGTCCAATGATAGTCAGGCTAATAGAAAATCAGTGCTACTAGAACATCAGTTAGGAATATGGGGAAATACGCTAGTGTCTTTTCAGACTAAAATCATTGGGTTGATAATGAGGGGATTAAAGGATAGAATTGTGAAGGATCGCAGAATATGTGTAGAGAGAACCGATGGATATTCAAATAACCTCGATGCCTTGTACCAGGAGTTTGGAATTCATCTGGAGTAGGTTAGATTACAAGCGGGCAGTGTTGGCCACAGGCATACTACGCCGCGAGGATATAGTCATGGAGAACCAGAACCAGTAGAAATGCAAGACCCGCCAGTGGGCTTAACTGACTATAATCTGTCCAGCACAGCAGAAGATCCCTATCGGCGTTTAGATGAAACCAGGTCAGATGACGAGGAGGAAAATGGATTTATTGGTTTATAATTTGGTATCTGTAAGGAAAAAAATAATAAAGTAGATTAAAACTATCGCAGAGAAAGTAAGATTCTATAAGAGGTTGGGGACAGTATCTTGTTGAGGTCATGGTTTTGAAGATATCGGGATAAGAAAACATAAAGCAAATGAATTGTGAACGGAGTCTGACAAAACCTGAAATCAAGAAAGAATTTTAGAATACATCCAGCGGATTTGGTGAAATACAATGTGGGGTTGGAATGTACAGCATAACTAGTGAAGGTGCAGAAGTCATCTGAGGATTGCAGACAGGAAAGAAATGTAAGTGGTGAATGCGGATAAAACACGGATGATAACAGGCCACTTAGTAAATACATTGGGTGCACACGGAAATACCAAGTAGAATAGGAAGATGGAAACAACATGAGGGAGAATGGGAGAAAAATCAGAGGTGATGGGAGAACTACCGGATGAAAAATGAAAATGCTAGGTGGAATGCAGACGAAGTACAAATAAAACTAGCTATCAAGGGGAAGGAAAGGGCGGTGAGAGCAGATATCATGGGGACTCCAAAAAAGGTAGATCAGTGGAAGGCACACGTTTGCAACGGGAATCGAGGGTCAGCGGATTCCGTGAGTAATTAGGCCAGAATCAATATACTAGGTAAATGGTTGATAGGGATTGTCCCATGGGTGTTAGGTATCCTACCTATTCTCCGATGTCAATATGTATCCTGCAACAGGCAACAGCTATCTGTTAGTCTTCTTGTAATAGTGCAATACTTCTCTTCCTTATTGTGCCGTACTTCAATCTTTCTTCTACCAAGACTTTGATTATTATTCTTAGACCGTTGTCTACATTCCTCTTTCAAACGCTAATAATCAAATCGTATCGTAGTAGAACTTTCGAAGTGGTAGAATAAATTCTATTCTTGATAGTATAGGTAAGAAAGTATAATAGGTGGTTGCGTGAAGAACTAACTACCAGGCCCTACCGGCTTCCTTTTATAGTCCTTCACTCAACCCGCTTATAAATCAAAACAACTATGAGTCATAACCATGACTCATGAAAAACATCATATGACCGCATCATTGGTCATGTGCATAAACCACTTGACCTCTCAATAGGTCATATGCGTGAAAGTAAACCAATTGCGCAGCCCCCTTGGCCTCGTGCGCTGCCCCCATGACCTCTTAATAAGTCATGTGCGTGAAATAACATATAATCAATAAAACCTCATGACGAATATCCTCGTCATGGTGAAACGTCTCCTTCCACTACCTGCCACAAACGTCTCCTTCCACTACCTGCCACAAACATCTCCTTCCACTACCTGCCACAAATGTCTCCTTCCACTATCTGCTACGCGACCATGACAATAGCTCCCCTCTCCCCACGGCCTAAGTCCCATTATACCATCGGGAACTCGTCATCCTCTTCAGTTCCTGCCATCTGCAGGATATTGCATCCTATCCGACACATCCAATTCTTGCTTTCTTTTTGCAGGTTTTCCAACCTTCGGATCCTCACATCCCTCCTCTTCAGTTGGGATTCTACTTTCCCAACCTTGTATTCCGCCAAACTTGCCCTGACCTGTTGAGCCGTCACTGCTCTTGCCAGCTACACGGTCTTTTTCTCCCATTCCCTTGCCTTCTACTCCCACATCGAAGCCTGGCTTTTGTAGAGTCCCCTCTCTACTTCTGCCGTCTTCTTTTGTTCGCTGATCGCGATCAGCTCCCACTGCAGGCTTTCCACCGTGTCCTCCTGTGTTGCCAACGAACTCGGTGACAGTGCTGGGTCCTGTTCTTAGGTGACTTTCTTGGATTTTTTGGCCCCCCTCCCTGTAGATTTCGTCCCCGAAATCTTGCTCTTGTCGCCTAGCGCAGGCAACACCGGTGGTGTCCTGTCTCTTTTTCTGGGAAAATAATTTGTTCCCATCTTCTTCATGTAGTAGGTGGAGCAACCATCGTCGTAGCACCATGTCCATAACAGACACTTGTGCTCTCTTTCTTCTTCCATTTCCTTCGTCTTCCTGATTGGTAGGTCCATGAGTTGGACTCAATCTTTGTTGTTGACTTCTTCCTTGATCCAAATCCCGTCTTCCATCGGGCAGAAGTCTGGGCTTGTTGGGGTAGGTTTGGTGGAATTGTCGGACTGCATCTTGAGTGTTGGTGAGGTGAGTGGCTGGGTACCACTCTTGATCGTGTTCTTCCGAGTAGCCTGTCCACTTGGCTCAGTATTGGAGTTTGTTGTAGCGTAGTCTTGAGTCGATGATTTTCTCAAGTTCGTATTCGTCTTCGCCCTCGATCTCGATAGGTGGCGGAGGGAGTTTCTTTTGTGATGCGAAGGCGTTGTCTTGGTAGGGTTCAAGGAGACTGATGTGGAATGTCGGATGAGTGTTGTTCATCGAGCGTGGGAGGTCGAGTTTATATGCTCTTAGTCTGATGCGTCCGATGATTCTGAATGGTCCTAATATCTTGTAGTCCAGTTTCCTTGACGGTCGGGTGGCCCCTATATTCCTTGGTATCAACCACACCTTGTCGTTGACTTGGAGGTTGGGATCGGGTTTTCTGTGGCGATCGGCATATTCTTTCTGTTTTTCTTGTGCAAGGCATATCTCTTCTCGCAATATGTCATGCAATTGTTGCATGTTTTTTGTTTCAATTGATTGCGCGGGTATGTCGTATCTTGCCGGTTCATTTATTGGATCGTATCCATAGTTCGCAAAGAAGGGTGTCGTCTTGGTCGTTTCTTGTTTTCCGTTGTTGTATGTGAACTCCGCAGTTGCTAGCATATTGGCCCAATCATCCTGCTGATAGTTGACGTATGCCCATAGATATTATTCCAATATAGCGTTCATCCTTTCCATTTGTCAGTCTGTCTGCGGGTGGAATGCCGTGCTGAGTTTCCTTTTAATGTGTCATTGTCTTGTGATTTCTTTCCAGATATTTGCCGTGAATAGTGATCCTCTGTCTGATATGATATCTTTCGGTAGTCCATGGATTCTGAACACCTGATCGTTGAATAGGTGGAAGAATTGTTGTGTGTCCATGTCCGTCCTGCATGGTATAAAGTGGGCTATTTTTGTCAGACGATCAATAACGACCCATATTGCGTCATAACCTTTCCATTCTGGGAGTCCGGTTACAAAATCCATAGCAATAGATTGCCATGGTCTTCCACAAGGTTCGATAGGTTTTAGCAATCTGTATGGTACGTGACGTACTGCCTTCGTCCTCTGGCATATCTCGCAATTTTTGACATATCTCTTGACATCTTTTCTTATCGTTGGCCAGTAGTATGACCTCCTGATTAGTTCCGTGGTTTTGGCTGTTCCACCGTGCCCTGCTTGTGGTATGTCGTGGTTTCTCCTTATCGTTTCTGTTTGGAGGAGTTGGTCATCTGGAATCCTTATCTTATTGTCGTACCAAAGGTATCTCTTTTTTTCTTCGTATAGTCTAAGTGCTATCCTCCTCATTTCTTTTTGCTTTTCGTTTAAAGCTTTCCTGATTGCTTGTATTTCAGTATCCTTTTCTATCGTGCTTCGTATCCACCCTATGTAGTCGTCGTTAGATAATATCGTTGTTTCTATCTCGTTGATGGATTCACTCCTTTCCTTTTCTTTCTCACCTTTGAAGTACCTTTCCTTTGGTAAGAGAATCCTTTTTCTCTGTTGGATTTTTTCATCCTCTTTGGTTGGCAAGTCTTCTTGCCTTCTAGTAATGGCGTCGGGTTGTCCTCCTTGTTTTCCAGGTCGATACTCAATCTTGATGTGATATTGAGATAGGGTTTCATTCCATCTTATTTGTCGTTGATTGAGCTCTGTGGTGGTGGTAAAGGCGAGGAGGGTTTTGTGGTCAGTTATTACTCTAATATCGTGTTCATTTCCTAGTGCGTATTTTCTCCATGCCTTAAGTGCTTGAACTATAGCCAACAGTTCTTTATCGTGGATGTCGTAGTTGCATTTGGCTTTGGTCATAGTCTTGGATCAAAATGCCAGCGGGTGCCATAGCTTGTCATTGCCTAACTGCGATAAAATTCCCGAACAGACGTAATTTGACGCATCCGTTTTGATCATGATCGGCAATTTTGGATCCAAGTGTTGCAGTATTGGTGACGTGGTGAGTTTGTTCCTTAACTCATTGAATGCTGTTTGCTGCCTGCTCTCCTAGTTCCATTTGGTATCCTTTTTCGTTGTTTCGTATAGTAGTTTTGCCACTCTGCTGAATTCTTCGATAAATCGGCAATAAAAGTTGCAAAAGCCCAAGAAGCTTTGTACTCCCTTTACGCTTTTCGGTGGTTTCCATTTGTCGATCGCTGCCATTTTGACCGGGTTGGTTCGTATTCCATCAGGGTTGATGACAAACCCCAAATATTCGGATTCCTGTTGATGGAATTCGCATTTCGTTGGTTTTAGTTTGATCTTTGCTTCCCTTAGGGCTTCCATAACGTTTCGGATGTCCTTCCAGTGGTGTTCCATTGTCTTTGAATAGATGAGGATATCGTCTAAGTAGACGATACAGCATATATCCAAGAACCTGCTAAGTTTCGTGTTGATCCATCTTTGGAACATTGCTGGTGCATTGGACAGCCCGAATGGCATTACCAGGTATTCGTATAGTCCGTATCGTGTTCAGAATGCCATTTTCCCTTCATCTCCTTCGAATATTCTAGTGTTGCAGTAGGCATCTTTGATGTCTAGTTTTGTGTAGTAGTGGGCTTTTCCCAATCTATCCAATACTTCATCAATCAGTGGTAGTGGATATCGGTCTTCCTTGGTGACTGCGTTCAGTCCGCGAAAATCCACGCATAGTCTGAGCTTTCCGTCTTTCTTCTTGACGAACAATATCGGTGCTCCTGCTGCTGATGAGAATGGCCGTATCCATCCTCTCTCCAGGTTCTGCTGGAGGTAATCTCGTAGAGCCTTCAACTCTTCTTCTCTCAAGGAGTAAAGTTTCATGAACGGTGCTCTGGCCACTAGGTCAATCTTGTGGTCTTCTTCTTTGAGCTCTGGCAAGTCCGTCCTTTCTCCTTGTTCGAACATGTCTAAAAAGTCGTGCTATTCACTTGGTACCAGCTGTCTTAGAGTTGCTCCTTTTTTTTGTTGCTTCTTGTCGTACCGCTAATGTAGTACTGATCATCGAGGTCTCGGCTATTGTCTTTTTTTCTTTTTCTTGACCCCATTTGAGAACACCGGTTAGTTCTCCTTTCCAATATAGTTTTCCGAAGGACCTGGCTGATATAATGTTGATATCGACGCGTCGTTCTTCGCTATCTTCGAGTGAGTTTTTTCTGGTGCTGTTAGGCATATGGAAATCCGAGACATGTGCACAGACCCACGGTAGGGTAACTGCGCACAGACCCTCAATTTACCGGAGCTAACACTCCCTTCTGGCCCCCTTATGGGGCCCGCACGTCATTAGCGAGATTTCGAGAGTCGCATCCCATAACTAAAATGTCACATCAATGAAGTCCACTTCATAACACCATATACGTCGCCGCCGCCCGTCCACCTGCATGCTGTTCGCCGGGTATATGGGAGGGGACCTTTGGCGACATCTGGGAAGTGGAACGGAGGAAATCCGTGGGAAGCGCATGGAGATAGTAGGCTACAAAGTTAGCGATCCTACCTACGGGCCGTAAGTGACGGGACATTTTCGGCGAAATACTCTAAGAGGATATCCCAGTAGTGGAAGCTATTAGGGGTATACCAAATCCACCCATACCTTTCTGAGATCAGCTGTAGGTTGGTTGGTCCTAGTAATAGGACCCCTCTACGGAGGCCGGCGGACCAAGGGGAACCACGCTCAGAATGGAAGACCTAGATAAGTCAGAGCCCCTTAAAACGTTGACACGTTGGACTCGGACTTGCGATTGGCGCTAGCTGCCCCAGCATGAACCTGATCACTTCATGACTGAAGAGACGACTGGACGATAGTCAACAGGACTAAAGTCATATAAAAGTCTATGCGGACATCTAAGTTGATGGCGGCTGTTTGGCATAACAAATAGCGCAGTCATTTCAACGGAGGAATACTATCCCGAGTCTGCGAAAGGGTGTGATAAGTTTCAGGGTCAAACGGTGTTCGCACTTATAAGATTCTGGATGTTTGCATATTAAAACCAGGATGGTACTTCAGAGGCATAGTAGTTAGAAGTAGTCCGCGAACACTCAGATGTGGGATATAAATATCGAAGTCCCTCCTGAGCTTTGCAGACATCATCAAGCAACGGAGAAGAGATCTTATCAATATAATATTGTTTCACACTTTAAATCTTTACCTTACCTTACTTTATCGAGACGAGCCTTCCACGACAGATTCTCCAATCAAAGATTTCGGGCCTACGTCCCTCAGTTATATACTTGAGTTTGACGTCCACCTAACAGTATAGTGATAGTTCTCCTGTTACCAAGGCTCACTATATGAACTACGAGTTTACTTCAAACTCCACCCTCACCTCAGACTTCGATTATATTTTCGAAGCACCTCACTGTCCTATCTATATTCAGACATTTGAAGCAGTTTTCGACCGCGAGCTCTTCGAGATTGAAGAATTTCTCACCGAACCCTCCTGGTTCACAAGACCTTTCGGGATCCCAACGAGTGATCAATTCAATAGCATATATCGCATCTGGCACGGTTCAGATTTTGAGTGGAATTCGACAAAGTCGGAAAACTTCGTCGACTGGAGCACCCAGTGTTCTTTAAAGACGGAAGAAAAGAAAAGAAAAACCCGCGGACAGTCATCCGGGGGCCAGACATTCCCGCGGCCAGGGCCTGACACACTTTATATGTACTATAAGTACATCCTAAACCATGAGAAAAAGGAGATTCATGTTTTTAGTCCAGAGTTGGACCAAGCAAACCCTTTTATACCTACACCTCTAGAATACCTCAAACGTTGGATACCTTATATACGATTCCTTAAACCCTTTAAAGGATATCAAGAGCTCTGGTACGCAGTACCAGTAATCACTCATCCAGGGCTACTAGAGCAGCTAGCCTATCTGGAAAGTATCACAATGGCAGAGATACCTCAAGACCCGAGAAAGAGAATAACGGTGGGGGAACCTATGGATACCTGACCAGACAGCATGGATAAGACAGACGATTCCGCTATTCATAGTCCCTTTCCTTCAACACCTCAGGAACATACATTTTGGAGAGGAAATATACCTTTCCACCAATCTTCTAGCATCGCATGTGCTCATAGGATATCAAGGGCCCCCACACCAAGACCAGGAGACCATGCTGCAAACTTAGCCAGACTGGCTGCGCGTCTTGGAGTAACGTTGGGTCAAATAAGACAAGACATGGATACCTCGCTCGACCAAGCCAACATCGCCTTCAAACATTTGAAGGGTGCCACCCCAGATAATACCTTAAAATTAATTAAGGTTCAACAAGAAATCGCCGATGGACAAGATGTCCACGATAACGATATTGCAATCTTGTTGATGCAGCTGGCAGGCGTCGAAAGCGAAGTCAAGGGGATACAAGAAGAGATGTTGCGAGAAGTCGCAAAGAAAATTGACGCTCAGGAACGGCGTCAACAGGAACATGAAGAGGTAACCATGAGGTTACATGGAACTCTCGGGGAAGAAAGCCAAGCGGCATTGGCCCAAGACCAGACTCTGGAACAAATGGTCCTCAGTCTAAGAGCGGAATTCGTCGAATTCCGCGCCCAGAGTGTCACTAGCGAAAGAGAAGTCAATCGTACTCTAGGACAAATGCGCACAGGTCAGGCTACGCGCCAAGCGGAGATTCGCAGGTCTCAAGACCAGCAACAACTGCAGAATATCGAGACAAACCAAACCCTAAAAGGGTTAACAGCAGCAATAAATAAGATACTAGCCGCGGCACCAAGTCCCAAAGCAGCAGGACCCGCACCCTTACCCACAGTCCAAGAAACTGATGACGGGGAGTACTACGCTCCACCTACATGCAGAGACAAGGGCAAGGGCCGAGAAACCGCTGATGGATTCCCCTCAGGTGCCCAGGGAGGTAACCCAGGAGATCCTAGCGACGACGATGACGACGATGATGATGAATGAAGAAGGAGAAAAGGGAGTCCAAGCAGAAGCAGGCGAGGACAAACACCAGAACAGTCTGGTATGGCAGAGACACTTGCCAACGTGATGGCACTGAATATTAAGCGACCATCAGAGCCACCCCCATTCTTTGAAGACAAACACGCACAAGATATATATGTGTGGATTTTGCAATGCACCGACTATTTCGAAAGGAACCCACAAATCTGAGATGATGCCCAGGAACAGGTCATATATGTTCTCAGCCGTACAAAAGGAGACATAGTCCTTCCTTATACCATATGGTACCGGAAGGCTATGGACGGACTTCAAGGGGAAACCCAGGAGCTAGAGCTGGTGACATGGAGCCGCTTTAAACATGATATGATCAAGCGATTCGCTCCGGTAGAAGCCAAAAGACTAGCCCTTCGAGCAATGAAACTAGTCACGTATGACGGCAGTATTGAACGCTATCTGACAGTCATGCACAACCATAACATTCGTGCACGCACGACCGGGGAGTCCTGGAGAGAGGTAGTCGAAGATAAACTTCTTGAACAAATTGTCCGCAGGGTATCAGCCCTGCAATATACGACGGATCAAGAATAGGAAGAGGCTCTAAGGCTATGCGGAGGGTCAGAAGAAGGACTGCTAGCCAGAAAGAAAATTGGGCAAGACCAACCGTCCAAGCCTAAAATATTGCAAGAGGTCAAAAGAGAAGACCGACGGGACTCAAAACTAAAGCGACAAGAGGATACTAAACCGTATGTCAAAGGAGGTGGAGCCCCACCACGAAAAGGAAAAAGGCACGACGAACCGGAAAGGCCACGAAAGAAGTTGTGAGGTGCACCGAAGACCACTCATACAAACTTCGCCCAGGCCCATACCGTTATCCCGCAGAGTGTAATAGACACTCGGAGAAGAGAAGGAGATTGCACACGTTGTGAAAAGAAAAACCACACCTACCAAATGTGTGGGGGAGATGCCCATATATCGGCGGCAACGGTCAGCTCAAGACCAATAAAAATGGGAATTCAACGAGCAAGATCGGCTATCGTCACGCCAAAATTGGCTCGCAATGTCGCAACTGTTCAGCACCCAGCCCGAGTGAATAAAATCTGTGAACTGGCAGACGACGAAGAACTGACCTAGGTCAGTTCATTGGTACCAATGGCGACGGCGTTTGGGTATTCAGTATCCTAATGGAACTGGAATCGAAATGGGAACCCCCTTTGGCTGGGGTGTATTAGGTACCGACCACGATGGGGATTGGGTAGTCCGTGTGCAACTACGGGAGTCGAAACTCAAAATGATCAAAGTGGCGCGAAGCAAGTCTCTCCTTTCAGGATCAATGCAAGTAGGCTCTAAGTGAAGGGACCCCACGAGGGACTTACGAGCTCGAACACAAGAATCAATATATGGAGAGTCTTGATCGAAAGAGAGGATAGTTAACATGCCCACATGGCCCGGGAGCTAACAGTACAAAGTTCCTCGAGACACCTGGTGGTCGCCTGCTACCCGTGTGCAAGCAAGTTACTATACCGAAGAAGTTGGGACATAGCAATGAAAGATCTACCTGATAACAATACACGACAGGAGGACAACCGATGCGGGCCGTTCCACCTACCACATGAGTCTCAGTCGTATTATACGTATGTACTATCTTGCCTTCTGGCCAGAGTGTGGGATAGGGATGTACCGCTTTGGTGTGCAAGGCCCCTCTGAGGGTGCTGGATGGATAACCGAAATCCTAAGGAAAAGGACTCGGTGAAAGCGGGAAACCCACACCAGGGGAGTAAAATGGCTAATAGCCCCCCGAAGATCTGCTATGAGCCTAGGTCTGGCGTGTCGGGAGAAGGCATCCAGCCTGAAAACTGGTCGTGCGCAATAGCGTATCCGTGAAATGCCGCTTTAGTATGTAGGCCCAGATTGTTAGAGCTAAACAGTTACTAGTTTGTCTGAGGAGACCTCAATGGTCGAAACTACGCGGGCGTAGTAACAAACATCTTGTTACCTACACCCCTTACCAACAATACCTAAATGAAAAAACCAAGAAAGTCTTATCCGCGCCAAGCGCGTGGAACTAGACGCTCCAAAACCAAAATGATACAACTGTCCGGAGGGGATCGCTTACCTCCATATACACGATAAGCAATACAAAGTTAAAGTCTTGTTAGATTCAGGATCCAACTTGTTCCTTATCAACAAAGACCTAGTTGAAGACCTTGGCGTTCTCTCTATAGAACGTGATAATGCAGTTGATATCTTAGGCTTCGACGGATAGTCATCAGCCTCCGGAGGGAAGTATTACACTCTACCTATTAAATTGGAAATAGGAAAAAACCAACGCATCTCTGAAGTGTCATGTGAAGTGGCTAAGGCAGGTCACGATGGAATGATAATTCCATTTGGTTGGTGGCATCGTGAACACCCAGTGTCTCACATAGAAGACGCAGAAAATTGGACTTTCTCTGCAAAAGGTTGCGAAAACTGTGTGGAGGAGGATGAAGGAATAGCGAATATGTTTAAGTATGGCGAATCCGTCGCTTGGGATCCTAATACCTGTCACATCGGAAGAATCGGAGCCATCGAAAATACGGTAGAACTCGAATCATTACCGAAAGAATACTGGAATTACAAACATTTGTTTGAAGCCCAGACGGCAGAAAAATTAGCCCCTAGACGAACATTCGATCACGAAATTAAGTTGATTCCAGGATCAACTGCCCCCTGGGGGCCGATATATCTACTATCCGAAAAACAGCTTAAGGCTTTACGAGAATACTTGGAAACGATGATCAAACAAGGGAAAAGCAGACGGAGCGAATCGCCAGCGGGCGCACCCATATTATTTGTACCAAAACCAGATGGTAGGCTGCGTCTAGTTGTGGATTATCGGAATCTAAATAAGATTACTATCCTCCACAAACATCCCCTTCCACTAATGTCCGAACTCAGAGATAGAGTAGCCGGCGCAATGATCTTCACCAAGTTAGACCTTAAAGACGGCTACCACCTGATTAGGATAAAAGAAGGAGATGAATGGAAAACGGCATTCGGTACAAGATACGGACACTATGAATATAAGGTTATGCCTTTTGGATTGGTCAACGCTCCGGCAACCTTCCCAGATATGATGAACCAAGTTCTACAGGAATACTTGGACGTCAGAGTCGTGTGTTACCTTTATGATATTCTCATCTACTCAAAGGATGAAAAGGAACACATCGAAGCTGTTAAGAAAGTTTTACAAAGTCTATCGGACTTTCAATTAGCGGTATCGCTAAAAAAATCGACTTTCCATGCCACCGAGGTAGAATTCCTCAGCTATATGGTGGCGGTCGATGGGGTATCTATGAGCACCCGAAAGGTGGAATCCATAATGGTCTGGAAAGCACCTAAGTCGGTTAGAGAAGTACAAGTCTTTATGGGGTTTGCTAACTTCTACCGACAATTTATAAAAAACTTCTCGGCTATTTGCAAGCCAATAACCGTGACATTATAAGGAAATCCCAAGAATTTTAAATGGGGAATTGAACAGGACACTGCTTTCGCAGAGCTAAAGCACCGATTCACCACAGCCCCCATACTCCACCACCTTTTCCCAGAAAGAGAAACGGTGGTGGAAACGGACACTAGCGACTTTGCACTCGGCTGCGTCCTTTCTCAATACTTTGAGAAAAGATTGCATCCAGTAGCTTTCCATTCCAGAAAATTAAACACGGCAGAGCGCAATTATAAGATTTATGATAAAGAACTTCTCGCGATCCTAGAAGCTTTTAAAGAATGGAGACACTACCTGATCAGAACAGAGAAACTGATCATAGTCTTTACCGACCACCAGAACCTACAATACTTCCTCACCTCAAAAGTCTGGAGTGGCCGTCAAATTCAATGGGCTCAGAAGCTGGTAGAATACAATTTTCGCATTATATACCGACCAGGCACAAAGGGAGGAAAGCCTGATGCATTAAGCAGACAGCCGGAGTACCATCCTGAGGAGGGAGTTACGCATTGCGAACAGAAAATTTTGAAAGAAGAAAATTTCTTGGTGTCGCTGGTAGCAAGGGTAGGCAATGAAGGAGAAGACTGGGATGGAGATAAAGATTTGGATTTGGAACCTCGCAGAGGTAGAAAGGAACCCATTATTAGGGTCAAGAAATTGAGCAAAAAGGCATACTTGCCAACAAAGGGCTCAAGAATGGCGGCAGGACATGACCTGTACGCCATAGAAGATGACATTGTCCCGAAATATGGACAAGCATTAATAAGAATGGGTATAGCTGTGGGGCTACCCGAAGGAACTTACAGAAGAGTTACCCCAAGAAGTGAATTAGCGGTCCAAAGCGGAATCTCTACCGGCGCAGGAGTAATCGATGCTGATTACACCAGCGAACTCAAAGTCGTACTTTTCAACCATAAAGATGTGGACTGCCAAATAAGAATGGGCGATCGCATAGCTCAACTAGTGGTAGAAAAGGTCAACACCTCGGACATGATGGAAGTCGACCACTTGGAAGAAAGGGAGTGAGGAACTGCAGGATTCGGAAGCACCGATATAGCGACAAGATCCTTGATCGTCAAAAACAGGAACCTAGCTTCAGCTCCCTACAGGTATTGGCTAAAGACGACGAACATTGGTACGACATTTCAGAAGTACCCGAAAAAGTTCTAATGTCAAATGCTATTATCCTGCAGAATGGTATGAAGCAGTTTAACCCTGAATTCTTGAACAAGATACAGTTGGCTATCGAAATGGATGCAGCGTGGAGGCAATGAAGGAAAGAGCTCATTAGGTTATGAGACGAAGGAAAAGATTTCCCCAAAGACTGGACCTTAACTGACAATCTACTATATTATAAGCAAAGACTATTTGTACCAAACAGTCAGGCGCTATATACTAAGATCGTAGAAGGATGTCACGATGCAAAGGTTGCAGGACATTTCAGACAAGAAAAAACTTTGGAAATAATCATGCGAGACTTCTACTGGAAAGGACTTGCGGCATGGGTCAACGACTACGTATGATCCTGCAATGAATGCCAATATAACAAGTCACCTAGACACGCTAAGTACGGGTTATTGCAACCACTGCAAATACCCTACGCAGCATGGGCGTCCATCTCAGTGGACTTCATTACCCAACTACCAGAGTCGCAAGGATGCACTCAGATAATGGTAGTAGTCGATCGATTCACGAAGATGGCACATTTTATCAGACTTCAGACCTTGCCTTCGGCCAAGGATGTCGCAAACGCATACCTGAAAGAAGTATGGAGGCTGCACGGCCTACCAACCGAAATCATCTCGGACATGGACTCGAAGTTTGCAGGAGAACTTTGGGAATCTCTTTGCAAGGCACTGGAAATTAAGCGAAGAATGTCAACGGCATACCATCCTCAGACTGACGGACAAACCGAACGTACCAACCAAGTGCTGGAAGGTTACCTTCGAAGTTTTGTCAATTACGATCAGGATGACTGGTATCAGCCACTGCTGCTAGCTGAACATGCACATAACAACTCCTCAACCAACGCTCACAGGATGCCACCATTCTATGCGAACTACGGATTCCATCCACAGACAGAGTGGATGAAGGAGCACGAAGCTCGAAATCCAGGAGCGACACTTTACGCGAACTGGATTAAGACGATACATGAACAAGCACGAGGGTCACTAGAAAAGACACGAGAAGGGATGTCGAAATATTATGACCAGAAAGCTCGACAACAGCCAGACTTCAAGATCGCGGACAAAGTAATGTTAAACGCCAAAAACATCCGCACCCGACAGAAATCCAAGAGGCTATGTCCAAAGCTGTACGGCCCCTTGCAAATTATGGAAAAATGCGGATACAGAGCATTCAAGCTAAACATATCCGATCGATGGAACATTCATCCCGTATTCCATGTCGCACTGCTGGAACCCTACCGCGAGTCGGTTCATGATAATCGCTAATAGCCCCCTAGAGAACCGGAGGACATCGACGGCGAGCTGCAATGGGAGGTTGAAAAAATCGTAAGAAGCGAGATTCATTCTCACAGGAAACGAGTATGTGGCCGCAATCAAGAGAAGCGGGAGCTGTGGTACTTCGTCAAATGGCAAGGGTGTTCTGAAGATGAGAACACATGGGAGCCTGCCACCGGTATGGAAAATGCGGAAGAGGTCGCGGAGAATTTTCATAATGAAAATCCGGACATGCCAGGAAGGGCAGAAGTAAGATAGTAAGGAAAAGGTTTTCTAACCCTGGCCAAGTAAATGCAGGAGGTTTTTTACCCTGACCACACTGAGTCTTAAAATGTATTTAGCAGAAATTATAAAAATGGTTATAAAGGCATTCGAGGCGAAGCCTGGTAGGAGGGAGCTCATGTTAGGCATATGGAAATCCGAGACATGTGCACAGACCCACGGTAGGGTAACTACGCACAGACCCTCGATTTACCGGAGCCAACACCCCCTTCCGGCCCCCTTATGGGGCCCGCACGTCATTAGCGAGATTTCGTGAGTTGCGTCCCATAACTAAAATGTCACATCAATGAAGTCCACTTCATAACACCATATACGTCGCCGCCGCCCGTCCGACCGCATGCTGTTCGCAGGATATATGAGAGGGGACCTTTGGCGACATCTGGGAAGTGGAACGGAGGAAATCTGTCGGAGGCGCATTGAGATAGTAGGCTTCAAAGTTAAGGATCCTAACTATGGGCCGAAGGTGACTGGACATTTTCCGCGAAGTACTCTGAGAGGATATCCCAGTAGTGGAAGCTATTAGGGGTATACCAAATCCACCCATACCCTTCTGAGATCAGCTGTAGGTTAGTTGGTCCTAGTAATAGGACCCCTCGACGGAGGCCGGCGGACCAAGGGGAACCACGCTCAGAATGGAAGACCTAGATAAGTCAGAGCCCCTTAAGACATTGACACATTGGACTCAGACTTGCGATTGGCGCTAGGTGGCCCAGCATGAACCTGATCACTTCATGACCGAAGAGACGACTGGACGATAGTCAACAGGACTAAAGTCATATAAAAGTCTATGCGGACAACTAAGTTGAAGGCAGCTGTTTGGCATAACAAATAGCGCAGTCATTTCAACGGAGTAATACTATCCCGAGTCCGTGAAAGGGTGTGATAAGTTTCAGGGTCAAACAGTGTTCGCACTTATAAGATTCTGGATGTTTGCGTATTAAAACCAGGGTGGTACTTCAGAGGCATAGTAGTTAGAAGTAGTCTGCAAACACTCAGACGCGGGATATAAATATCGAAGTGCCTCCCGAGCTTTACAGACATCATCAAGCAACGGAGAAGAGATCTTATCAATATAATATTGTTTCACACTTTAAATCTTTACCTTACCTTACTTTATCGAGTCGAGCCTTCCTTGACAGATTCTCCAATCAAAGATTTCGGGCCTACGTCCCTCAGTTATATACTTGAGTTTGGCGTCCGCCTAACAGGTGCTTCCAAATCCTCGATCTTCTCTTTTCATTTCGTTGAGGCCGTCTACTTCTCGTAGTCCTCTATTGTCGATCTTTTCGACAATCAACTGTGCGATCCGATTGCCTTTCTTGACTTCATGGTCTTCTTCTTTCAGGTTTATCAATAGAACCCTGATCTCTCCGCGATCATCTGCATCTATTACCCCTGCTCCTGTGGTTAGGCCATGCCTGGTCGCTAATCCACTTCGTGGGGCAATTCGTCCATAGGTACCATCTGGTAGTCCGATCGATATTCCCATTTTTATCATCGCTTGCCCTTTGGCCGGGATGATTTCCTCTTGGATGCTGTATAGATCATGTCCAGCCACTCCGTTCGACCCCTTGGTCGGTATCTTTACTTCAGGATCCAACCGTTGGATCCGAATATCCTCTTCTTCGCTTCTTGTCTTGGTGATTCGACTGTATTTGTTTTCCCATCTGGCCAGTTCGGTAGGAACTGTATTGATCCTTGGTGATTCGTTTAGGTATACCTGGGTACACCTCTCACTTCCGAACTCGATCTGTCTTCTTTCCCAGTCGATATTTGGGTTGTGCTTCCTTAGCCATGGTATTCCCAAGATAGCCGTATGTTTGACCATATTTGCTACCTGTAATACTATTGTTTCCTGATGGCATCCTCTTTCCATGGCTATTTTGGCCACATGGGTAATAGGGCCCACTTTACTTTTTTCCCCCTTAACCACATAGATGTTTCTTGGTTTGTCGATTTTCATGAGGGGTATCCGGTAGGTATTGCAGAATTTTCTGTCGATAAAGTCCTCCGTTGCTCCCAAATCGACCATTGCATTGGTTTCGGTGATCCCGTTTTTTGTCAGTACTTTGATTTTTATCATCAGTTGATCCGATTCGTCTTCGTTGGTATCCTTGGTGTTGATTTGTGCCTTGTAGTCCGTTGCCGTCGATATTTGTATAGTCTCAGTGGGTTTTGCGTATTGGTCGTCCCTCAGACCACTGGTTACTGGGGACTGTTGATGTTTAAAGTCTGTTCCGGCTCTTCCGACTCCTGGCCTTATATCTCCCAAATCTTGGCATTCTTGTCTGGGCATTCGACTGCCTGATGTCCTGCTTTTCTGCAGCCAAAGCATAAATTGCTGTCCCTGCATTTCCGAAACTCCTCAGGTGTTATCCTGGGGAGGTTCGGCCTTATTGGTCTCCAGGCTTGTCTAAACCTCTGTCCTGGTTTCTGGAACCGCTGGGTTGACCCTCTTTTTGTGTCAAGGTCCATTGCTTCTCCTCCCTGATTGGTCATTAGGGCCCTCGGTGGTCTATTCTATTGTCAGGCCGGTCTTTCCCGGTTGCTTCATCCTTGGTTCTTCCTATTCTTGAGTTCTACGAACCATTGGGCTAGTTCTTCTGTCGTGTTGAATACCCGATCTGAGTTGGTCCATGCTTCGTGTAGCTCTTCGCGGATCCCCCTCAAAAGTTGTCGCCTCAGGGTATGTGTATCGTATTCGGCATCTGGGGCTAACAGTTGCATGTTGTGCCAGAATTCGATAACCGTATTTTTTCCTTGGACCATCTTCTCGATCTGGTTTCTTGCTCCTTGTCATTTGTCCTTATCCTCGAACTGAGCTCCGAGGTCTCTTTTGAATTCTTCCCATTCGTGCCACTCCTTGGGGCTGGTCCCCTCTACTATTGGAGTGATCTACTTTTCCACTGTTCCCCTGAGTAGAGTTTTTGCGAATTTAATCTTCTTGTCATTCTGTTCGTGCGTCCATTCTTTGGCTTCATAGTACAGTTTAAGCTGTACCAGGAATCTTCTGAGCCTGGTTGGTTCTCCGTCGAAGACGTCGGGATTCCTCAATTTGAGTCTTTCCGACGTTCGTGCAGGTCTGAGTCCTGCTACCATGTATTCCAATTGTTCTCCCATCATGCTTAGCACATTCAATGGTGCTGGTGGGGCTGGGGTCACCCCTGTCTCTTCTCCTATTTGTTCTGCTTCCATATTGCTGTTGGGTGTCGCTGTTGAGATGCAACCAAATGTTAGGTATCCTACCTATTCTCCGATATCAATATGTATCCTGCGACAGGCAACAGCTATCTGTCAGTCTTCTTGTAATAGTGCAATACTTCTCTTCCTTATTGTGCCGTACTTCATTCTTTCTTCTACCAAGACGTTGATTATTATTCTTAGACCGTTGTCTACATTCCTCTTTCGAACGCTAATAATCAAATCATATCGTGGTAGAACTTTCGAAGTGGTAGAATAGATTCTATTCTTGATAGTACAGGTAAGAAAGTATAATAGGTGGTTGCGTGAAGAACTAACTACCAGGCCCTACTGGCCTCCTTTTATAGTCCTTCACTCAACCCGCTTATAAATCAAAACAACTATGTGTCATAACCGTGACTCATGAAAAACATCATATGACTGCATCATTGGTCATGTGCATAAACCACTTGACCTCTCAATAGGTCATGTGCGTGAAAGTAAACCAACTGCGCAGCCCTCTTGGCCTTGTGCACTGCCTCCATGACCTCTTAATAGGTCATGTGCGTGAAATAACATATAATCAATAAAACCTCATGACGAATATCCTCGTCATGGTGAAACGTCTCCTTCCACTACCTGCCACAAACGTCTCCTTCCACCACCTGCCACAAACGTCTCCTTCCACTATCTGCCACGCAACCGTCACAATGGGTACCATTTGATATGTTCAGACGAGAAAGGGGTGTGTCTGGATGTATCACATCCGGCCGTGCCTATCCAGATTGGGAGTTTATGTTTAGCTCTTCCTGCGCGTCAGATGCAGAGGTGGTACAGGACATAAGATAAATCTTTTGCCGATGAAGGTGCTACAAGAGAGGCAATGCCACAGCACTAGCCATAAACTAGCCCAGGCCAAAAGAAATCAAGCGCATGTGTTACCTGGGCTCATCCCCCAATAGAAGGTCAGGTGCCTACCAAGAGATGCCACCAATGACACACACCTACACCAATGGAGGAAAATTCCCCCAGGTACTCCTCCACCCAACCGAGAATGTATTCTCAGAGTCAGGCCCATCTCCACCCCCTAGGGTAAGAAATAACCATAGAGAGTATATACCGAACTGTACACGACATAGATGAGAAACAAACTTGAACCTCACTGAAGTGAGAGCTAGAAGACCGTGGCAGACAAGTGTAAAACAGCTCAAGCCTGACAGGTTTAATGAGGTGGACCATAAGGGAGGTTAGAGTGACCGTAGTTAGTACCCGCCTCAATGGCCCATTGAAGAAGGAGTTTTGAGCCTCATACTGTAACCGAAGAAACCACTGCTGAGAAATGATAAAGTCAGAACAAACATATCCAAAGCGCTGAGTTCCAGCCTGGGTCAGCAAAGAAAGTCAGCCTGGAGAAGAAGTAAACTTGAGGTGAAGCCCAAAGACTTCACGACTCCAATGACGCAAACTGTCCAAACCATATCGCCAAGACCGAAATGGCGCAAAGAAAGGTAAGAAGGTATAATATGTAGTCACATGAAGAACTGACTATCAAGCCCTAATGGCATCCTTATATAGTTCTTCACCCAACCCGCTTACAAATCAAAACAACTATAAGTCACAATCGCAACTCATATACTTGTGTAATATAAAAGTCATATGACTACATCATTGGTCATGTGCATGAGCCTCATGATCTCTTAATAGGTCATGTGCGTGAAATATCATATCCTTCTGTACAGACCTCTTGGTCATATGTATAGCCTCTATGACCTCTTGATAGGTCAGGTGCATGAAAGTAAATTATAGGGCACAGCCTCCTTGGTCTTGTGTGTAGCCCCCATGACCTCTGAATAGGTCATGTGTGTAAAATCACCATATAACAAATAAAACCCCATGATGAATATCCTCATCATGGTACAAACATCTCTGTCCACTATCTGTCAGTCTAGAATCATGCCATATGAGTCATGTGAAAACTCTTTCCTCGCTAAGCCACATTTGTGACACAAGTTAATACAGTATACCATTGTTGAAACAAAGTGCAACTATGGTAATTAGATACAAAGATAGCAAAAAATATCTTCAGTATAATAGAAATCAAAATACTTGTATTGTTTTTATACCAATTATAAAAACTTTGTTTACATTTCTCTCCTGCCTCAGCTTCACAAAACAAACTTCCCAATCATTAGTCAAAGTATATGATCGATAGTCCAAGACACTTCTGAATAGTCATATTTTCCATGCTCTACTCATATTCAGAAGACAAACTCTAATTGAACCTCTTTCTGCTAGGTCTAATCATTCAAGTTCTTCTGGCATTTCTATTTGGCAAAAATGGTGCACTTGCCTTACCATACTGGTAGTATAATGCCTGTCCCAAGACTGCAAAACCTGCCGAGATCTTAAAATATCTATTCCGTGCGTGATGCCGTCGCGCTCGATACCAACAATTGAGCGAGGTGTCGAGTTCAACATGCCAACATGCCTAAACAGTCCCAATACTTGATCACTTGACTTAACAGCTTGGATCCTTCTTGAAGTTAGCTTTAAGCGATAAGAACTCTTTCAATCGTCGGAAAAACAGTATTTTAGCCTATGTGGTAGCACTACTGTAACAAAATTGTTTAGAAACAACAGACAAGACAGGAGTGCCCTTGAACTTGGGGAAATTTAGAAACTGGTGGATAAATCAAAGCTCTTTACCATTTGATTCTAGTTCTGGCTAAATGAAAGTGTCATACTGTAGTACGGAACTGCACCACTGTACCTAGGTACAACAAGGGTAAGTGGGGCTTGGTAGTAATACCTGAATGTCTAATTGGGCAACGTACCATGACAACCACAGTGGGTAATACAAGTCCTCACTAGCTTAGGCTCTTGCTTTCATTCTCTCCCCCCCCTTTCCTTTTGCAGTTGAATCAGAAGAAAGCTGTATTCACAAGTACTTCCCATATTCTTCCCATATTCCAAAAAAAAAAACCTAAACACGTATAAGAGTCTACTCCTCTTCTCGCCATATAAATATCTGTCTTCTGCACCATTGGTTAGTTACAACATTTGGGTGTCGCCCGACTTAACGCGCCTCCGGAGCACGGCACAGCCTTGCTCAAACAGTGGTAACACTAGCGCTAACCTGGAAGACATCTACCAGTATGGAGGAGGTCCATCCTTATCAGCACCTCGAACTCCCAGCGGGATGGAGAGGGGGATCATAACCTCATCACCGGGGGCGCCCGAAGACACCTGATTATCTCTAGCTCTACCTCAGTTTGCAAGATGGCAGTGATCTAATCTGCGCCGAGGAACATTGCGAATTTCGAAAGGCCCCATAACCCGAGCGGGTTAAAGGGGGGGAAACAGATATCTTATGTACTTGTACAGTACTGTACTATCAAATGCCAACACGTTGGTTTTCTTGGAAATTCTAGGTCTGGAGTAGTTCTCGTAGTCCAGAAATTACTCATGGGGGTCTACTTATTTTTCTTTCTTTTCGACACATTCCGAGATATCTGGAGACTTTTTTGTCCCTTGATCTCACTCGGATAGTAAATATCTTCGCAAGTCAGGGCACCAAGCCTCATTTAACACGTCACAGCAGTCAAATACCACTTGTGTAGATAACAGGTAGAGTAGTAGGTATGATACATCAATAAAAATTACCGGAGGAAAAAGGGTTCCCCGCCAAAACTCCAACCTTCTAGCTCCCTTAGAGAGGTATTACTGCGCTAACGTGGAAAATGTCAAATATCGGCAAGGGGAGTATGTCCGGGGAATTGCCCTCCATCAACTATAGCCCGACCAAAACCTAAACCCCTTATTGGTCATGATGCTTGAGTGTGAGTGGTTTCACGCGCTAGGGGGTGAGGTAAGATGCCCGATAGCAGAATCCCCTCACTACCGGCTACTCATTTTCAAGTCCTAACCCTAAGCTAGGAAGAAATCCTAGGTGGCCTGGCTGAGGGGTGGTTGGAGAGTCGCCAGTATGATAAACGATCGCATGGAAAGGGTATGTGGTCGGGACATACGGTGTCGAACTCCAATCCTATTTTGTATCCTTCCCGACCTAATATGCTCTGTGATAAGTGATCCAGAACTGCTTGGGCAGGAAGCAGGTGATATAGAATCTCGAGGCCATGGCAAAAAAGCAAGTCCACAGGTGCTCTTCGAGAAGGGCAGTGGCCTGAGTAGGCACAGGTAGTGGCAGAGCTCGGTTCTGAAAATAGGTAGACCCTTCAAAGGATAGACGAACAAGCAAACTAGAGGGAAGCTACTATACTGGCACACGTGGATTGGAGAATGTACGGGGTGCCCCGAGGAAGAAGTCGGGCAACTAGAGCCAGACCAGAAGTGTCTGAAATAGCTAGCAGGGAGGTTTGAAGTTTATGTATACTTTCTGATATAGTGTGTATAACGGAAAAGTAGACACCGCAACCCCCCCCCTTTTTTTAAAACAAAAAAAAGTGCAACATGTCTAGTACTGTACTGGCTGCTTCACCAAGAGCTTTCGAACCCCACTACCATAACTTAGTACTGCGTCCCTGAATCCCCCCAAGGGATATCTCTAGATCACCTCAGAAATCTTTACAAAAAATTTCAACCCCAACATTAAGATGGAACAGGCCACAAAAACGCAGACATTCACAATCCCCGCGATCAAAATTTCAGGCGAAAAAAAGCCAAAGGCCCAGATCCTTCCCCTGCCAGACGATCAAGCCACCAAGGCTACCAACGCATACAGCCCCAAAACGTCAAGAACACCCAAAGAAGAAAAGAAGCCAACCCAGAAACATTATTCACGAGATCAAGCGAGCCTGAAAGGCTGAGCTTTTCGGGAGAAATATAATGTCTCAGCTTCGCCTGAACGTAGTATCTGGAGCAGGACTTGGCAACTCCAGGGGCCACTCCGGAAGGGAACGGGATGCCATGCCGGTAAGTAATGGCAACACGTAAAGCAGGAAAGCATGAAAGTAATTTATCGTGTTTTAGACAGGCTGAGGTAATTGGTTAGCTCAGGGCACCATGAAAGGTCACTCGACGGCTGGGGTACCGTTATTAAATGAAGATCGGAAAAAAACGAGGGAAAGCAAGGCCAGCAACAACGAGGAAGGCGGGAATGCCGAAAGGGAAAAGCTTAACTAGGCGAACAATCAAGCCCTGTCAAGCGAGCAAGTTTCCATTAGTCAACGAAGATATCATTATTTGTTCTATGCAGGTAAGACATGCAGCTCCAACCAGAGGTAACCAACCAATTGCGACATTACGGCTGACGACACAAGTACCGGTACCTGTACTACAAGTAGTACCCGCAGCAAGCATGAAGTACCCCCCTTAACAAGGATTCGCCACGTGCTTGAGAATCAGTATGGCTAAAAATCCGTGAGAGTCTGGGCGCTCATACAAAGCCACCGCCCCTGTTCTCGAATACTTCTTGACTGCTACGAGTACTCAGATATAAGAGAAATGCGCTAGCACGGTGTAATTGCCTCTCGCACCAAGGCGTTGTGTATTTTTCCTTTTTTCCCCCATAGCTGAGGGCTGAGTATGCGGTGATTTACCAGCCTCCACCCCAGAGGGGAGCATTTATCTTGCACTAGAGTACAGCGTTTGTGAACGCGACCCACTATGAGACGACACCGAGATCTAAGCGAAAGAACTGAGTTTTTGCGGTTTGCCATGGCAGTTTTGTTCACAGACATCATTGAATTTATGGGTACTCCAGTACTTGTATCAACGGCAAGTTCCGGTTCCGATTCGTCTCCCCCCCCCAAACTATGAACAAAAAGCAATATCGATACCCCCCTGTTGTACAGAATTGGGCAGTGCAAAGAAGGAGTCCATCCCGAAAGTGCGTCCAATATTTCGCACAAGCGAGATATCAAAAAAGTGGGCGAATACCCATACTCGATTAGATCTTCTCAGGGATCGAGTCCCGCTGGATTCAATCGATTTAATAGCTTCCTCGCCCAAAAATCCTGTCCTGGCCTAAGGAAACTTATAGTCCTTACTATGGCATCGAAGTGATTTCCATAAATCTTTATTTATTATAGGATTGCTATAATCATCACCACAATTATCGTTATCATCACCTGAGGTCACTCACACATAATGACCCTCCAGAATACACTTACTTGGGAGGAATGGGTTAAGGCCCGGTTGCTCCCGCTGACAGTGCTGCTATTGCTTATATCTTCGGCAATCACTGGAATAACTATCGCAGAAATAAGCATTACGAAAAACGGAATCGCGTTCGTATACCTCCCCTCACTGCTCCCTTCCTGACTATCCATCCCCTGGTCCCATCCAACTGAATAGCCACTCTCCACAGGGTGTCAATCCTCACAACAGCACTCCTCACGATATTCTACACCATGTTCAACATATCCTGCTGCTTCATCCCCTCTCTCCAACTCCGCCCTAAAGTCCTCTGCGTGGTCTATTCCCTTCCCATCCCGATATGGCTCTTCCTCACAATGTTCGAGTTCACCGAGGTCAAGGACATGACGCACAAGGAGAACTCCTACAACCCCTCATACTGGGGCGAAGGCTCGGGACTTTCCCATGGGTGCAGTTGGGCTGATGCAGGACGTTATCCGGATAAGGATTCGTATGATAGGACTTGCAGTTTACTGAAGGGGAGGTTTTCGATATCTTGGGTTGCCTTGTAGGTTTATTCTTTCTCTTCACTCACCTCACAAATACAGTTGAAGAGAAGATCAATGACCGGACGGGGGAGCCGCGATTTTCTAGGACCCTACTCTCTTCCATATTCTTTAGTTTTCTGTTCGGGCCCAAGAGGGTTTCGGACCGGGAGGAGGAAGAAAGGGATCGGCAAAATAGGATGGAGGGAGGAGAGGGTGCGGGGACAAGGGTGATACCAGTAGGGCAGGTCGTAGAAAGGGAATAATATAACATCAACCTTGTGAGGTTGTATGAATGGGAAGGGGTTTTGTTCATACTAATAAAGCGCTTTTCCTCCTCTCCCCTTCAAAATTTATTGAAGGCCCTGTGGCGGGCTGATCATGTGGAGTAGCTGGCTATGATTGTGATTATGACATGATAAGAACTGAGATAGGCACTGTAAAGTAGATTAGTAACTTAGTATCGAACCAAACACAGTAGTCCCCGCGTGTCAGCGCCAATAATTAGCCCTACTCCAGGCCCATGAAAGGTCAAACCGGCCCAATCCTTAGCTCGGAGACACGAGCAAGGCTGGCTAGCCAACACCCAGGGGGATAACCAAAAAATACATTTTAGCGACAGCCACCGAGCGCCCAGGGTTTCCAATACCAGTATGATACAGTGCAAATGGGCTCAAGCCGGGTCCTAAAAACAAGTAAACTCCTGTGGAGAACTAGTCAATGATAACAAGGAACTTTTAACGAAAAAGAAGAAAAAAACAGCCAGATGTAGCTACTCCTGAGGAGAAAAAACTAGTATTTTTTAATTTTATTTTCAATTAAGTGTTGGAAGCAAGAGTTTGAGGGGAAAAAAAGAAATTTTTGGTGGGAGTGATACTACGGATACAATCTACCCAGTACTCGAGTACCATGCTAAGAACAAAATATAGTAGTGTGTGTGAGTGTAAGACATGATGACAAGGGATAAAAAAGACAAATATGAGCATCAGATATGAGAGCATTTACCAACTACTTTAAGTCGATAATTCTAATGATTTCTACTTCATCGACCATTGTGCTTATTGCCTGGAGGTGTATCATTTCACTCTACCTAGGGTGTCTTGGCGATCCTTGGCTTAACTCCTGTCGATCGCGGCGGAATTCTGGTTTCCCCTGGGAACCCACCTTTAAGCGCTTTGCACTACATCGCTAAACTACCCCGGTGAGATCAGGAACCCGAATACCAGAACACGACGCAACCAAAAATAACCAAAAAGCGACTTTGACAAGGAAATCCATCACCTCTTAGGGAGCCTTAGACAAGTTCCTGAGTAATTAAGACACTACAAGCCAATCTATAACACTAGATCTTTTTCGATAACTTCTCTTGTTCTATTGACATCTCAGGCTTGCCAGTGTTTTCGGAGCGTCCGGGCTATTCTCACTGCGAGCTATCCAAGCAATAACAGTCGGAGTGACCAATCCTTTTTTCAACCATCTGTCAGAGTGTTTGGAAGAGGTTTCCCGGCGGGGGAATCTATATTAGAGTTAATTCCCGTGTTTTATCTTATACCCTCATGCATGAATATTAATTATTATGTTCATAATATAGTTTATGCTCAATAAAAGGGTCAGGCAATAAAAAGTGGAATGGAGCGCGGGTGTTGATATCGATTGTCGTCAAAAATTAATGGTACTGTACTAGTACAGCACAGCAGATTGTCCGAGAATGCTAACCTTCCATTACTCAGAAAGAGCCTGTCCTGGAAAGTAATATTCTTTCGATGGATAGACCCGATCGGAGTTTTTATACCTCATCCGTCAATTATATATCTTGGAAGTTGACTAAGGCGAAAAGAAACAGAGATCCTTCCAGGGACTGTACCACTGCTACTGAAATTTCGGTTATGCACCGTACTGTACCACTTTTTATTGCCTGACCCGTGTATCTACGATGGCTCGGGGATGTACTGCACTTTACCCGCAGGATTAAATGTGACCCAAGTAAATTATTTAAGCGGCGGAAAACTCCTGTCATTCTGTGACTTCCCACTGTGCGATGTGCAGGATGCTTCTGCCTGGAGCATGTCGTGGGGAAGTGCACAATGCGTCCACAAAGCACAAATATCGCACAAGTGGCAACTAGCCATCCCGGACGACCAAAATCTGAAGAATCCGTCCGGCACAGCGAGGGATCCAGGACAACCCCAGGCTTTGGCGGGAAGAAATGCAGAGCTCACAGAGATTCATACGAGACAGCGAGGTATCCGGGTTATCGAGATCCGGGACAGCGAGGTGTGGCTCTATAGCGCTCGCACAACCAGTGGGAAAGAGGCACTTTTGTTGGAACGCATACCTGGATTTGGTTACACAGTTCCTCCCACACCATTGTTCAGCCTTGTGGGGGAACTCCCCGGTCCCCTCGCTCGCACCCTCTCAAAAACCCATGATAATAGGCTCGGGTTCCTCGAAACTCTATTCACGGGATAATGAATGGCGGGCCAGACTCTTCCCCCACCTCACTTTGAGCGCTCCGGCAGTTCATCTCTTTCGGGGGACACCCTGTATGTATGGCCCTAGGGATGCTCTCTCACATTGTGGAAGCTAACAATTCGAGCAAGAGTTAATGGAGACAGACAGTGTCAAATATGTGGTGATTTGTCCGGAAACAGTGGCTCTGGTAACATCTTTGGGCGCAACAATATCAGCGATAGCCATGACACCTATATCTTTAACTTTTTCGCTGCGGTTTCGATAGCGTCACCTCTCGCAATACACGGAATTTCACGAATCCCTACCGAACTACTTGATGCTAGCCAGGCTAGGTACAGCGCTAAGAGGCGGCAGAGGGAGATGCACGCCCTGCACAGTGCTGCTGAGGTGGGAGACGAAGCTGAGGTAGAGCGTATACTTAAGGTCTGGAGAGCTGAAAGCTCATCGAGCCAGCGTATGCGGGACGTTGGGGAGAAGGATAAGCTGCACGGGATGAATCCTTTGCATTATGCAGCAAAACGTGGAAACCAGACAATAGTTCGACTGATACTATTATATCACGCAGAGAGAGCACACTTCGAATCTCATTCCGGAGGTGGGCAGAAGGGAAAGCAACCACAGAAAAATGTGCCCGAGGCCACCCCTCTGGTCGAGTTTGAGGGTGCAGTCAAGTCACTCCTGGCTAGCAAGAGCAAGGAGCATGGAATGGATGCTCTTCATTATGCAGCGGCAGGTGGGCACGACGAGGTAGCGAAGGTTCTGCTTAAGGTTGGAGCCGACGTTATAGCTAAGTGCAGCTGGGCTGGCATGAACTCTATGCATTATGCGGCCCTGCTCGGGCACGTCAACATACTTTTCCTACTCAAATCCCACCTCGACAACCAAGAAAACATCTCAGTTAGGTCTAATTCTCGAAAGAGTAACGAAGAAAATCCCCGGGGAGCGCGCGGGTCACCCATGGGTGAACACCCCCCTTTGCCGGCACCCGGAGAAAAGGCAACAAATGGTGTGCCTGAAACTGAACAAGGGCACTGGAAAACCGTTCACCCGAGGAGGGCTCGTAGCCGACGCCACCAGAAACCCAGCGGCGAAGACAATCCCGGGCAGAAGGCCACCTCGAAAAATATGCTGGAAGCCAAAACCAAAAAGTCCGGTATGACACCATTGCATTTCGCCGCTAGTAGCGGGAGAGATAGCGCTGTGGAGTTTCTCATCGAATGTGGGGCCAGGATAGACGCCAGGTGCAGTTGGGAGGGACGGGAGCCTATCCATTATGCGGCGAGGCACGGGCATGCTACCACTGTGAAGTTACTATACAATTACAATGCCAGAATCAGCACTCTCAGTGGAAGGGAAGGAATGGCGCCTCTACATTACGCCGCCCAAATGGGGCATGAAGCCGTGGCGAAATTCCTCTGCGAAAATAACGTGGATTTCGTAGCCAGGTGTCGATGGCGGCAAATGATCCCGCTCCATTACGCCGCTAAGCATGGGCACGAGGTGGTAGTTAGAATGTTAGTGCTCTATCACCAACCCAGCACGCCACTGAGAGATAGTCGCGGACGAGCCGCCGCCCAGTACGCAGAACAGAACGGGAGTGAGAGTATAAGGCACTTTCTCAACCACTACTATAGCGGGTAGTGGGAATCCGAGACCGGAACCAGAAACTTTGAGCCTTGCCCCGCCGCCGCCGCCGCCAGTGACTTTGTCAGGGTATCCAACTTTCGTTCATCGCGCGCTCATACCAACAATCCCAGCGGAGGTCCAGGTTCAGGAAGGAGGAAGTGAAGGCGCTCGAGTCTCCACACAAGCTTCGATATCAACACGGATAAATTTTTTTACAGACAATATATATAGAGGTGCGGTGAGCAACAGCGGCGACCGACTACTATCCAAATCCCGCCAACCTGGCCATGGCAACCGCATTCGCTGCCTTTACCCAAGCAATTCCCTACATATCAACATTTGGAAGTCTAAACATTGAAACCCAACACTGGGAAATCTCGCATCTAGAAGTGAGTCACCGACAAGATCTTCTGATGGATGAAACCGGAAGGTGCCGAGTAGGTGGTATATACTTGGACACGATATCTCTCGTCCCTCACATCGGAATGAATATTTCTTATTTTTTCATTTTTCCCTCCATAGATACTCTCCATCAGTCGAGCTATACTATCATATATCCCCACAACCCCCGCCCCCTTTTTTTTTTTTTTAGTCACACATAGCGGATGTCTTTTTCCTTTTCTTTGACTATTCCTCTAGAACAGGAGGATGCTGATGATATACGGAGGACATGGAAGGAGGTATAATACTTAAAAAACTGGATTTTACAACCCCCCATCATACCTATAAAGTTTTTTTATTTTTTTTTATTTATGATACCTCTCATTATATTTTCAGTCTAATATATATACCGCTGAGGACTCCTCATCTCTGTTCAGGCAGAATTTAGAAATATTACAATAAAAAAGTGTGAAAATGGAATATATATATTTCGAGGAGGAGGAGGAAAGAAAAAAAAGATTTTTGACACTTTTCCAGAAAAATTGGTGTTCTGTAACACCATAGATTATTTTTTTTATGTTCGGGTGTCTGTAAAAAAAAAAAAAAAAAAAACGGAAACTAAGGCCCTGTTCGGAAAGCACTTAAATCCGGGGTTTTGAGGGGCAGAAACCCCGTGGTTTTGGTTTTATCCTGTGGTTTTGGAAATCAAGAAAGGTGTTCAGCATGGCATCAAACTATGATATAAGTTAGTTATTAAATAATAATAATATAATAATAATAATAATATTATTATTATGATGTTGTTTGCAACTTTTATAGATTATAAAAAAATATATTGTGCCTTCCAAAACGGGGCCCAAGACTGAAGAATAGCTGGCAAATTTATTTATTTTCGGGAAAATTATTAGTGAAGGGGTGGATATAAAGCTGTACAGTACTAAGTACAGTACCGGTATGACACAAGATCACTTTTCCCACATTAGTGGTAATGCAATTTCTCATCAATTCCATCATAGTTTAATACTTTGGAAGCACTTCTTCCACCTACTATATCCCAAGGTTGTAACTACATCAGTCCTCAGAACTCCTTACAGTATCCAACAGAATTTCAAAAAAATTTCCCCTTGCTTAAAAGATTGTTTAGGTACTGCTGATAAAAAGTACTGGGTCAAAACTTTTAGTCCAGTGCCCTTTTTTACACCAAAATTCTCCACTCCCGCCACCCTCTCTCTCTCTCTCTCACAGTACAATGGCTACGAGAACCCTCCAAAATTCGGCAGAGCATCGGTAAGCCTGTAGAAAATAAGGGAAATGTTTGCAGAATTCCTAAAAATTATAAAGGGGTAAAGAAAATGTCAATGCTGTGTGTGTAGTCCCATAATACGGGCAGGCCAAGCCACCAGTGAAGCACCTGGCCTGCAATCAATGTCTAATCAATCCTTCCCTTCCTCCCGACCATACGCCACAAATTCACGATCGATAAACCCCAACCCGACATATACCATGGATCTGCCAACCCCCGCAAGACCAACAATACTCTTTATTCGGCACCTGTGACACCAAATTATCCGAACTCCTCCTTGCACGGGGTCATCTCGATCGGCGGATCCGGGGGGGGCACTTCGCTGGCGACCAGCGCTCTGCGGAATTCCGTGCTGCCGATCGGGTTCCCAAAAATGGTCGTCTCGACCATGGCCGCTGGCGACATGAGTTCTTTTATCGGCGACTCCGACATAACAACCATCTGCTCCGTCGTCGACATCGCGGGCATGAACTCGATACTCTCAGCCATTCTCACCAATGCCGCCGGCGCAATCACCGGTATGACCAAGTCCTACCACAGGATCTGCCAAGCGCCCTCTTCAACGCCGAAAAAGCGTGCCGTCGCGATAACCATGTTCGACATCACCACCCCCGCCGTGACCCACGCGCGGAAGGTGCTGGAGGGAGAGGACTGCGAGGTTTCCGTCTTCCATTGCACCGGTGCCGGGGGCCGCTCCATGGAAAAATTTATCATGGAAGGGAAAATGGACGGGGTGCTGGACCTCACCACGACGGAATTAGCCGATGAGCTCGTCGGCGGGGCCATGAGCGCCGGGGAGGAGCGGCTAACGGCCGCGACGAGGATGGGTATCCCACAAGTCATTTCTACCGGCGCATTAGATTGCGTGAATTTCGGGGCAAGTGATACGGTGCCCGCGAGGTTCCGGGATAGGGACCTGCTCGTGCACAACGACTCTGTCACCCTCATGTGTGTGAACGATGAGGAGATGGGCATGTTGGGGACCAGGATAGCCGAGCGCATAGTCGGGAGTTTGGAGAAGTCGTGGCGGACGGCGATCTGGTTGCCCATGAACGGGTTCAGCTCACTATCCAGTTGCTGGGGGCTCTGGGAAGGGAGGATTAGGTTCGAGAGGTTTAAAGAGAAGCTAGTCGAGGGATTAGGGGGGGGTCCTAGAGAACGAACCCAGGATGGAGTTGAGGGTGGGGGGGTGGGGATAAACGAAGAGGCGTTCGGGGGGTTGGCGGCGTGCAGACTCATGGAGATGATGAAGGAGGCCGAGGAGGAGGATCGGAGAGAACATAATTTTTTTTTTTTCATGGGAACGGGAGTGTCAGGTAGCGGGGTTGTAATTCTCATCATAGTATATCACTCGTATGGGCGGTTTCTGTGGAAGGGGCAGGAACACGAGTACCACATCTACGGTACCATAATGAGCCCGTATGGGGGTCGGGGGGCCTTCCTCCATTTGAAGATTCTCATCCTCTCACCTCCCTTCATCTCGCCACGGCGGAGAAAAAGTGCTTAAAGTATCACCAAGTATAAAGATGAAATGAACCCCATGAGGAAGAGAAGTTTTTGTCGGTTGATTGATATTAAGGGGGAAGGATGAGAGGAAAACAAAGAAGAGGAATAAAAAAGAATATAAAAAAAAGGAGAAGGATGAGTGACAGGACTCGGGAGCAAACACAGGAGGGTAACTTAAGAAGAGGTATGACGAAATTTTGTGTTAGACACTCACCCAATCACTATTTCTATACAACAAAAAGCGGAATCACTCGGCTCGCGAGTGATACTGCATGCTTATCCCCCCCCCCCCCCCCAAAGCATATTAAAGTACCGCAATCACACGTGGCGAGGCACCACGATCAAAAATAATGCGAGCTTACACGTGGGCGCCAAGTGGGGGGGGGGGATCAGGTAATGGTATTTGAATGCTAAAGGGTAGCGAACACGATGTATGTCTCAGTTTCTATACCTTGGGTGAATGGAAGAACATGCGATACTGTACTAGTACCGGTACTATACCGGTATTAGAGGTAAATTACAAATATTCAGGACCGGGAGTGCCAAGTTTCGAGTGTATCCGTCAGGAATTACACGCAAAGAAGGCGTTATACATACCAAATCCATTGAACTATAAATAAATAAACGGGGGGGGGGGGTTTCTTTTTTTTTTTCAAAAAAAAAAAACCCATGGCCGAACGTCCTTTGTTCGTGGTATCATAGAGTTTTTCTTTTATCGAGGGGAAAAAAAAAAAAAACACGAGCACCTCGTCGACACCGGTTAGTTAGTTGACAGCGGCATGGCAAAAGCACTTGGATGCCCCCCCCCCCTTTCCGTTTCATCAGGTGTTTTGCAGAACCGGGGCAAGTTTGTATATGATGAGCAACCCAAGACACTGGGACCGCGCCCAGCACTCCCCTCCCCCCCCCACCACCACCACCACCCGTGCCCGCCGGCAAAAGGCTTATATATCCCCCCTCCCCCCCCCATCTGCCGGAATTGCCCTGCCTTACCCTGCCCGACCGACCGACCGCCCGGTACCTGTCTCTTATACACATCTAGATGTGTATAAGAGACAGTCATTAACCCGCACACAATAAAGCTGCTACCGTAACGCAAATTAGCTCCTCCTCCTTCGAGCATCTGGAGTAAATCACCGCCAACACCCCCACCCCCACCCCCATCCCCACCACCCCAATCTCTATGGCCGAGATGACTTGCATGGCAAGGCAACACCAAACCCTTATTTCATGCCATACCGGTACTCGAGTACACATACAGTACTCATAATCGATCGATTCTCGGACTCGCCGACTCCCTTTCATGTCTCGGGACTTGCTTAGCTAGCTAGCAAAGCTATCTCGGCGAGACAATTCCGGGGGAGGATGACTTATTCCCGGTACAGTAACGTGGCTCCGGTTTCATGGCTTACTACTGTCAAATCCCCGACCCTCTCCCCCCCCCCCCCTCCCAAAGGTGGAAAATTTCCGACTATGATAACCGTAAGCGGCTTGTGGCCCAGCAACTCACTCACTCACTTCTTGTTTCTCCTTCCCTTCTCCAAAACCTCGGGTCGGACCTCCCGCCGGGTCGCATTGGTGTGCTTTTCAAGGATGATCGCAGGAGTGGTGGTGGTCGGGGGGGGGTGGGAAAGCGTGGAAAAAAGATGGGATGGTTCACGTTTTTTTTATTTTTTATTTTTTATTTATTTTTTTGTGTTTGTCCCAGTAATTAGGATGGGGGTCATAAGCGGTCGGTAGTTTTATTATTATTATTATTATTATTATTAAATTTTTATTTATTTTTCTTTCCCAATTCAACGGTTTTTGAAGGGTTGCAGGGAGAAGCGGCTATGATGTCGGCAAGTACTGGTACTTGTACAGTACTTTGTACAACAATAACTGCCATCACAAGTCAAGGAATATGCGACAAGGGAGATACAAAGTATAAAGCAGTGACCGAGCGGGTGAGAATTTATGAGCGGGCAAAAAGGGAGGGAGGGAAAGCGAAAGAGGGATAAATGTATCATACGACTTTCCAGACTTGTAAGAGTACAAGGACAAGTACTAGTGCAACGTTGGAGGGAAACAAAGTATCCCTGTCCGCACTTTGTATCATAAAACAAAACAAAAAAAGAAAAAAATGCCCAACCCAGAACGTGCGCCAAATAGATAAATAATAATAATAATAATAATTCGCCACAGTATGATATAATAAGCGATAGTCTAAAGATCAATTTCCACCCTTAATGTTAGGGTAAAATGAGAAACAAAAAAATGAGAGATTTGGGAGGTTACAAGTACTTGTAGGGTGCAAAAAAAAAAAAAAAAAAAAAAAAA